>BMAW01000574.1:707096-863827 GCA_019974015.1 Nephila pilipes | reverse complement strand
CAAAATCAAATTGAACTTATCGAATTCGATAATATCAACATTTTTTACAAAAACCGAAATTGACAAATATATGCTGACATTGATTAAATAAACCCATTAAAAATTTTAAAAATGCAAGGGGAAAAAAACCTATATTTTATAGGAGCAAACATATGAATAGGAAATATGAACTGAAATATAATGAATGACACTATAAATATTTTTGAACTAGTAAAGGAAATAAATAACGATCGATGCATCAATATTTTTATAAGAAAAATCAATGTTATTATTGCTACCTCAAATTCACTCTGAAAGAGTAAATCACTATCTACATGTCTTTCAATAAATGCGGCTGGAAGCTCTTCTGCAGATATAGGGCCAAGTCTAGGAATTTTAGATAGTGGTCCACCTAGAAATTAAAAAGAAAAATTAAAAAGAAGTCAAACACACTTTCAAAATTAACTTAAAAAATTATACACATTTATATTCTATTATTGTTATTAAATATTTTTTTATTCCAAAAACACTGAATACTAGGTGAAATTGTATCAAAAAGTTTCAATTTAAATTATTTTAGGATAAATTTAGGGCATTTTTTTTAAAAAAATAGAGTTCTGTTTTTGAGATAAAGCTATATAAGAGCTATAGGAACACATATTCTGAGCTTTTAAGAGAAGCATAAAGGCGTTAATTTTTAGTAAAATTTTTTGTAAAGCTGAAACTTTTTTTTTAAAAAAAAAAGGTATTTTAATTAAAAACATTTATTTTAATTACTTTGAAGGACTGAACTTCTATAATTGCACACATGTGAAACTTAAATAAGACAAAAATGCATTTAAATCCTCTTTCCATTCATATTTTTAAATAAACTAATATTTCTTAACACCTTACCGGACCAATTAAAAATCATAAAGCGGTATTTTTTCGAAATGTTTTAAAATTCATTTTTAAACATTAGTTTTTTAAGCTGTTTCTTTCCTCTCTCAGAGAGAAAGAGAGAGGAAAGAAACAGCAAAAAATATTAGTGGTTAACAATTGAGTAAAAAATTTTAAATCACAGAATTTTTTTGAAATTCATAACAAAAAATCTTAAAATAGTGTCTGTTGACTAAACGATTATCTGTTCCTAGAGATAAAGGTGTCAAATCAGCAAGCAGATGTGATTGGTCAATGCAACTCTAGAGTCAATATCGATTGGCTTAAGTTACAATATAAAGTTAAGAGGCTTACGCGCGCAATATAAACCTAGTATTCCTTTAGATAGAAATTTAGATCCAAAGATTCATCAAGGTTAAAAGAGTTAGTTCTCTCATGAAAAATAGATTTTGTGTGTGTGTGTGTGTGTCATAGAGAGTTGGGGAGGGGGAGTGAAACAGCGAAAAATACTAATTGTTAACAGATGAATAAAAAATACAAAATCCCTACGCGTAATGTGAACTTAACTTGCATCTAGATAGAAATTTAGATTTAAAGATTTATCAAGGTTAGAAGTGTTAAATAATTATATATTCACCTTTACCTCGCGGCAAATGACCGTTACGATTAATTGTTCTAAGTATTAAAGCTGTGAGTCCTAGGCGTTCACCGTTTTCTAGATACTGAGGCCCATGTTTATGCCTGTAAGAAAAACGATATATCGTATTAATTACAAATATGTATTTATTACAAAAATGCATCTTATAAAAAGAATGAATTTTTAAATAACTTATAAAACAATAACAAACTACTGATTAAAATTTAGACTAAAAATGAATTTAATTTAAATAAACGTGTTGTTGGAAAGGCTAATTTAAGAGCGAATTCCAAGGCTGAAGTTTAATTTTTCCATAACGCGCGTAAGAATAATTAAAAAAAAAAAGAAACTCATTGATATTCAACGGCTCTAAATAATTGACTAATAACTAATAAAACAATTCGCACAAAGGCGAAAATAAAAAAAAAAAATGTAGGACAGATGTGAAAACAAACAAGTTTTCCTCATCTATTCAAAATCGAGTCTCGTTTTTCGACCAAAATTTATAGCGTGCAGATCAGTAAGACCTTTAAAGAAATTTTTTTATTTCACATAAATATCTTGATTTAAAAATAACTTTCAAAGAGATATTAAATATTTAAGATTTTAATACTCACACTTGTTTGAAAAAGTAATAATTGAGGATAAAATATAATAACTGTTTAGTTAAAAAAAATTTTAAGAAACTGTGTGTGCGTGTGCTGAGCGCAACGAATTAATTGAAAATCAAATGCATTCCAGTATTTTATTTTGGGAGTAAATAAAAAAAAGATAAAAAATTTGATACATTCAACTAGTATGCTTATTTCTCATTTAAAATTTGATTTGGTTCCTTCATTATTATTCTCATAAGAAATGAACATTCAAAACTACATTTTTTAAAAACAAACATAATTCAATTTTCTCTACTTATCACTTTTTTAGATATGTAACTGCTGTTAAAACATATATCATACGCCTTTGTTTAATTAGATTGGAATAAGAAAATTAAAACTTTTTTTTTGGAATTTTTATGGAATTTATTGATGGAATTAAATAAAACTATCAAAGGAATCACTGAGTGTGATTGCAATAATATATTAAAAAATGTTAAATGTCTTTTTGTTAAATGCACAATAAACGCGGAGAAAATAGGAATGAAATGTTGTTTAACAACGTACCAAACTATGAAAGAGAATATGTTTTATAATGAAATATGAAGAAATCTCAGTTTATATGTGTATAAAAATCGTTTTGTTCACTGGCACCAATAGTCTGTAAATCTAAATGACTATAAATATTAAACTATTACTATTTTGTCTCAAAGAGAATATCACAAAGGAAGAGGGAACACGATACATTATCACTGACTTGGCGGAATAATACTTAAATTCTATTTAAGATTAATTCTCTATAAAATTCTTTTAATTTCCTTTAATTTCAAGATGAGCACGTTCTTGAACATTGATTTAGATGCAATAGTTAATACATAAGTCTTCTTTTAAATTTGTAGAGCGAGATAAAAAAAAAGTTTTAGTTATTCAAATTAAAAACTATTCTCATTTTTTTTTCAATAAATGTTATGAAAATATAAAACGAATATATATATCTTAACAAGGTAAGAATATAATTTAATAAGTCTAGGTCAAATTTTTGGAATAATAGTAATAATAGATCCTTGATACAATAAAATACCGTGGCGTAGCGTTGGGGCGGGGTGAGGGTACAGAAGGGCTATGGCACTGAGCACCACAGATGTGGTGGACGGGAGGAAGAAGCTGAGCTGGCTAATCATGTCTGCAGCACCAGACAATGGTTATTAGATCAAATAACTGTATAGTCATTGGGAAAGCATAGGTAATAGGAAAAGGCACATTTTTTAAACGACGGAGGTAGAGGTACCAGCTTATCAAACGAAGATAATTAAAAAAAATTCTTCATTAGGTAGGGTTAATGTTGAAATTTGAGAAAAGTTCCACCAGGTCCAAAGTTGGGCCCAAAAATATGCCTTCCTAAGGCTTACTATAATATTGAGCGTCAATGATGAGATATGAAACCTCAACTAAGCTTCTTAAGATAGTGACAGATGAGAGTTTACGCTTGAGAGCATGCGCCGATGGGTTTTCATAGCTAAAACAGATTTATATATTACAGTCCACTGAGTTTATTAAAATTTATTTTTGTGTCCGAACTTGAAGGAAGATTACCTAATATAGTTATGACGCTGAGAATATTCCTCACACCTCTAAAGTAATGATAGTAAAAAGTATGACAGAATCTTCTCTAAATTGAAACTGATTAAAAAATATGTAAGAACTACAATGTCCATGTTGAGATTAACAAATCTAGCCATTTTGGTAACCGAACAAAAGGTACAAATGAACATAGACTAATATATTATTGCAAAAAAATATGCAAAATAAAATTTAAATTTAAGAGAGACGCATTATTTCAAATTCATTTGAAATAGTGACAGAGTATCACAGATTGGTTTTACAAATTTACCTGCTTAATTGTAAAAATAAGGGGCAGCAAATTTAGGGCATCGAGTGACAGGAATCAAAGCTACGCCACTGATAAAATATGATATTAAATAAAAAGAACTAAACAGTGCCTTCTGTGTCGATTGTTTCCTAAAACTTACCATATTAATTTCTTTTAACCATCGACACATAAAAATAAATTTCAACTTACCGTAAAAGATAAAGAGCCAGACCTAAAGCTATAAAGACCAATATGATACCACAAATTACTCCGAGTATGACAAGAATTGGACTTTCTGTAGAAGTTGGTGTTGGAGGAGAACCTACAGAGACAGTGCAGACTGCATGCATAAATTATGCTTTACACACACACCTCTCCACTCGATCAACATATATTTTACAATTAAAAGAGTTATAAAATCTACGAGAACTACATAACAAATGATACACAATGAATTTAGTTAACTATACTTTTTATTTTTTAGAAATATATTTATACGTAAGTTTGGTACGTATTGACTTCGCGCAATGCTAAGCGATTCTCGTCCCTTCGCTCGGGTTTCAGTTCAGGTGTACGAGGAAGTAAAATTTGTACTAGTGACGAAAGCGTATGGTAGCTTTTGAACTGCATTATGTGTGTTAAGTGTAACTTTTACCAGCGGCATGAACGAATGGACGGGATAGTCGCTCTAAACCAATTGAATGTACAGTATCAAAATCATGTACCATAGTATACCATTTAGCATACCCATAGGGTCAGTTGTTACTGAAGCAATAAATTTTGTCATTGTTTTACAAAATTACAGTCCACTCCTTTTTACAATTTATTGCATATGGGCTATCCTCCCAAACAACGTCTGTATTTCGAGATTTGCTTTTTTGTAATTGGAAATGTCGTAAAATGTGATAAACTTTATAATGCTATTTTATTCCTATGTTAATTAATGTTTTCAATGAAATTCTTTTTTCTCATTTTCTTTTTGAAAAATTCTGCATAACGAAAAAGAAATTGATTGAAAAATATTGAAAACATTTATTTATTCTTGTCAACTTTTTAAAAATAAATTTACAGCTTGTTTGGCTGTGCCACATTAACAATATTAAGCAAGTATGTATTGCAAAATAAAAACGATAGAACAAATGAATGAAAAAAAGAATTAAAGTAAAAAAAAATAGCAGTTTGCAATTTTATCAAGACAAAAAAAAAAACCTACTCGGTAATAATTAAATAACATAATAAAAATTGTTGATGGTATTTTTTTTTCATGTTAGAATGGAATAATTCTTTAGCTGTATGATCAGTTCCATATGACCTCACAAATACTGGGTGTCCAACTATAGGCAAATGTAAAATCATATTCTTAAAATACAAGCTGTTTATTAAAAACAATTCAATGTTATATTCACACAAGTTCCAATAGATGGTCTAAGAAAAAGCTAAACAAGGCCTTATTTTAATTATTATTTCTGTGTTAATTGATATCTATAAATAATGATATATTTAATCTGAATAATATTTAGAGATTTACTTTTGAATTGGGTAATTGAAAATAATAAGTTTAATTTACCTACTCTATTCAGAAGCTTAAGAATAGTCATTGAGACGGAATTGAATGGGTAGCTTCCGAAAATCGATTTAAATACACTGCTACATTATACAGTCAAACAAACGAATCCTGGAGTGTTCGATTAATTTAAGCATTCGTGAAAGGAATGTATGATAAATAGAGAACTTCCCATTGGAAGACTGCATGCACGCAGCTAGTATTTACAAATAAATGTTAACATTTATGTGATTAAAATGCGTCTGAATTTTGTTATATAGGGCAGAAGTCTCTAAATATTCTGTATAAATAAATTTACAAAAGTAAATTATAATTTCCATTCAAAAGTAAACAAGTTTTGTTTGAAATTATATTTTGTAACGATTTATCATGTATTTTTCATCTTTCCCCACACTTTTCGAATACTTGGCTTTTTAAAGATGTTTTTAGTATATAATTCTCCTTTTTTTTCATTTTAAAAAAGCTTGAATTATAAAGCAGTTGTATTTCAAATCTCTCCGAAAGAAAGCTATTGTTATAGCGTGGACTCTATCACACTACCCTCTTCAACTAACTAATCAAACATTTTGAATGAATTTGGTTGCATTGAATAGCTGTCCCAATGGATGAAACGTGACTTAAATAGATTGGATAGGTATTAGTGACGAGTAGTGAACAGATTTGATAAATTGCATTTATAAGTAGCGAATAATTTTTTACGAGACTGGAAAATAGTTATTGATAGAAAATTCAGCTAAAGCTGTAAACGAAGAAATAGTGACCATCTTGCCAAGCGTGATAAGTTTACGAATCAAAGCTACGAAAGAACTACTTTGAGTAAAGGACTCGAACCCTCATTCTTAAATCTTTTAATGACTCGAACCCTCATTCTTAAATCTTTTAATGACTCGAAACCAATTGGTTCGGTAGGGTATACACTGAATGCTAAAATTAAACGATAGATCAGGCGTATATAGAGACTACTGCCACAGATAGACAAAGTTGGGATTAAATTTTGATTATTCATAGATTTGAATATAATTAAATTATCATATGTAAGTGGTTTTCTATTCATTGGATTATGTCTTAATAGTTGTTTTAAATACGATAAAAGATGGGAAGTGAAGGAAGTAATAACGGGGCATTACAATGTAAATGAAAACTTTGAATATAACAGATTTTATATTTAAAAAAAAAACTGTATTTATGTAAAAAAAAGACTGCCAAATTTTAAAAATCATTTTGCTTTCTAATCTTAGTTAACAATACATAAATAATACTTTCAAGGTTATGGAATTTCAGATCTTCGCAATAATCACGAAAAGGCACAGTTGTGTCAAAATGAACTATGTAAAAAGGAGTGATAAAAGTTTCTACATTTCTTATGATGTGAAATGTGAAGAAAAGAATAGCATTTTCATTTTTGTACATTAATGGTAGTATTTTTCGACCTGTATTTTATTTTTTTAGTAACCGAATTATCAGCTTTGTTTGTATTCTGTAGATAAAAATAATTCTAAGAATCTCCTTCACTTTTGCTTAGAAGTAATTTCTCATTTCATTGATCTTTACTACACATTATTTCTTTCAGTATTTTAATAAAACACATGAATAAAAATAACAAAAGGCTCGATTAAAAAATATAATAAAACACATAAAATAAGCCCACAAATTTAAAAAAAAATGTAACTCAAATATGTATAATAAAAACACTTAAAACAAAACACAATAATCAAATAAATAAAAAATAACAAAAAGCATAATTCATACAGATGATCAAAGATACAAAAAAAAAAAATCATGTAATTAAAGTAAATAATAAATCTCAATATTTTAAATAAAACGCATTTGTTAGCATTTTTGGATATTTATTTTTTTTAATATTTGGAACCAATGATATACCCACGTTTAATTTTTAGAGGAATCTTTTTAATGATTTCAAATTTTACATCAAAATTTTCTAATTTTTTTGTCGAATAAATTGCCAAGCATTCATCACCAAGTTCAAAATAATTTTAAAAAACTTATTGGATAGATCATGTTCACTTTAATTTCAATATATCTTATTCAATTAAAGCATTTTTATGTTGTGCTCAAACATCCTCATAATCAGCATAATCAGCTCTTTTAAAAATTAAAATGCTAAGAAATTCCAAAAAATATTTTTCTGATATGGCACCTAAAATTCAGTTTCATATAATTTTTAAAGGAAGGAAGTATTTAAGAAATTTGCCTTGATACTTTTAAAATTATTGACATATTAAAAAATAATTTCTGAATGAAAACAGAACAAATGTTCATTACTTACAACTTTTTTTCGTCACTAAAAGAATGGAACAAGAAAATCATTCCCAAGAAAACAAAAAAATTTCTTTATAAATATTTTTTTTCAGAAAGTGGAATATCGAAAAATATTTGGTATTACAAATACATTTAGTAAGGAAAATGTTATGCGTTTCTTACAACAAATATCAGAACGTTTGTTTATAATTTGTATGACTATTTCTATCAAATAATTATATTTAATTATGAATTATAATAGAAAAAATTGATTTGATATGCAATTCTAAAGATATTTTTTGATTATAAAGAATTATTATGCTATGGTTTAAACAATAATAATATTATTTAATGGCGTAATAGTCAGGCCGCTCATGGGGGGGGGGGGGGAAGCCCCTGAGAGCAGAATATTTTGTGCATCTCTATATAATTTTAAAATACGTAAAACATATGTGCTTAAAAATGTATTGATGTTAGGAAAAATAAACAAGGGGTATTTGCAAAACAACAAAACAAGTAATAAAAAAAATCACTAACTTTTTTTAAAAAATAAATATTTTATAAAAAAATTATAAAAATAAATATAGTACACAAAATAGACAAGAGGTATTTGCAAAACAAATAATAATCATAAAAAAACTAAACAATAAAAGTAAAAAAAAACTAATGTTCGAAAAAAATAAATATTATTTTTCAAGTTATACAAAAATAACCAAGGAAATTTACAGGAAAGATTTTATAATAAAAGTGATAATAATATGTAATAATAAGTTAGCCTACAAGAAACATGCTTGCTATATTGGACAAAAAATTTTTATGATGGTTATATTTGTCCTACAAAAATAACTTCCTTTTAACAGGATACCGAACGAATTTGGCGCAGCTAAATTTCGCAACCTGTGTGCGGGGCTTTTCACTGTATATCTGCCAGGAACGGAAACTGTATATCTGCCAGGAACATGTAACTCGCATGTTTCATTAACTTTTATTCAAATTCAATCAATATAATTCATAATAATCTACTTATTTAGATTTTATTTAATTCTGCAATTTAAATACAATTGCTTTAATTTGTGCAAACAGTAAACACAATATTTATGTAATGAATATTTTGAAAAATTTAAATGCCGTAATTTAAAGTTTATAATGAAAATCATATTTACCTGTTAAAATTGGCGCAAAATATGAACTTGTCTTCGTTAATATCTGTAAATATTAAAATGCATATTATTACCATGATGATTTAAAAATAAGTAAAAAAAAGCTTAATATGCTATATATATATATATATATATTACACAACATTTCATTTTTATTTTAAGAATGTTATCTTTTTGGGGGCATAATTGAAAAGATATAGTATACAAAATCATTGATTTTTGTTACTAATTATGAATTCCTAAGATATGAACATAAAATTAAATGTAGATCGTGTAAGGAGCCCTGCCATTGATTGATTTTTATAAAATATAAATTAAATACAACTAAATTTAATAAAAAAAATACAGTAATATTTCTTGGTGGTTTTTAACAAAATGATCAAATATTCTATTTCAAATGACGGTCAAATATGTACTATTCAGGCAATAACATTATTTAAATACCATTTAATTTTAATGACGACAATTCTAGTAGAACTAATGCTACTCCCATGAAAAAAAATCTTAAATATCAGTAATTGTCAACAATACTAACATTAGACCATAAGACTTAAAATAAATTGTAAAAACTATTGAATAAATTTATCATGAATAGCTATATATATATATATATGGGGGGGGGGGGGTGCGTGCGTGAATTGCACGCGACGATATTTGTATTTACTTTGAAATTTGCTTATTTTATTAAAAAGCGTGTGCTATCAAATTTTTCAAATATATTTTAAAATTATTTCAATATTTCGTTATGAAATCTTTCGGTAATTTCGGTTTTTGGATAATTTATTGAAGCAATTTTCACAATGTTTTACTTAAGGCAGTAATTTTCTAGGTAGTAGATCAATAGCTATTTTACCAAGGGATTAAAATATTAAGGTATACTTTTAAATAATTTTAACTTTATTTATTTAACTTTATTTAATAATTTTAACTTAATTTTATTTTGCTTCTTTATCTCGTTTGTTGACACTGATTTACAAAAAAAAAAAAAAAAAAAAAACCCACCCACATTTTTTTTTTTATTTTCTTTGCTTATAGTCCATGTTGTATTATGATTCTTATAATCAAGTTATTACTAAGAATTTTACTATTCCAATAGCTATTATTCATTATGGTATGATATTTTCACATATTAGTTTATTTACAGTACTAGCCTATACTTTTATACTCTCTTTTTCTTTACCCCCCATATATATATATATATATATATATATATATATATATATATATATATATATATATATATATATTATCACTAAAACATGTTTGAGCAGAGACCCACTATCCTAATTTAGTAGAAGTATTACAAGCTTTATTTCCATCTTGTATATATTCTTTTTGCTATTAGGTTTTTGTATTTCTTTTCTTTGTTCGTTAAATGAATAGGAAAATATTATGTTATTAATTGGAGTTATGTTTTATATACATAAGACTTTTTAATAGTTTACAGTTCATTTGAAACAAGGATTAGTTTTTTTAGATAATTTTATAAGAACTCACAGTATCATTGGGGCCTTGTACTTTAATTAATACGTAACCGGTGTAATTAGTGCTTGGAGCTAAAATACCATCCTGTACCAGATCTACTTCTTGCGTATCGTGATTAGCAAATGAATCTTGAATAATATGTCGTTTCCTGTCTGATGTCGATGGGTTGGTATCACAGTTGCGCTGATGGTTGTCGCCAATGACAACTTCACTTACAAAATCCTCGCTAGAGCAAAGAAAGAAATTTCATGAAGAAAACTCTTAATTAATACAGATTTTGAAAAAGTTACAATAAATTTTTCATTAATTTTTTTTTTTATAAAATCAGACCTGGTAAATGCTTCCGCAACGTAAGCTCCATGGCCTTCATTCTTATGAACTTTTTCATGGGTGGATAATTGGAGAGCTTCAGGATTTTCAGGCAATTTGCTTAAATTTTGACCTTTAGGCAACTTTATTATGACAACTTTATAGCACCTAAAACCAAAATTGATTCAATACGAATAACTTAAAGCTTCAATCAATTGATTTGAAGAATAATACATTTATTGCTATTATATAATGTTCTAAGATATTACGGGTACTACAGTCTTTTAAGTGAATTCTCTTAAAAATTCAACAGTTATTTAAAAATTTGAAGTTCAAATATAAAATGGATACAAAATTAAATGACAATCTGAATTTTTCACAAAGAGACCCGGTCATTGCACTCAGATATTTCCAGTGTAAATACAAAGAATCATATAATTTCATTTAATACAAATTCATCGAATCATAACTAAGTAATAAAACAATATTTAAATATTAGAAAGAATTAAAATAAAAGATATATTTACGTTGACATTTTCTTCGATAAATGAACCAGTTAGCAAAATATATTTTGAGATATTCGGATAGTTAAACAATAAAATTAAGTCATCTTTTTTAATTAAGGAGAAGTCGGTTATAGTCCAATTGCTATCTAATTAATTTCAATAATGTAAAACGCCTAAAGCAATACATTTAACAAGGTTACTGACACTTCATATAATATCAACTTAAATCTCATAAATTAGCTGCTTACAGTCTTTAATATATATCTAGCTTTCGTGAACTGCATTGCTATTGGGCGGGAAAAAATAAATTGAAACTTCGGAAAGGCTAATTTAAAAGACACTTCAATATTTTTTATAAATACTTCCTATCATCTTCTAATTGCTTCAATTATTGTTTGAGCGAAATAATTATTTATGTTAAATTTTGGAATAATCAAAATTTCTGTAAAAAAATATTTATTATTCGAAACAAATACTTACAAAATAGAGCCATTTCTTTCTGAAACTCTTTGTAGCTTAAGTTCAAGTTGCCTGCAATTGTTGGAATTATTTTTTCTGTGCATGGTAAATTGAGGCAATGCTGATGGAACTAAAATGGGAAAAAAAACACTATATGATTGAAAACATACTAATAAATGAAAGTTATTGCATGTTAAAAATCATAAATGGATCTAATAAATAAAACGTAGAAGTTAAACGGGCAGAAATTTAAAAATTAGAATACAAACGGGGATGAGTTTAAATTCCTTAAGTAATTTGTTTTCTACAAAATGAAGTTTTAATAAAATAATAAAAGGATTATTGTAAAGAGAGCATAGGATATAATTAACTCCAAGGTATACATAGTTTACGTAAATTACTTTCTCTCCAAAGGCGATAAAATTTTTTGATGATAAATTTAGTTTATATCATTTTCCATTAAGGGTTTCAAAACTTTTTATCTAGCAAAAAATATTTTTTCGAAATCAAACTAAATTCTCTAATTAAAAGCTAAAAAACTTACCATTAGAAGGAGATTTACATTGAGTATTTACAGTAATGTTTGTCAAAGGGCCACATCCACTACGGTTTATTGTACACATCTGAGCACTGAATTCAGTATTGGGCAATACATCAGTCTTGTACCCCAGTTTATTTGTTTTGACATCAATAATTTCAATTTTTGCAGCCTTCTCTTCAACTGTTTGTCCATTGTCACTTCGATACTGAGCCCTGGTATGTATTGTTATCTAAAAAAATGAAAATGTTAAGTATTCAAAAATATTTCATTTTAAATAATGCTTTACATAAAATACATGAAAATTAAATAAAATTTACCCGAAAACTTATTAACTTATCAATCAACTCATTTCAAGTTCTTTCAAGTTAAGCCATAAGCGTACCATAGTGTACTAAAACATGTGCTACGTAAATTATGTTCACATATTAAAAAAATATCATTTAATAAGCTAATAAATTGTATCAATATACCGATAAAAAGTTTTGAAATAAACTGAGTGTAAGAACAATTTAACAAATTTTTCTTTAAAAATTGGATTTTATTTATTTTGTGATTAACTTCTACTGTTAAAATCCGAATGTATTAAAACATTGAACTTTATGTGTGGATCTAATTATTTCAATGAAATCTAGGATTTAAAGGGAATCACAATATTGAACTGAAATATAGTAAACGGAAGAAAAAAATGTGATTCTTAATACACACACGAATATTTAATTAACTTTCACGTTCATTTAGACAAAAATTATATAAAATGATAAAATTGTTTCCTAAATTTTACCATGTCTCCTTAACAAAATAATACTCAAAATCTTTCTGCATAAATCCCTAAGAAAAAGAATTTATTTATTTACTTAACTTACTAAATATAAGTTTACAGCAATAACATTTCAAAATATTTAAAGATAAAATGTTTTTGGTGCAACTACGTGAAAAAACAATTTAAGTTAAATAAACCCAACAAGGTTATGTCTCTCAAAATATTTTTAATTAATATTAAAATAAGTTTATATCGTAAGGTAGCTCAGATAGTATGAAATAAGTGGACTGCATGTTTGGTTAATTCTACAATTATAGTTTAATAACATAATTAAACAACAATACGTGCACCCATGTGCAATGAAAGTAAGTGGTACTCAGAGGTTCACAAATAACATCGAATATTTTAATAAGTGATAAGAACGACTGAACATTGATGTACCAGTGACTGAATTACAAGGAATATATTGATGTTCTGACAGTGGCAGGAAGAAATTTTCGTACGTGTCAAGTGCAGAATTACACCAAGATAAAACATATCAAACATACAATTTGTTTGGACTGGTGATACTCGTACGTACTAGTTCGAGGAAAATAAAAAATCGAAATATTTTTTGTAAACTTCAAATTATTTTATTCCAAAGCAATTGCTAAATTAAACCTTTATAAGTACAAAACACCTTGAAATTAAAGAGCGATATCAATTTTCCACAACAAAAAAGATCAAAGTAGACGGTAATACATTAAAACAGACAATAAATTATCAAAGCAACCTATAATATGTTCAGATATTCAAATTAAGGCAGTCGATAAATCATTAAAGTAGACAATAAATTATTAAAGCTTTCGATAACATTCTGTTCAGATATAAAATTTATGCAAACAATAAATTTTTAAGCCAAATATGCCATAAGAACAATATAAACTATTGTTTCCATAAAATAAGAAAAAAAATCCTTACACATGCGGTAACATATTATACATAAATATATTGTAAACGGAATAAATCTCTAGGCTGAGGCAAAGATTTTATTGCAATTGCCCGAGAGGTATATAAATAATAAATGACAGTAAAAATTGAGAAACTTTTTTTCTTCCAATCTTAACAATTTTTTCCGATGAGTAATGGATATCATGAGTCACTGGCTTTTGACTGTTTGAGCAAAAATTCTGGATTCGTCATTCAATAAATGCTTGATGTAATAAATTTACAATATTTGTATCAACGTTATTTAATGCATTATATCAACGTTAACTGCTGAATAACATGTCACTCGCGTGGGCAGATTAGATATTCTTCGGTAGCAGTAAAATTATACAACTTTTTCTCTTTCTTCAGAAATAAAAAAATATGAAAAAAAAAAAATCTACATAAATTAGTGGAGCAACAATATAGAAACTACGCAAGAAATGGGGAAGTTAAATAAGATTCTTGAGCACATGTTTTTGAAGATAATGAAATTAACATTCAATACTCCTCATTATCTAAATCTGATTTCTATTCATATTTCTAAGATTTTCATAATAGATGGGGGAACATAATTGTTTCATTTCTCACGTTACATATTAAAGGTTCAAGGTATCAATACTTACATTATAACTGAGAATAGTTCCTCTCGCGTTTACAGGTGGATCCCATGTTACAGCAATCGAATCAGCATCACGTTCATAATCATGATCACATGTTAACAAAACGTTTCTAGGAGGATCCGGAACTACACAAAAAATAAAAAAAATTACCATAAATTATAAGTTCACTATAATGATTTAAAATAACAGTTCTATTAAAAATTAGGATTTTTTTGTAATATAAAATGAATTACAATAACATATTGGTGATAGATATTTTCAGTAGTAAATTTGATTAAACAACAAGCGTTATAATCTGAAGCATAGTACTAGAAATTTTCATAAAGCTCAATACAAAATCTTTGTAATTTTAAAAAAAAACATATTTATTTTTTAAAAGAAAATAAATCAGGGTTTACTCAAAGGTGAAGTAAGAAGGAATAAATAGAGACAGAGAGCAAACAAATAAGTAAACTTCATCTGCTGGCATATTCTGTATCTAGAGCACCTCTCTTATTTTTTAGTAACAACCAAGCATACACGTGGTATTAATGGGATATAAACAAATGTGAACAATTGAAGTTTTTATTGGAAACCATAGTAAATGGTGGTAGTGCGACACAAACATTGTTACTAGTGGATCATGTGTTCTGTCTCGATTACACCACAGACAGTCCTGTTGTAAAATGATTGTTGCAGTTCATCCTCTGTCCAAGATTGGCGATGAAACATGTAATCAAGGTGCATCGCCAAAAAGGTTTTGTATGGTTCTAGAATGACATTCATTCAAACCAACCCGATAAGCCCAAATATTCCCAGTGACCATCACAAAAATGAATGTAAGACGTAGAGGAGAAAAAGCTTGGAAAGTGAGGAACCAGTTTAAATGTCCTTTTGATCACTTGACTTCAGTGTGTGAAGTCTGTCTTAAGCAGCTCGTTGTGTTTCTTTTATGTGACACCATGTTAACAAATTGAAATGAAATTCATATCCATCATATGCACTTATATTTTAATGGTCTACAGTTGCTTAAAATGTATTTGATGTTTGATACAGTACTCGGAACAAATCGCATACACACACACTTATTAAAATATGATATCAGTTCTCAAAGAAAAAAAATTATATTCCAATTTGAACGGGTAGAATAACAATCCACAAGCTAAAACCTCATTTTTTAATTAACAGCTATAAAATCCATGTAGCATTCAGAAATACCATTATGTTAATTAACATAGATCATAAACACTTGCATTTCTTTGGTCTGTAGACGTACAAAATGTATTGATGTTTGATACTTTATGCAAAACAAGTTGCGCACATACTGTTAGTGAGATATAATAACGGTTTTCTAAGGAAAAAAGTATTTTATAATTGAATCCTTATATATAGAAAAACATTCCAAATATTAAAATCTTATTTTTTGATTAACAGCTTTAACATCTGTATAACATCTTGAGATATTAACGCTTGTTAAGAGATTTCCTAAAAAGGTTTTATACACTCGTGTGAAAAATGTATAGAATTTGCAAATTATGTCAATTTCTAGAAACAATTTGGAGTCAAAGATATTAATTGCGTTGCCGAAAAATTATGCAAATATTCGGAGTAGAATACGTAAGCATACATGGTGGGTTTCTGTGGATCTGCGACTGTGGAAGGGAGCAAGGACTTGTCAGCAATTTGTGTGCTCGACATTCACAGTGTTTCTCGCAAAAGTTGGTTAAAATTTATAATTCATCTGGTAAAATGAGTAGCTTATGGATAGCAGAATGAGATGAAGAATTGTTAGTAGTTTGGAAGTAGGACAATCACAAGCGCATAACTACAGTGCTCAATGTTAACACCCAGAGTCATCTACAATTTGTGGAAATGATTTCAGGACACCGGATCCATATCGATAAGATCTAGACAAGGTCGATCAAGATCCACATCGACAAATGAGGATCATTACGTGGTATTTTCAGCGGCTGTCCTTGGAACTCGAATTTCACTGTCTACAATTGTACGAAAGTTTCATAAGAAAGGACTGTATGCCAGAAGATCAGTTGTTTGCGTCCCGCTCTCTATAGCACACAAGACAACGCATTTAGCATGGAGCAGACGACATGCGCCTTGAAACAGACTTTAATGCAGCACCATACTTTTTACAGATGAGTCGAGATTCAGCCTGGACACTGATTCTAGGCGTACCTGTATCTAGAGAAAGCCTGGTACACGATACCATCCCTCCCTCATCAGGGAAAAAGACCATTACGGTGGAGGAGGTGCAATGGTTTGGGCAAACATTATGTTGGACGGCCGAACACTCCTTCATGTGATTGACAAAGTCTCTCTAACTGTTATGAGGTATAGAGAGGGGATCGTAGAGCCCTATGTTTGACTTTTGATGTCGTATTTAGTCCTGCATTCCTGTTAATGATTAACAACGTTCGTCCACATAGGGCTCAGCTGGTCGACGAATATCTGAAAAGTGGAAGATATTCGTCGCAAGGATTGGCCAGCCAAATCTTTTGACCTTAATCGTATTGAGCATGTCTGGAACTCTCTTTGGAGAGCAATTGCATCTCACCATTCCCTTCCGTGAACCATACTAGAGATCAAAATTGCCTTGCTGCAGTAGTGGGATCGACCACCATAGAACTCCTAAACTACCTCCAGTCTAATATGTCGTCACGCTGAGCGACTTATCTGGCTAAGACAGGGGACCGTACCCGAAAAAAGACTCATTTTCAGTTCAATATTACGTGAATTTTCGACATACCTGCACTATGAGCTTTACTGATAATCATGCGCAGGAAAAATGTATTTTGAATAGTACACCCCCATTTTCTTTTATGAATGTATATTTATACCAAGCTTCACTAAATACATGCCCATTAGTTTTTAAGAAATTCGATTTAATACGCAAATACTTTTAATTTTACACACGGGTATCGATAACTTTTTTTTTTTTTTAATTTCTTTGAATCAGAGTTTTGCATCAGGAATGCAATTAAAAAGAGGGAAAATAATATTATCAACTAAATTATAATTAAATCAAATCATATTATACCAGAGGGAAAGAGGTATTCGTTATTTTAATAAAGTAGGTTTAATTGAAATACTATTAAGTTATACCGGATTCTGATCTCTTCCTACATGAGAACAAGGAGGGTTGAAAACTTATAAACACCTTACCTGTGCGAACTATGAACATAAATAAAGGGAATTGTATAAAATCGGTAAACTTGAGAATATTATTGCTGTATTTCTCGTAAGATTTATTTAATGCCATATAAATTTTTAAAAATACAGATAAGCACTTTTAAATCCCGTGTAATGTTTTCTTCAAAGAATTCAGATCTAACGCAACATGAAAAAAAAAAAAAAAAATCAAAACATAAATCAAGAAAAAAGAATCTTATAATCATTCATTTAAGAAAGAATTTTGACATGTTCTAACTTTTCTTTGTTCTTAGAAAAAGGTATTACTCTTCATCCGATAACCTCAAACTGTATTCATTTTAAGAAAAATAAATAGGCTAAAAAAATAAACTTTTGTAAAGCACAGAGAAAAATGAATATTTTAGATCCTACTTTTTCTTTTTATATTCTGTCTAACACAATAAATAAATTTGTTTTCATAAATTCTGAATGATTTTTTTGTTTGCTAAAACAAAGCCCTCGCACAAAACGTAATATTTTCTTCATAAATCTTTAACTTATCCTTTTTCCCCATGTGAAATATATTTTAAGGGAAAGGTACTTCACTATGCAAATTATGAAAAATGTTACATATATTTTACTTAACTTACATTTAATATTTATTGTGTTGGGCGATGATAAATTTCTGATAACACAAATATTAAAAAGTATGAAAATATATGACTAATGTCTAATTCAGGAAGGAAAAACATGAGATATTTTCTTCGCTGAATATAAAAATTATGATAGCTTATTGCTGGAAATCTACCAAGAAGGTTAATACATTATTGGATAACATTTTGTTTTATTAATGTCTCTAAATTCATTCATAAGTATTTGAACATATCAATGGGTAAGGAATTTTCAAAGTGCAACTTTTTTTACAAACACATATATTATAAATATTCATATACAAACATAGACTGAAATTTAAAAAAAAATATTAAAAGATGCTTTTCAAAATATTAACAATGTTAAAATTTAAAGGTTGATACTTATTAACAAAAATACAGATACTTTAATTCTCATAATTTTTAAAGAAAAAATATTAACTTCTTTAAACTATTATTTACTTATTTCTCGAGTTTCAAGTAAGCAAATATAATAATTAAAAATAAAACTATTAGTTAAATGTTAAATTTTCCTTAGTGAATCCAAATTCGCATTAATCCTTTACATTCGTCGTGGTTTTTTTTTTAAAAAAAAATGATGTCTTAGTAAAGAAATATCTCATGGGAAATTAACTATTTCGAAGTGATCAATTATAATTGCCTAATGTTTTTTTTTCCACGAAAACATTGAATTCATTATTCATACAGTTTTACTTAAATTTCAGAGTAAGAATTATAATATAAAAATATATACCATGTGAATTTATAAAAAAAAAAATCTTTAAGATATATTTCCATGCAAATGTAAAAAAACAAGCAAGAAGAACATTTAACATTTTTATTTTGCTCATAACAAATTCCTCGTAATTTTAAACGGGTACCAAATAAATTCAACTGATATCATCTCTAACAATTCATAATCTCTTTCTTAAATTTTAAAATTGCTGTAATTAATCTTAAAATGATATTCTTCATACGAAAATGACGAAACAGAAGTCTTTTCTTCTTGGAAACATTTGTAAAACTTATACTTTTCTCTTATTTTTTTATAAATATTAAATTATCAGGCGCAGGTCTCAATTTGCTAATCAGAGTTAAGATATAAAATCCAAGATTGATTCGCTATATTTTAAAATACAATAATTTTTTTAAAATAATGCTTTATTTTTGACCCGTAATTGAAGATCGGAACAAACCTCGTTTTTGATAAATACTTTTTGTCCTATTTATAGCACAAGCATAGACTACTTTTGAAAAATGGAATGGTATGAGAGAGAATGCATGCATATACTTAATATAATATAGCATTAAAAACAAACAGTAAGTTTCATATAAGTAATATATGCACTCTTTGTAAGTGAAGTTAGGGAAACACATAAATTCCTGAAACGAACAGTATCTGTAGAACAGAGAGATCTTAAGACAAAAATACATATACAGTAAAAAAGAATGCTAAGTTTTTTTTAAAAAACAACGTAACTCTTATTAATATATTTGATTTTTTTAAAAAAATTTTTGCTTTAAAGCATGAAAAACTTTACTTTAATTATAAAAAAAATTAAAAATGATGACAATCTAATTCATTAAAATTCTCAAGGTTTTGATGTAAAATATGTATATACCTAGAAATAACCATCATAAGAACAATGCCTAAATTTTAAAGTTTCTTTAAATATTATATTTGTATTATTTCTGATAGAGTCTGCACGTATCATTCATTGCACAAATATCTGAGTACAAGCATAATGGATTTAAATAAAAAAATTCTTAATAGTTCTTGATTGAAACAAAACAAGACAAACGTCCATAGAAAAACACATCCAATAACAGATTACAAAATCAATACTGCATTTCAATAGTTCATCAAGTAATAATTTTTAATCATTTTTTTCTATAAAATTACGCTTCTTTCTCTAATTCGGTATATCACTTCATTTCACATCTGATGTAAAGCCTAATAAATAAATTCAATTTCGGTAAAATAAATTCAGGTTTGTAAAATCTGATTATTCCATGAATCAATTTCAAAAACAATTATGTTAATACAATTGAGCACTTTTTGTCAAGATATTCAATCCTAATCCATTATTACACATCAAAACTTTAGAAAATCTTCTTTTACGTTGCTTTTAATCCGATAACTTATTATGAAAGAATAGCTATAAATTTACAAAATAATCCTATTTTTTGATGTACAACTTTTATATTAATTTTTACGCGTTATATAAATATATATATATACCTTAGCTTTTTTTTTTTCGTGAAAAAGACAAATAATAATGCAAATGTTTGCTGACTCTAAGATATGATTTCAGAAAAAATTAACAAGAAACGCGTAGAAAATGCGAGAAAAGGGAAGCAATGATGAATCAGCTATGTGTGATGTCTTATTTTCTTTCCAACTCCTAAAACCAAACCATACTTCACAGAAGACAGCTTCAAGATCCTATATCATTAGGTACATTTTTGCACTTTCATCATGAAATAACATTCAACTCTTTTTCATTATAAAGCTACATTCATCTCCGTATGAATGAATAGTTTTTGGAGCGTTCTTCAAAAACTCTATGAATTTGGTTTAAAGTTATTGGTCAGTTTCACGCATAACACATTAAACATGATGAAATATTACAGATCACACTTCAAGCACCTTGAGTTTCTTTAATAAAAGAAATAAGAATCCTAGTATGTAAGCATTTCTAAGAATAATCCCAATTCATTGACGATGAACCGTTTGACTTTGCTCAGAGTATACAGGGTTATATTCAAAATGAATGATCCGATTTAGAAATTCAATATTTTCTAAATTAAACTACACAGAATGATAATTAATACATGAAAACAAAGGAAAATTATAGAAGTTTTATACTGTGAAAAATAGTTGGCTCTCGTGTGTTCTTCGTAAAGCTATTTTACGAAAGCTGTTCTAGAATCTTTCACTGAGCTACTCGCAATTGGATCGGTCACTGTGAACCAGATGACTTGACGTTACACAGTTGGTATCCTAGGTCCCCCGATAAGATCCCATGTTTTTTTTTTTTTTTTTTTTAAAAAATAAAAGTGTGTGACCACCATTACCCAAAAATTTATTTGTACTTATACAACGGACTTCTGCTGTTATGAAATTAATTACTACAAATGCATTACAATGTGTTTGGTAGGAATTCACATACTAACTTGTTATTATAAAAAGGAAGTTATATCAAAGATTTGTAAAAAAAAAAACCCACTTCTATATATTCACTTTGATTTATGTATTACTAATCATTGTGTGTCGTTTATTTATGAAAATACAGAATTATCGGATCATTTTGAATAACCCTGTACTTACAATTTCTCATTTTCAGAACTAAATAAGTCATGTTTGAAACTATAACTAGTTTCCCATACAATATTCCTATATGTAAGCGTAAAATATGATGACTGTGTTTAAATTCAGAAATTATGTCTCTTTTTTTCATGTAAAAAGTTTAATCTTTATTTAATATCGAGTCACGTAAATATAATTTAAAATAAAATGTTAAATTAATAAAATATTAATATTAACATCTTTTGAAATAATATAACCAGAAACAATAAAGTCTGTGATTCAAAGTCGTTTTCTGTGCTTCCCATACTTTTTTTTCTTGATATAAAGAATTTTTATAAGGCTCTCGAATTCTTATATGCATCTCAGTAAATTATGTCGTACATTTTAAATTTTCGCTCCCAGTTACATTTTTCTATTTATTTTTCAGTAAAAGTTAAATTTCTTACTGAAAATATTCGGATTTTCCTTCATACACGCAATATTATTTTAAACCACAGCTTTTGGGAAACTAAGTATTCAAAAAAGTAGTCATAAAAATTAAAAGCAATTACAAATATTATTGAGCTTGTTTTAACATTACTAAAAATCGTAATAACGCAAAACTGATTTTCGTAAAAAAGTATAGAATAAATATTTTTATATGTGTAAGGCGTACACACACATGCATATAAAATTACTGAATTGCATGAAATCGTTAGAAACACTAACAATAAATTCAATATATATAAAACGATTTCATGCAATTCAGTAATTTTATACGCGCGTGTGTGTGTATGCCTTACACATATAAAAAGTTATATATATATATATATATATATATACACGTACATAAAACCTTTTGTAGAAGAACATGAATCTCAACCCAATTTAAAAGTAAACAATGAAAAATATAGAAAAGCATAGCAAGACAGGATGGTTAGAAATCCTGAATAATTTACAGAACGAATTTAACTGGATAAATAATCAGTGTCTTTAAAATGACTTATCAACTGCTTCACTATTATTCTTGCTAACAGTTATCCTCTTTTACAGAATTCCCTCGCTTTTTGACATAGATATGCTTTCAATCTAAATCATTTTGTCTCTTCTAGAGAAACATGATTTACATAAATCTCTGCATAATTAAAAAAAATTTGAAAAATATTCATGGCTTAATTGGGACTGTATACCAGTTGATTGGATATATTGTTGCAATGTTAGTTCCTTTTCTTACAACACAGATTACGAATATTTTCCCTTATAATGCTAGTTGTTAAAATGACCGTAAAAGCATGGTAGCACAGTCAAATCTCCCGGTGGTCTACAGTTTGAATTTCGATTTCAGCAATTGCTGTCGCAAGGAATAATGGAGAGTTCCGGTGGTACATGGCCAAAATTCAAAATTACATATTTTGTATCCAACAGCCTTTTGTTTAGGTCTAATGTAACGTTAGTTAAACTAAATCGAGTGAGTAAGTGATAGTTTTAATGGTGCAAAAGCCAGATGTGGCTATGCTGCACCAAACAAGGTGAAGCTGTGATCCAGACGTGAGAAAAAATTGAATACAAGCAAATGAGAGATAGTATTTTAATACAACGATATACAAATATGGCCATGCGGCTCCAAAAAGCTATGTTCTAGTCGTGTGAAAGAATTGTAAAAAGATAAAAATTGATTGACAAGAAGTAGGTTTGAAAACGGAGAAGGATCGCTAGGGTATCCCGGGGGCGCATCACCAGTGTTTACCAAAGTCAGCTAACCCCATGGGAAAGAAAAGATCACTAGGGTGCCTAGGGGTCATGATGGCTTTTCCTACCAAAAGAAGGAAGTCTCTGAGGCCTCCTGATATAATCCCTATAGGCAGGGTGCCCTGCTATACCCCCAGACACTGGGTACCCATTTTCATCACTTCTTACAACATGCATGAGTTACAGTGGGACTATTCCTTCACACCGAGTCACCACACGGGTGAAAAAAAATCGAATGGGATTAAACAAACGAAAGGAAAATATAGATTCCCGTTTTTATAGGACAAGTGTTTCTAAATGAAAACTTGTATTGAATCAGGTTAAATGATGAATGAATGTAAAACAAAAATTAACAATAGTGTCTTGATATATTAAAAAAAAAACATCTAAAGATTGAAACAAATTATAACAATTTTCATGTAAAATTTGATACAAAAGTACATAATTGATTTATAAATGAAACCTGATGTCAAGAAATTAAAAATATGAAAAAAATTTTTTTAATATTATGGCTACATATAAGAAATGGTTCAAAAATCAACACTTGAAACAGAATAACAATAAAATAGAATAAACATAATTCAAAAATTGCAATGAAGTTTTATTTCTCTGAAATCAGAAGAAAAATTTATGCGTTATAAGCATAAAAATACATTCATTGAATTTGCTTTTACACCACTCTATAAAATGTCGAACTTCTTAGCGGCTTCAGCAAAAGTAAGATCATCAAACTTTGATCCTGAAAACATAAAATTTAGAAGCAAAGCATAAGTAGTTAAATATTAATAGTCAATACATTAATTAGTAAAAAATGTAATTAATTAATTCTAAGTTAAAAGTTAATAATTTTGCGACTAAAATTACAATTATAGTTTTATTTAGCAAAAGACAATTATTAGAAAATTTTCATTAGATTATCTAGCGTATTACTTGTTATTGAAAGATACTAGCGAGAAAAAGAGGGCAGGAAGTTTTCTTTTCACCCAAAGTTTTTATGTTTTTCTCGAAATGAAATCTGCATAATATTCATCAGTTAACAAATCGTTCGCTTAGTTGATTTTTTGGTCTAATAATTATCCACTTTTTATTTTTTATTTTTCAAGAAATATTTAGTGTAGCTCAATTTTACTACATCATCTGTTACGTTTTTAGAAAATTTTAATGCAATGTTTGAGAATTTTGTACAAAGTACAATCTTTAAATTACAATGTTTTTTAGTTCAACATTTTATAAATATGTGGTTCAGCCAAGAATGAAATAAAAAGAGTAAATATTGAGGAGACAATTTCATCAATGCATTTTACCATCAAATTTATGGAGATAATCAATAATACGCACTCTAAAAATAAGCATGATATTTTTTTTTTAAAGTTAGAGATGAAAGAAAGTTATAAGATAAGAAAGTTGTTTCAAGAGTAAGCTAATGATACAGATAATGTGGGCATTTAGTTGAGTTATTAGAATGACTGGAAAAACTTATTTCATTCTCAAATGGCGTGATTAGAAAAAGTGTGAGCAACAAATTACAGTAAATGAAAGAAATGAAAGTCTTGAAAAAAGTGGATGTTCTTTATACAATGGCAGCATTAAAATATCTTTTCATAAAATCTTAAAATTTATTCTAAAAATAAAAAAAATTTCCAATAGTTTTTAAAAATAATAGAATATTTATATTTAATTCTAAAGCTTTGTCATCTGTAGCGCAGCGATCGCCATGAATGTCTATTTTTATTATTATTTATATTTTGTAAGAGTTTGTTTCTCATGAATTGCAACAATTTGGCTTATAAAACTGTAAATACTACTTTTCGATCTCCTGTTTAAATTCGGAATAAAGAACGTTATTCTTCTTAGACGTTTTTTTCATAATTTACAATCGCAACTTGGCGCTGATCTTAGTCAAAACTATACGAGGTAAACCGATATTACGATCAAAAGTCGATTTTTTTTGAACGAATATCTCGCAGGATTGTTTTTTAGATCAATATATATATGAATGATTTTTGTTAACTCGAATTATTTGGTTTACTATACATATGAATCTAAACATTGAGAATATTGACAGTAAAATTTACGAGGAATTTTAAATAAATTTCAAACACACATTAAGGTTAGTATAAAAAATAAACATAATAAGATATAATCAAAATTTAAATAAAAGTGATACTTACTTTTCCAGATTTAAAGAAACCGTGGCGCCCAAAAGTGAAAATTATTTAAGGTAGTCGTAGCTTTGCTTCACTTCCCTTGACCATTCGTAATTCGTTAACCGACAATATGCGATTTGAATCACTTCATGTTGCAACAGAGCAAAGCGTGAGCAATAAGCAATAGTACGTAACTAATATAAGCTTTGATGCATTATATTAAGCAGTTTTCACGTTTTACATCCAAGAAAAAAGATTTTTGAAGGCATTTTTTTTTCTTTGATGAGTATACCATTACATAAATAGATTCTCTAATGAACAATACATATTTTTTTATGAAATTTACAAGTAAAAAAAAATGCTGTATTACAGAGTTCAAAGTTTTTGAAATAATGTGTAACTAAATTGTCATATGCAGCTGAGACTAAAGGTTTCAACCAGAAAAGTCTTTCTGTTTGTTTGGTTATTATAGGTAGAATAATCGATAGTACTGGAAATTTTAAGTTCAGAACACCACATAGAAAGAATCATGAATTAATTGTATGTAAATTTCTTTAAAAAAATAATTAGTACTTTCGAACCTTGATTTTAAGGACTCCCTAAATATAAAATTTATTATTAGAATACTCATAAAACGGAAAAAAATATCTAAACAATTCAAATAGCAGAGAAAAATGTTTTAATTTCGATGTCTGATTTCTGCTAACATCGATGGAATGTCTATTTTAAGACTATTAGGCTAAAAATATTTTCTTTAAATACGAAAGAAGAAAGAAAAATTGTGAATTATTTCAAATTTTGCAAGTTAGTTTGTAATTGCAATGAGAGCTGAAAAGAAAGAAACAAGAGTTATATACAAGAAAGCAAGCATGTTTGTCATTTTCACCAAAAGGCAAAGCAAAAATATTTTTTGAAACATTCAATTTTAATGATCCATTACAAATTTGTTTAAAAAGTATAAACCTAAAATTATTTGTCAATTGTACATTATTGTAAAGTAAGATAAACAAACCCTTTTACCATGATACAGAAGATTCTTCTTATACTCAACAATCGTTCTTCTTATACTCAACACAAAAAACCGTTCTCAACAGCTTAAGCATATTTCGAAGCATTTAGAACTAGAAGAGACAATGGCAAAATCACCTCACCACACTTCTTTACGTTGTTGTCTATCTTCCGCGTTATTCCATTAATTTATTACTAAATTTCTTGCCACAATAAATCAAGATGATTCCGAATCCAAACAAAATGGATTCTTCTTTTTACACACTCTAATTTTCACAGCCACGTTTAAATTAAAAAAATTCTTGAAAGATTATTCTTTTTATTTCAATGGAAAAGTAGAACTTTTCTCGAAGATCATTTGCCGCAAGAACAAATGTATTTGAATGAATCTTTCTATGGCAGTAATCTCTCTCCCATTCATTGACAACTGCATTTTTGATATCATGAAAAATATAAAGTTATTTCTAAATGTTAGATAATTATATTTGAAACATTGTGAAAAAAGGTAATTGCAAATAGTTAGGAGGGAAAAGCTTTCATAATAGCTCTAAATTTTCAAAAAAAAAGTATTTTTCATGTAACATTTAATTGAATATTATTGCAAATTAATATTGTTTTTAAATCAATTCACACTAGAAAAATTTGATGTGGTATTGGCAAGTAATTGCATCATCAAGAGTCACGATTAAATGAGGAAGACGACACCCGAGTTACTCTTTAGTCAGCTAATCTTGGTAGCTGACTCGCGGCCAGAGTTGTTTTCATCCCGATGCCACCAAAGACCTGCCGCGTAGAGAGGTTAATACATGTGAAATCTGGTTGAGGTTCAAAATCTTCCCAATTGGCATGGGATGGAAATTTAGAGAGGGAGGTGTTAGCTTAGGTGTCGTCCCTATCTCTAGACCGAAGTTAAAAATTTCGAAGTCCTTCACCAGTAGCTCTCAACCAGTAGCCTTCAACAGTATCTCAATCATATTAGCCTATTAATAACGGTTTTAGTGAAAACAATCCTTGCAACTGCAACCCGCCAATTGTCAAGGTTGGTTAGCCACTGAGTTGTGGCTGCAGGGATTGTTTCAACTCTCGAAGGTGCAGGATCCGCTCTTTCATTTCATAAATTTATGATATTCTTACCTAGAAAAAAATTGTCTCTACCTATTAAAAAAAAAAAAAAAAAAAACATTCAACATGTACAAAAAAAAGAGGAAAAAAAATTAAGATGCTTGGTTGGAGGTGTCGCCATCTTTAATATGTTTATAAAAAGAATCCTTCATTTCCCTGAAATAACTTAAGTTTTTGATAGAAAAAAATGCAATTCAACTTAACTTGAAATTTTATGTGGATTCAATGTGTTAATTTGCAAGCATTTTATTGAAGCAAGCAAGGCAAGATAGCATATTGTTTTTCTGTGTGTATGTATAGAGATTCTTGTTGGAATATAGACAGTAATTACATCATTTTAAAATAACAAAACATTTAGTTTAAAAAAATCAAATAACTTACAAAAATTTTTCACATATTAAATTCTATAAAACTCATAAATTCTCTATAAAATTTCTGTACAAAGAACAGATTTTATAAATAAATTGTATTTTAATTATGAACTGTAAGCCATAGAGCATGCGATAGATTATTACAAATTATTTAGTGTTTGTCCCACCATTAATAGATTAAATTTTTTTTTAAAAAAAAAACTTAGTTTGGGAATTTTCAACAAATTTTTACGTTTTCATTTGCTTTTCTCATACTAATTATTCTCAGCAATAAAAATTTAAAAAAGGTAAAACAGTTTCAATAGTATACGTTAGAAGAAAGAAAGAAAAAAAATATTTCCTTTACATGGCTTTCCAACTTTAAAAATTGTCTTGATACAGCATCAGATACATTTAAAATAATATTACCTTAGAAAATGTTTTCAACTTACTTCCATCAGATGTAGTGCCTTCCAGAGGTTCAGACCAATTACCGCAACCCAGAGCATTGCATGCTTGAACCTACCAGAACAACATAAATATTTGACATTTTGTTCAAAAATTGAATTAAAATATTTTAAACTAACCTAATTCTTTCGTATTACGAAGTTGTAAACATAGTTAAATATACAAAAAAAAAAAAAAAAAAAAAAAAAAACAATATCTTAATGAATTGTAACTATTTAATTTACGATAAATGATGTATATTGTTATTCCTGATAAATTTATGTTACACCTTTATTGAATTAAAATTGAAAGTTTTTTGGCTGTTTCCAAATAGTCAACTTCTCAGAAACTAAGTATGACCTAAGTACCTTAATATATTTAGATAAATGACGTAATAAACAACAACTACTTCACTCAATTTTTCAAACTGCTAATTTTAATATAAGTTGAAGACGATCTGTATTAATCTAAGATTTGTTTAACGTTTTGAGATATTGCATTTCATTTAAAATATGTAACCATTTAATTTCAGTTTGCAACTAAAATACATTTCTGATGTAATTTTAATATGATTAAATATCTAGAGTGTGCACGATTTAAAATATTTTTAATAACAATAGCTTTGTTGCAGTATATGTTGTTATTATTTCTTACGTTTTTAATAATGTTTATTTGGTTTACAAAGTCACAATTTCTCCATTCAATTCCAATTTTTTTTTCTGGAATAGATTGCTTCCCAAATCGCACTTTTTCGTTATTAATCAGAACTCAGTTCCCTTCTTTTTTAAATCTTTGACATGTAGTATGCTTCACACGTTCTGACTGCATTCTTTATATTAGATGTACTGTATATTATGGAACCACCTTAAAAAATTAATTATATATAAATTATTTTGACATTATTTTATCCTTTAAAACTTTAATTTGTACAATTTTTCTCATCTTATTCTTTGGTTTAATCTCTTGCTGATGTGTGAAACACATTTCATTTTATATTAACATTACTGCATTCGGGAATTGAGTGCTAATGTAAAATAACATATACATCGAATATTATCGTTTCAGTCGGAAAGAAGTACAAATATATATTTTTATTCATTATTTTTTCCTTGTATTTTTAGTTATATAATTAGTTTTCGTAGTTTTGAAAGGTACTCGTTTTTAAACGTTGCACTATTGATTAAAAATATTAGTGAACTTAATTTTTAAAGTAAAAACCTGAAAATAAACTTAGACACCTTATTTTTTTCCCGAACTTTTCAGTGACATACAGTATATCTTTGTAATTGAAGAAAACTTTGAAAAGTCATTCAGAAAATCGAGATCAAAAGTGATGTATTCGTGAACAGACTTATTTCTTTCAATAATTAAAAGAAATAGTAAAATATTCGTAAAAATAAAAAAAAAAAAAAAACAAGAAAGATCAAGAACATACAGCTGGAAAATAAGAACAATGAAGACTTAATGAGATTCTCTTAATCCCCACATATATAATAAATCATATGAAATTCTGTGACTTCACTTGTTTTTTTAGTTTTTCGAAATCTTTTATCCCCATTTTTTGTCAGTAATCGAATAAACTTCAATAATTAAGAAATAATCCTATAGAGGCTTTTCTTCAGAAGAAACACGAACTTTACACATTCTTTTCCCCAAAATGATGATATTATAAACTGAAATGAGGAACCGTAATTTCAAGTAGATAATCCGTGGCTTACACGCGTTTAAAAGTTGAAATTTAACGTCTGCGGTGTATCTGAAGGAATTTTGTTTTTCCACTTGTCTTTAGAGCTTCGCTAGTTTACAACGTAATTTATGCACAAGCGAAACGGTCAAAGTAAAATTCGCTGCAACATTTACAAAGAAGTTGTTTAAAACAAAGTGATGAAAGTGACATTGATGGTCATTCATTAAATTTATTTAATTCTTAATAAATTTAACGAATGACCATTAATAACATTTTTAAGGTTTAGTATAAATAAAATTTAACGAGCACGTAAAAATAAAGTTTATTAGAAATTAGCAGAATTAGAATAGCAAAATTCAAGGTAAGATGTTCGTTTATCCATTATTCATTTATTACATATTGTTGCTTATAGTTCGTAAAGTAAATGTTATAAAATATTAACAACGATGATTACATCAATATGGGGCGAGTTACTGAATAAATGAATGCAAAGTACAATGTTTCAGAATGCTTTGCTGCAGCTTATACGGCTTTGCGGTTTATCCGATGAATTTTCAATTTTTAGATGTTAATTATCGCCAAAGTCACTTATCTACCATAAATTACGGAAAATCGATTATTTAAATTTTTGTATTATCAATTTAATCCTTCAGAGAGAGAGAGAGAGAGAGAGAGAGAATAGAAGATATTCATGGATCCAAAGAAAAAATTTTAAACTCACCTCTTCATAACAGAAATGAGGATATTTTGGCTCTATTTTCATATATGACTTATAAAATAAGCGTAAACTGATTGGCAAAAGTTTTATGAAAATAAATATAAAATTGCGCAACATAAATTATAAAAAATACTGAATGCATATAATCATTTTTCTTGTCTCTTTTACTATTAATAATTTCAATGTTGAGCAATTAAAAAATATAAGGCCCACAGAGATTTATTTTTAACTATCCGCAATACAAGAGATCAAGAATGCCAGAGAAAATCGGTATTTAATAATGTTTGACGGAGATGATTTCAATGGTATAGTTCAACATTTCTTATATATTCCGTAATATATGAGTCAATTCCATATACATCGTTGCGAATGGTATAAACAACTTTAGATGTTTTTATTATTAATAATAAATGTTTTTCATTGCAAGTTTTATCACGAAATTATAAAAATAAATATTTATATCAATAGAGTGGAAAGAACAGAGAAATTTCTATTACAAATCTCAAAAAATTCCGATTCAATTACCAGAAAATTCAATATTATTACGCAATTATTTGCTTTTCACAAAGTATAAATTGTGACGTAGAAAATGGATTTCTTTAATTTGTAACACAATAATGATTAAGCTCGTCATATTCAATTAGTAATATGTTCTTTTCAGAGTAATTAATTAGACGTAAGCCAAAAATTAATAATAGTATTCTGTCACTGGATTTTAAAATGGCTCAAGAATCTGTAGGTAGGAGAAAAAAATCTGCTAATAACACTTTAAACAATTTATAATTTTATAAAAAAATTAAACATTTCATTATAAAAGAATTCTTTTTTTTATATTTTTTTTTCTTAAGTTATTTTTTGATTAAAGATAACATTAAATATGAAACTAAGACAATTAATCAGAAAAACTATCATCAAGATTCTGAAATATAGCTATATGCTACATGTATACACACACACACACACACACACACACACACACACACACACACACACACACACAATACACTACAAATAATATATCAATATTATAAAGAGAGATATATATATATGAGTACTATATATATATATATATATATATATATATATATATATATATATATATATATACATATATAAAATTTAATTCATTTCGAAATTGTTTTAAATAGTCCTTCAAATTATTTGATTATACTTGCTCATTCCCATCATTTTGGGACTTGATTACACTTCATAGTACTAAAATAAGTTTTAAAGAATTCAAATAAATTCTATTAATTACTGAACATATCAGAAAAATGGAGATGGGCCTGGAAAGTAGTGGTTGGTATGACAAAAACGATTCGCGAGCGTTCACTAGTTATATAAGTTACATGTCCGGCAAGGAATAGAAAAAAACTGAACAGCAACCGTGTTCATTCCTTTCGTTTTTGAAAGTAACACGTAATGGAGACATCTAAAGAAAAACAGCGAGATCCTGTGAGTTTTTTTTGTGGATCAAAATTATTTTCCTCGCCATAAATCAATATCACAGATTTAAAAAAAAAATTACTGCAAAAGTGTGGACTTTGAAATATGGTAAAATACGAAGACTAAAATATTTTGGAAATTAGTTCTTATCATGAAGTTACGCAATGAATATGCTATTAGATAATGACTCGTTACTATCGCCAATACCCAGGAGACAAACTGTAATGCGATGTTAAAATAATGAATCGAATTATTTTAAATAGAGTTGATACTCAAGTTCAATATTTGGCTGAAAAAAATATTAGCGCATGAAGTACTCGTATAAAAATTAAACTCATGGCTTTATTACAGTTATATGGTTGCTTTTATGGCTTTTACTTCACCAAATAATTAAATTAGATGATTGATTAGATTATACGACGCGAAATTTCGATTTTTGCTATTTTGTCGCACAATATTGATTCGTTATATCATTTAAGAACTTGACCGACGGTAGAAGCAATACCGAAGAAAGTAGAAAAACTATTTTTTTCTGGATCCGAATATTAGGATCTTGAGAAAGGGAAATCAATTAAAGCAGAACGAAGTTAGGCACTAAAAGGCTTTGAAATTCGAGCTAACTATATTATGAAAATCAATCTCATAAGCCTAATACTTCGGCTCGAAGTAACAAAGTGTAATGTAATTGATGGGAAGTATATGTGTATATATATATATATATATATATATATATATATATATATATATATATGAAAAGAATGTACATTACCAAAACCTACATTAAGAAAGAAAACAATTAAAGGATTTTTCAGTTACTAATCATTTTTATTGGTTCTGGCTACGTGAAGTTGAGAAATTCAAACATAATAATTGGTTGCTAAAATAATAACCCATCATTTGATACTAAACTTGGAAGATTGGGCGAATTAAAATCAAAACAGAAATAGAATGAGTCCTTCAGACTATTGTCTTTTTGTGCGTGATTGTTGTTGTTTATTAACGCCGCACTAAGAAGCAACACAATAGCATTTAGCAACGGATCTCGTGAATTTGAACCTCGGTCAAGTGACGAGAATGACATCTGAGTTGTAATACTTTCCTCTTCAAACTTTCACTCCACGCCAACGTGAGGACTTAGGACATCGACCAGGTTTAACGTGCATTAGTCCCGTTACATGGTGGATCTCTAGCAGCATCAGGACTCGAATTCATGACTAGACCAACATAAAGCCAGCCTCGCTCAATCGTCCATAACATCAAGGCTAAAACGAAGATTTTCCTTTTGTGCACTTTAACTCTGACGTTTGATGTCATTTCCTTGGTATGTGCTTATAATAAATATCAGGATAGTTAATGTGTGCACTCAATAAAGGCATAATTGATGTAATTTATTCAATAATCATGTTTCATTACGCAGTTGTTTCAGTTTTCATTTATATATTAACATTTAATTACATCGAAATATTGTATTTAATTCTTTAGAAATATTCTCTTCTATTGCCTATGTTTTCAGATAATATGAATTAAGAATTATTCATCTGATTATTATTTTAAAAATAATATTTTGATGAAAAGAAAATAACTCGGAAAGGACTTAACACGCGATTCACTATTTATGTAAATTTATAATAATAAATTAAAGAAATACAGCAAGTGCAGCATAAAACTGCTACAATATTCGTTAATGTTATTTTCTTCTTGGGAAAACATATCATAAGTGAAATGCGCATTGCAGCAAAAAAATATAATTATTCTTAATTAAAATGAAAACAACTTTTTAAACCTTAATCAAAATTTCGCAATATTTAGCGTATTATCTGTGACAATAATATACATAATACATAAATAGTAAGTTAATAGAAAAGCTCGACAAAGGCTGTATACAAGATTTGAATGTTAGTTTCTCAGAAGGGCTTTAAATATTTCATAAAATCTAAGAATAACTTTAGAGCTGCTATAGCTTGTACTCGTAAAAAAGAGATAATCATTAACGTGTTTAATTTAACTAGAAAATTATTTACTCACATTGAGTATTAACAAATGTCAACCTACCTGCTTTGAGAAATTCCAGCTTCAAGCGAATGATTTAATTCAGTTATTAAAGAATATTTCAATAAAATTTCAAGGTATTCCGCTCAGTGAAGTGGGTTATTACAAGGAATAAGTAGGTAAATATATATTCAATTTTTATTAAGAAGGTAGATATTTTTTCCATTGCATATAATCATACTTCAGCTCCCCTATAGTGAAGTGACCGTGTTAATTTAATGGTAATGGTCGCGGTCGAGTCTTGATGCCACTATAGGTCCTCCATGCAGTGGAGCTGATGCACTTTAAATCTGATCGAGGTTTCAAGTCCTTCCAGTGGGGTGGGGTGGAAACTTGGAGCGGGAAATGCCATCTCAGTTGTCGTCCTCCTCACTTAATCGAGGTTCAGAGTTACGAGGTCCGTTGCAAATAAACCTCATGTTGTTTCTCAGTGCGATGTTAATAAATAATCACAATCACCTATATTGAAACCCTTATAACTAGTTTCTCTACTCAAAAAACGACGAATGATTTAATGTGCATGAATTTATAATAATAAATATAATAGCATTGCAAAATTATATATAATTTTAATGACAAGAATTTCTTAATAAAATTTCAAACTTTATATCTTTCCATGGTCATACAAAACTAATAGAATTTAGTTTTTTCCATTTCAAGTGTCCCACACAAGATCAAATTAAAGTCTCATTTTCACGTTTCAAATATGCTAAAAATACAATCGAATTAATAATTCATATAAATTTTAATGAGTTGCGATTATAGTATACCCCACTGCATTACAAAATGGATTCTTTCAAAATAAAAATGTAAGATATTGGTAAAATTAGAGGAAAAAGGAAGAAAAATTCAGTAAAAAAAAACGCCGTTGCTGCAAGCATTTAAACAACATTCGTATTTCAAAAAAGGGGAGAAAATACTGCATTTCAAATACCAATTATTAAATACCATTAATACTTAATAATATTTATTCTAATTTAAAAATAGCATAACATAAACTATGTATACATATACGAGGTGTGACAATTAAATAACCGGACAATCTTAAAAAATTAGCTTTATTGAAAACATTATACAAATGCCTTTTTGTCCCCTTAAACATATTCTCCTTCCCTATCAATACATGACTGCATACGAGTTTTCCACTGTTCAAAGCAGTGCTGCAGGTCATTAGGTGTTACCTTCTTCAATAAGTCTGTCGTTTTTGTTTTTGTCGTTTTTGAGAGTTGTCTTGGTGCTTGATTTTTTGGTACCAGTTTTGCGCTAACTTTCGTTTCATAAAAATCCTCAGTCACAACTTTTCTTGTCTCTATTTCTATGTTCTTAATATCTGACATAATTCGAACACTCAAACGGCGGTCTTTATGCACGGTTTCATTAATTTTCTTTTTAAGTTTTCATCAGTTCTTGATGTCACAGGTGGACCAGAATTTCCATCATCTTCAACAACCTCCCGACCTTCCGAAAATCGTTTGTGCCATTCAAAAATTTGACTACGTAACATGTAATTATCTCCAAACACCTCCTTTAACAATTTAAAACATTCAGTTGAGTGAGGTTTTTTTTTAAATTTTACGAGAAATTTCAAATTTATTCGCTGTTCGATTTTTAAACTTATCATGATTGCGGCACAACGACATAACAACATCTTTCTCAAACAAGGATGAAAAATAAAATGAACTAAATAGAGGGATGGAATAACATGCCACCTGCACCGGAAGCATCAAGGTCAACTACTTTCCATTCCCTTTTCTCTACACAAAGCCTAACGTTTAGGGCATGCGCAGTCTGGTTATTCAATTGTCACGCCTCGTACGTACACACACACACACACACACACACACATATATATATATATATATATATATATGGGAAATGGATTATAGTTACATAACTTATAGTTGAAATATAGGAAGATATAATGTTGCTAAATTTGCCTGGATCAGTTACGGATTGTGCTGTCAGCATAATTTATTAGGAGTATGGCCCTTGATTTAAAATATAATGAATTAATAAGGAGAAATTTTATTTCTAATTTGAATTAATGGTTTTTTATCAACTCAAAACATTTCATTGTTATGTTATCTATATCTAACTTTATTTTAACTTCTTTTCCCTACATGTAAGATATAGCAAGCTAAAAGTTTTCAAAAAGCAGATGTGACAGCTGTATATATAAAAATGGGGGAATTTTTTTTTTGAAAAAGTATATAATAAAATACAAACATATAAATGTGAAATGGTGCTCATAGTCAAATGTTTTAATTATTAAGTATTGAAAATATTATATTAAAATAATATAGGGCAACAAATAAACATATAGCAATACATACTTGAAAAATGTAAGTTTCTCCAGGATCCAAGCTTACAAATATGTACATATGATTGTTACGACCAGGCGCATTAATAACCATTGTATTATTTGCAACAATGCTGCCATTTTGATGTTGTAGTTGGACAGTGTAATGTGTAATATTGGCCCCATTATCATGGTTTGGTCTTCTCCATCCAAAGAGGAGAGTTTCATTGGTAGATGCAAGGACATGTACCCAAGATACTTTAGGAGGAACTAAAAATGAAGAAAAATTAAGAATTACAAAACAATTTTTAGAGAGAATAACAATAAATAGGAAAAAATTTTAAATTTGAAAATTGAACAAATAGTTCCATTAAAATGAACAAATAGTTCCATTAAAATGTACTATTTATCGTATTTTTTCAAAATCAGTAAGCAAATGATTTTTTCAGCTGCAGATGGGGGTGCAACATAATATGAACACGTGAGAAACGAAAGAGAAAATCCCGGCTGAGTTCCCGGCTTCTTCCCAATCAAATGGAACGCGATGCAAATTATGTAAACTTCCGAACTGGAGTGAGTAGATACAATCAAGTCGTATAAAAGCGACATAAAATTTAATTGAAATTAATTACGGAGTATGAAAATGGTTGATGTGATGTGCGAGGAAGTATTCTGTGTGTGACGTGTGTAATAGATTTCGTGAGATTTAAACTCAACGCTGTTAAAGCAATTGCAGGTGATTCTTTCATTCTTATGTTGGTAAGCTTATTCTTTAATGGATTATATAACTTGTTAGATCTCGGGGATAAAGACAGTAAACTGCTTGAGAGTACCCTCTTAATTAGAGGAGTTAATAAACATATATTCTAGATAGAATTGACTATTTTTTTATTTGGTCTATACTTCAACTTATACATAAGTTGAAATTCAGATCTTAGAATATCATTAAAGATGACAGACGAGATAGGTAACAGGATGGCGTCACAGTCTTTATTATTAAGCTTCTGAACCACCATTTAACTTAAGTACATATTGTACGCTATGAGAAATGAATGCATATAGATGACGCATACAATATTTAAAGGAATTCCTTCCTTTCACATTCCTTCTCACGGAATTAGATCATTAAAGCAATTTTTAATTGTGAAATTTTTAACTGGAAGTTTGAGTTCGAAATAACGCCTCAAATGTTGAACAGTGTTCAAATCAAGAGAATGATATTAGAGAGGGCTGATGAAATGTCTTATTTCATGTTCAAAAAGATCAAATCCAATAAGTATCTGAGTATTATAGGGAATCATGTCCAGGTTTACTTCCTGTAGTGACCACTTCTTCAAGACAACAACGCTCTTATCTGAACTGCTAATAGCGTTCAAGCATGTCTGGTCTCAAAAGGAAGTAAACCTGGACATGATTCCCTATAATACTCAGACACTTAATGGATTTGATCTTTCAAACTCAACAATAATTGGTTAAAAAACCACACTAAGGTACCGCACTCCATTCCAAAAGGGAGTTGCATCAATGCATCACAGCCTGCATGTGGCCGTTTGGGGTAAAAAAAATTCTGGGCTTTCTCCATACATATATAAGCATCTGATGGTCTAAAATAGATTAAATTTTGATTCAACAAACAAAATAATTTGTCGCCTCTGTTGTTGTTGTGAGCTCTGCTTCATTGGTGTTGCTTTATAGCAATATGAGATGTCATGAACACAATAGCTTGCGAACTCTCCTGTTACAAAGGCTTGCCGATTTTGACAGTTTGAGATGAAATGGGATTCTGAACATGACAATTTATTTCAGAAGTTATATAGAAAAAGATTTTATACGCTTTCGGGCCACTATGCAATTCATTAACATTCATTTTTTTTCCCAATAAATTTTGTCTTCCATCCAGAGTTGTACTTAGAAGACGCTATTTTATAGTCTTTTGTGCACGCTGTTATAATGGCGGATGCAACGCTCCTGATACAAATCAAAAAATTTGCTCTTTCGGTCATCAAGGTTTCAGTTAAACGCACTCTGACAATCATGCATTTTTGAAACTATCAGATCTAGCATTGCACAATGTCTCAGAGAAAGCAATAGATGCATGCATGCTGCAACCATGATTATTGTTGAGAGATTTATGTCTTCCTCTTTGCAGCAAGTAAATGACGGTCTTTTGTGTCGGGGTTTGCAAAACACGAGTGAAATGTGGTATTCTATTATGAGTGTTCGTTTAATTTTATACTCCCTCTGTGAATAGAGTACCTCCCCCATACGAAGTAACATTTTAACAATTCTGTTAATATGCATTTTAGTTCGCAATACTCAATTTTCAAAACACCCAATTTCATTTAACATCATTATGTTCAAAGTATAGAGAGAAAAGAAATTTCATTTGTCTTAGAGACTATCAAGTTTTTTTTTTCTTCCAAAAAACTTAATGGTATTTCTTATGCCTAAGTATAGAATTATATATCATACAAATATTATAAGCAGAAAAATGTGTGTCATGTTAATATATACTATCATCAGCATATCTACATCCGTATTCAGCTGCAAAAATATTAATCTCATTATAATCTAAGTGCATGTAATAAAAATATTAGCTCAAAAATATTTGAGCGCTTTTTTTTTCACCTCCAAATTTTCAATTTTTTTTCGAGTATTATTTCCTCCTAAAAAATATAAACGTAGGTCATATTTGATCTCTCTCTGTGTCACATATCAACTTAATTATTTAATTACATGAGGTGTTACTTAAAATTAGAATCACGTTGAAATGAATTGCTGAAAATATGTGGAGTATGTTTTAGTATTTTAATTTTCTACATTCAAAAAGATAAATTCCAATGAAAAACAAATCTTTTGAAAAATAAGTATTCTCAACTGAAGCAATCACTTAATTAGTTAAAGAGTTTCTTTTGTGCAACAAAAATAAAGTTGGATAACTAATTGACTAACTGTATTAAGTTAAAAAAAAAAAAAGAAAGAAATGAATAAGTTTCAGCACTAATGAAAGAAATTATTTGAATCTAACAAGCTTTTTTACAATTTTAAGCACGTGAATGCCAAAAAAGAAAGCTAATACAGTCACAAAAATAACAAAATAGTTCTCTGAAATTCAATATTAATTTTATTTTAAAAATATAACTCAAAATTATTACACTTTGATTATTGTAACAGTCTGGTATTATTGCTGAGAAAAATGTTAATTGCGCTGTCAAACAGATGGCGCTCTATGCCTGAACAAATTGAATCGAAAATTGGTTCGTATTGAATGTGAGAAAACAAGAGCACCTAACCCAGATTTGACTAAATTTATATATCTAGAATTGAACTTATTTATTAAATATTTTAATACCCTTTTAAATGGATGCTGCACAATTTAAGTAAAATGAATTAAAATATTTAATAAATCAGTTTATTACTAATAAAATGAATTAAGTGAAGGGATAGTGATATGGAATATTACATGAGCATTGGTTGGGAGCAGAGTGGTGGAGGTGGGTAGGGGAGTGAAGTGCTTGTCCAATCAGGAAGCGGTTACTCAAGTGCTAAGATTTTTCGCTATCTTGGTAGGGGAAATTGGTTCTTCGTTCAGTAGAGGAGAGGGAGTTTTCCTATTGGTTGAGAGGGTGATTCCCATTGGTTGGGAGGATTGTGCGTTAACGGAGTATATATAGGTTAGTCTAGGCTTGTTGGGGTTCTATAATTTCGAGAATAATTTTTGATTTCTTGAATTGAGGGGTTTGGGTGGTTGGGTAGGGCATTATTAAATTTTTCAGTTAATTTATTATTAAAATCTTGGAGTTTACTATATTTTAGGGAGTTTCTGATATCGTCATTTCTATAAAACCATCTAGCTTGGGCAATCATTCGTAGGATATTATTTTGTAATATTTCTAATTTATTATGGTGGATTTGAGCGGCCTGATTCCAAACTGGACAAGCATAGGTAATGATGGGTCGCAGATACAGTGTATAGATAAGCAACTTATATTTAATGGATAATTTGGATTTCCGACAGATAAGGGGGATTAATTTATTCGCGGCAGGTCGGAATTTATCTTGTAGATATGTAATATGTTGGTTGAAATTTAGTGATTTGTCAAGTATTACACCAAGGTATTTGGCTTTTTGAGACCAGGGGATAGGTGTGTTGTGGATAAATATTTGTGGTGGGGGTGTGCTTGACTTTTTTACAAAGAAGACGGCTTCCGTTTTTGATACATTCAGTGCAATTTTCCATTTGGAAAACCAGTCTTCTAGTGATGATATGTGTCTGTTAATATGGTGGGTGATTACTTTGGAGTTCCTGTGTTTGGCTAGTATCGCTGTGTCGTCTGCGAACATGCAGAGAATGGTGTTGTCGTGTTTTGGGATGTCGTTCACAAATATTTGGAATAAGGCTGGCCCAAGATGCGAGCCCTGTGGAATTCCTGTGTTAATAGTCCTTGGATTAGAATAGGTATTTTTAATTTTTACTATGAATTTTCTATTTTCTAGGTAGGAAGATATTAGGTTGATAAGATAAGGTGGGGTGTTAATTTTTATTAATTTATAGATTAATCCTTCATGCCAGACTCTGTCAAAAGCTTTTTGGATGTCGAGGAAGACAGCCCCTGTCTTTTCCTTATTTTTAAATCCTGTTTTAATAAAAGTTGTTACTCGACTGAGTTGGTGCGTGGTGGAGAGGTGTGGTTCCGACTTCGTAAAAGAAGGTAGATAGAATAAATGTAAGAGATAAACGTCTCTGTTTGGATTAATAGATTTGCATTTTTGTCTGAATCATGATAAATGGTTTTTGATTATAAATACATTTGTTACAACTATATAATCATTAACAGTATAAATTACTTTATTAAAAGAAACTTAATGAAAGAGAACACATACCATCTGCAGGCATTGAAACGTTCAGATATACAAAATCACTTTCGCCTGCCTCATTAAATGCAGCTAGATGGAAGCTGTAAGTAAGGCCAGGTAATAAGGCAGAAATAGTATACTTTGTAATGTTGCCCAAAATATCAGAATTAACTTCTATAGTTGCTTCATCAATCGAACTGTCTCTATACAAACGGAACTTCTGAACTGGCAAGTTACCATTGTATTTCACTCGCCAGTGCAAGGTAACTGTGCTAGTGTCTTCAACAGTTGTATCGTTCAGAAATTCAACTTCTGGTGGTTCTAAAAGAAAAAAACACATTAAATTAAATTTATACTTCATAAATTATAATTTATAAGGAATAAAAAACTAAAGAGAGTGAAATGAAAAAAATACATAGCAGTTTTGAAAATTTTTTAATAGTTTAATATTACACTGAGACAATATCGAAAATTGGCGATAAAAAAAATCTGACAAATCTAATTTTGTTATGTGTTTTCCTCATCATCAAATATCATTGTTAGAGGACAGACTTTGAGAAAAAATGTCGAAAAATAGTTGTAGCAATCAAGATTGAAATCGCAAACTAAAAAAATATATTTTTGCACAATACTGAATAGATTTCCCCCATTTCATTTATATTTGTAAGGGCTAAATTAAGTATATATACAGATCACTGTTTTACTTGAAATAAAATAGTTACTAAGGAAAAAATAGTATTATTAGACCAATACGCAACTTTCTCGAATTTCCAATAAATAAATAAATAATAATATAACAAAATAAATAAAATAAAATGAAATAAAATTAAAATAAAGAAAGAAAAGAAATAATAAAAAAAAATAAAAATAATGAAATAAGTTTTTTAAAAAAATATATTTCCCAATACTATTTAGAGAATAGCTTGATGTTTTATGCTAATTTATGAATATATATTGCAGCACAAGTTTCTTAAAAGTTAACAGTAGTTAATTCAAAAGTGTTCCCGCCAAAATTAGAATATAATTGGGGGAAAACATAGATTACAGATTTATTTTAAGAGCAAATTTTAAAAAAAAAATAAACAAATAATATATTTTTCAGTGAGAAGAAATTTAAACAGTTTTAATAACAAATTATAAAATAAAGGAATAGTATTATAATACAATAAAAAATAAATGCACCGTTTTTCATTTACTAAAATTGTAAGTGACTTAAAAACTTCAATTTATGATTAATCTTTGCATAAGACTTCATTACACCAATGACAATTCTGCATGGTGTTTCAGCAGTATTATTTCAAAAAATGAGTTAGATGATCCTAAAAATGGTTCGATCGATTCATATGGATCTCTTTTTGAATAAATTTATTTCATTTAATTTCTCCCACTTTTTTCCAGGTTTGTAGGCTCTATAGATGCAATTAACCAGTAATCTTTAATTCATATAAAACATGTATTTAAAATTTAAGTATAAAATTTGCAATGTTTTAAATTAGAAAATAAAATACAAATTACCTTTCAACAACAAAATGATTCATTTACCAAGAGCAACAGAACAAGATACTTAAAATACAGTTCTATAGTTATGTTATCAAGCAGAACGAGCTATGAATATTTTGAAATATTCTCTCCAGTATGTTTTCACGAGTTGTTATACTTTTTTTTTTTATTTAGGTGATGATTTTATAGTCTCTTTTATTTATTTCTAAAATAAATATATTAACGGATATCTGCCTTAATATTTTTAACAATCACATTTTAAAGATGTTCCAGATGATTTAAAAACGAGGGGGGAAATTACTTTCACACAGCTGTTGAACCGTTATTAATTTTAAATCACACACTACTTTTGAGGCAAACATATTAATTCGCTTTACCTAGTTAAAAAATGTTTTCAACAAAAATGGTGAAAATATAGAAACACTCTAGTGATCCAACACTTTAATGCATTCAGAAATATGTACTTTTGAAGGAATAAACAAGCATTAAAGTCGTTCTTAGCTGTGCAAGTCTCCAAACCATAACATTACCTTTCGCAAAAAATTAAGTTCCGAAAACTAACGCCTCTTTTCTTAGATTAAGGCAGTAATGGCAACACATTGGGGAACATCAAGTTGAGCTTATTTTCATGGCGAAATATCAGGTTTTGTTCAACCCCATAAAATAAAGTTAAATATGCAAGGAAATAGCGAGTAATGATATTTAACGCAACAGGATTGCTTTTTTCCTCCAATCATAGTTCATGTAGTTCCTGCAGAAATCCAGGCGAATTTCCTCAACTCTTTTATTTGGATGAGAGGCACGTTTCATTTTCGAGAAGAAAATGTTTTTATTATGCTGTAGTATTCGCCGAATAGTTGTTTTGGGTTCATTAAGGCATAAACTGTTATTAATTTTGCTTCTGTTGGTTATTTATCGACGCTTTTCGTGTAGTTTGGCATTCCTTTGGGGAAATCAAGTTTCTTTAGGAGACATCTTATTACCACAACAAGCAAGATTTGAAAGAAAATTCTGGATTAAGCGCTGAGAAAGTTTGATTTTTCGTGTTCCTTAAATTTTCTATTTTTGTAGTTAACCTTCAAACCACGTTTCCGACCGAGACAAGAAATCAGTAAGAAACAGGAAATCAGCGAGACCAGTAACCGATCTGATGAACATAAAATGGAATGCTAAAAAAAAAAAATATTTTTTTTTGTCCGAAGTATTAGAATATTACTCTCCGATTCTAAATTTAAAGTATTGAATTTATTATGAATATTTATGCACGATCAGATGTTACTGAATATGACATGTTTCCCGAAAGAATTTTTTTTTTTTTTTTTATAAAATTGAAATTGTTTATTTCTCAGTTTATTTTAACTTAAGTCAAAGTTTGGGACTATGTTAATAAAATTAAATAAAGCAAAATAATCTTTAAGAAGCATATTACACAGTATTCAAAGATAATTAATGCGTTCATCAAATGATTTGGAGTTCCCAGTTAGTTAAAAGAATTTAAAATTCTACTCTATTTGTTTTTAAATCAATGAATTCCTTTTCTTTTCCCTGGGAAACAAATTTATTTTTAGACTTCTTAATATCCGTATTCAACAATTTTCTCTAATAATAAAACTTTTAAATGAAATTATTGATTATTTATCATTAAAATACGAATCATGAGCATATGTTTAATAAAAAAATTTCCGTATTTTCCTACATAATTTCAAATTATGTTCTCCCAGATGAGTCTTACGAAAAATAAAACATAACGAAGTTTTTTCCTATCCCATCCCTCGATGAATAAGCGAAAAAAATAGTATGAAATTCAAAATGACAGAGCATATTGCCGTTTAAAATTGTATTTTTTAACTGATGTTTCATTTCTCATTTATTCTTGAATGCATTGTGTTAAATTAAAGAAAACCTTAAAAAATATTGAGATCTATACTTAAAAACAGCTTAAAATATTTAGATGTATTTTATAAAATAAAGCATAATTTTATAAGTACATTTTCACCGTAATTATGACCACAATTTTACTTTAATCTTTAATTTTTATCCAAACTTATCAATAAATAACAAAGAAAAGAAACATAAAAATCATTAACTAGGTATAAATACTGCTTACGTAATTGCACTAAAAATATATGACTTTCTTTTGGGACGTTGCATTTCATTACCTGCAGTTGAATCAAGTCATGAAACTGTTGTATTACGTTTATTTTTTCGCAGTTTTCAACATTAATTACTGACTGAGATTTAAGTTTAATTCATGTACTCACTGTGATATTTGTTCTTAAACCAACAGAAGACAACCCACTGCTCCTCTATTGAGGGTAATTGCAGAATTTAACAGCTCGATTAATAAAAATGTCCCATTTAACCCTTTGTTGCTAAGTGATGTTAATTAGAGTTTAGGGTTGTAGTTAAATTTATACATTGTCAGTGCTGATTATGTCTGAGCTGGCCGGAGACATTAGATCATTAGTCTAGACATTTGCAAACAATAAGCATCTAGGAATCTGGAAAATCGTAACAGGACATTGGTATAATTTTACGCAACAATTTCCCATCATTTAAACATCTACCCATGCTTTTACACATTTGTAGATAGTATTATTTGATTGAATATCAAGCCATATCTACTCTAATTTTGCCATCTAATACGTTGCATAGGTTTTGAAAATCATATTAACATCCTGGCAAACTGTTTCCACTATGTGATCAAGACAATCAAATCAAAATCCTTGTTATATTTATTGTTCCCAATATCACCAGCTCTTACTAGTATTTCTTTAATATTATGTTTCAATACAATTGTTTTCTTGGCTGGTCAGTAGGTGCTTTCTTTTTATGTATGTTCGATTAGCATTAAATCCTACACAACCAATGTACAAAATAAGTACGAATCAATCAACACACACACACAGCTCTGCCAGCTTTAATTCGATTCTTAGATTTACCCATTTCAAAACTTATTTCGGCATATAGATCTGATCTTTTGAAGATTAATTATTTGGTTTTTCTAAAAACTACATTGACATGATTTTTATGCATGTCGTGTGATTCAGAACTGTTATTTCTTAGAAAAACGTAAGGATATTTCTAATTCAGAAATAAAGTTTGTCAAATAAATTGCACGAGTCAGTCTAGATACAAATTGGAGCAATTAGCAGAATACTTTTATTTAAAGAGTTGCAATATCTTAATGACCTATTTTTTCGAAATTTTACGCACAATTTTAATCATTAATTCTTCGAAAAATAAATTTATATTTTGATGAATGCATACTGTAGGGAAAAAAAGAACAATAGCATCAATATTGTACACCTAAAATTAAAAGGAATTGAAATATTTTTATGCATCGATTGCCAAAACGGTCGAAACTCCAGGATGGCTATTATCCTTCCTTAGCTGACACAGGTGCTTAATTAGATTTTAGCCCGGGGAATACGCCGACCATTTCACCCACTAAATAGTCTCCTATTCAAGATATTCTGCAATCATCTTTATGAGATGGAGCATTATAGGCCATTCCAATAAAATCAAGACACCCATATTCTCTTTCTACTGTGGTAAGGAAACTCATTCTAGTCGAATGGAATTGCCTGCATATTCCCACAACTATCCAATTAAACTTCTATAACGGTAGAGGAAAAGAGGAGTAAATATTGTAGGCCTTTATCACCCTTTTACAAGGACAATCAATGTTTACAAACTAACTCGATCACTTAACTGAAGCTACATAACGGCAATCTTGATATGGTACAATTATGATGTTTAATCTTTAAAGTTATTTTCCAGCCTTACTTACTGATGTCAATACGCCCCTTCTAATTACTGTTAAGTAATGAAACTACTTTTCTCATTTGTATGAATGAATTTGCATTTTCTTTCAGCATTCACAGTCCGCTTTTCTTCAGTTGATGTACTTCAAAAATATTTTTATGATAACCAAGTCAGATTGGTTGATTGTGGGATGACTTGATTAAATACAAACTCAAACATATTTAATAATCTAAAAGTAAAAAGAGCATTGAAGATTCGATTAAAATAATTTCTTGAGTTAAAATGTTTTGTTTTATTCTGGATTTAAGTTATTTCAGACCAACCAGAGCAGGTTCTTAAGTTTGCTTGAGATTTTATTATGTCTTATGTAGATTTTTGGCCGTGAGAAAAGAACTTTATTTCAAAACGATTTTTTTAAATGTTGAGATAATATACAGAATTCCATACATCCTAGCTATGTCTCTAAAGTATGCAAGACATTGATATAATGGTTCACTGATCAAATCAAAAGAAATCAAATTAACAACTGGAATAGTTTTCAATGATTGATTGATTAATTGGTTTAAAGGGATAATGAACAGCAAAGGCTATTATCCCCTTTAAAATATTCTTTCAAAACAATAGATATCAAAATATTTCATCTTTTGCAAGAATGTTCGCGTTTATTAGTTACTGTCTTTTTTAAAAGTTCTTAGAAATAAATATTGCACAGTGGGTCTATCTTGTGTATATTCTAAAGGAGTGCATATTCTAATATATATATTAAAGAATAGAAAATAAAAAAAAACTTCTAGAAATTATTCATACCTTCAACCAGCAAATCTTGGGCTGCAGTTGCATTAGTGAATTCATTGCTCGCTTGACAAGTGTAAGTACCATTATCTTCACGCTCCAAATTCTCTATATGGAGGGACGCTAGAATTGTGACAAGATCAATATCTCCTGTAGTCACTTGTAAACGTCCATAAGAGGTGTTTACTAATTCATCATTTTTCAGCCATTCTACTGATGGCAGAGGATGACCAGTGACAAGACACGTCAAATTCGCTTTTCCATCTATTTTCTGGGCAGTAACATTATGCTCCAATTCAATTGTAACAGGAACTAAAAAATGACAACAAAAATAAACTTTAATACAAATCTTATCCAGACAGCACATTTTCTAAAAATTCATCCATCACCTATAAACAATATAAATTTTACATAATATGACTATCTTAAAAATAATTTGCTACTTTCATTGTTAATTATTTAATTCAAACAAATTTTACAGCAATTAGTTTCATCTAACTAATATGATTTTTACTTTTAAAACCATGATTTGCTTATACACTGCGCTTCGAAATTTTAATTTATCTATGTTTCAGATTCGCAGAAAAATGTTCCTCTGTTGGCCGATAGATGGCTGCATAGTCCATGATTTTGCTTTAACGGTTTCGCTGTTCTAAGTACGTTTAAAAGTCAACGATGATTAGAAATTCTCGTAATAAGATATTATTAAATCATGTAAAAAATAAAATCCTCAAAATTAGGTTCTTGGCTATATTTTAACGGATTAAGCAGTAATTTTCTTCATAAACGCATTAAAAATAATACTTCAAAAAATTTCATTTTTTATATCTACATTTAATCAATTTCACTTAGATATTCCACAAAATTAAGAGTTGTAATAAAAATATTTTTTTTCTTATGAAAATTTTTACTTATCTAACTTAATATGAGTATCTTCCCTAAAATCAGCTGAGAAGAATGTAGATTTATTTTCGATATTAATGATGTTCTTAATTTTGTGAAACAGTTGCTAGATATACTAACTATCCGATTTCCTTTTACTAAATAAAAGTTAAATGTAAAATTTAAGGGAAACAAGATCACAGATTTGGTTAAAAATAACTTTAAACATGACACAATAATATTTAAAAATTAGAGCAAAGCCTGAAGCGGTAACTGATTGTAAATTATAACTCAAATATGTTTATTATGTGTATCAAGTAATGAAGCTTTAGATTGGATTACTAATGTAACAAAACTGAATTGCAAAAATAAGTTCTAACATTACGAAACATTTGCAGATTTATAATTCATTAGAAATTCATGTTTATAAATTTCATTTACCAATTAAATGGATTTATCGAAATAAGAAAGAAAGTTAAAAATAAACAGAAAAATAATTTAGTATATATTTCTTCACATGCAAAAAAAAAAAAAAAAAAATCTGAACACTTTGTATGCAAAAAACATGAAAAATATTTTCAATTTCTAAGAGAATTAAATTTACACGATTTTATTTTTTGAAAAAGAAATGTGATTCCAACTAATATATGGCAAATTATGAAGGATTTTTACAGGTAAAAAAGTCCAAAAAGTTTTCTCGAAACTAGATTCATATGGACGATTTTTTCATACATTTGCATGTAGCTTTCAAGATGTAATCTCAATTACACAAAAAACTGATAAACTATCTTTCTGAATCATGTATTAAAGAATTATAAAAAAAAAAAAAAGTGTTATAAGTGTGGTAAATTTTCAGTTTTAATATAAGTTTTCTAAAAAATTGCTATGATTTAAAAAAACTTAATGTAAATATATTCATTAAAGAGAAAAAAAAATGGTATAGAAAATATATAGACTTTAAAGAAATTATTTGATAATTTTTCCAAATTATTAATTTCTACGCATGGTTCGACGAACAATTGCACTATATTTAATTCTGTTTACTGAAAAATTACCAGATATTTTTGAAGACTTACTTTTATCTTAAACATTGAAAAAAAATTATTTTTAAAGAATAAATAACATAGAAATAAGCATGACAAGACTACTAAAATATACCTTTACCGAAGATAAGGAGTTTATTTTCGCGAAGGGAAAATATTTTTGTAGTAAGATAATAAAGTTTTATAATTAAATCCAAACATTATAGCATTTTGCATAAAGTTAAAGACATGTAATTTAATATGCAAATAATTTAATTCGTATATCATTACAGTTTAATGGCTACATTAAATGTTCTCTATTGCCCAGTGTGTAAAATGTAATTGTAAAAATTTATTACGACATAATGCGTGCAAATTTAATTTCCGTTTAAAATAACAGAAGTCTGCTTAAAATGTTTGCTTTATAATTTATTAGCTTAACTAATAGAAGTAGAAGACTACTTTGAAAAAATTTCTTCGCCAATTTGTTAAGAAAACATGTTTATCGAATAGAAAATTTAGTTCAATCAATGTGTTTCGACGCGTTTTTTTTAAGAGAGAGAAAGAATCCGTGAATAATTTAAATTAATAATCCTTGCCTTGTAGCATGTTCTCGTGCGTTTTTCTCTTCAGCTAACCTTTTGTGCTACTTTACGACGTTATTTGAATCGAGAACCTCGCCTTATGAATAAACCGGGACTTACGTAAACCAGCATTGCTCATTTTTTACAAGTGTAAAGAATAGTAAATGATCGTATAGAGAAATTGGACATGTTAAAATACCGAGAGGAGATCGAAGGTTATCGAGATCACACTCGTAATGCACAACACGATATTGTCACTAGAAAGTTAAGTGATCTTCGGATAACTTATATTTGACTCAGACTTAGTTCGTAAGTACTGTAACTGACCCGGATTTAGTTTAGTTACTGTTGAGATAAGTAGAATTTTCAGTTACAATCTTTGGTTGAGGAAGCGAAGTAGTACCAGCTTCACATTTTTAATAATAGTTGCTTTTATGATCAGTCGATAATATAGAATAAAGCTAGCTCAACTTTTCTAATCGACTGTGCCTTGAACGAATATTTACTGAATTTTGATGGCTCAGACCCTAAGTAGCGAAGCGGGGCAGTCATAGATTATATGGAAAGCTATGCAGCAATAGTTTCAAAAAAATAATAATGTCTCCTTCAATTAGTATGAAAGAATCTCACTTTGTAATCATTTCTTCGAAAATCTCCGAGAAATAGAATTTATTCTTTTCCTCAAGTTACTTCTGAAGTAGTACACTTGTGGCTACGGTAGCCTAGTGGTTATGGTCGGGGTCGACGTTGTTTCTGTCGAGTCGAGGGTTCGATCTGAGATATCACTGAAGACCCGCTGTGAAGCGGGGCTATGCAAGTTAAATCTGTCGAGGTCGCAAATCCTCTTGAAGGCCTAGTATGGAATTTTGGAGAGAGAATTGCCAGATCACGTGTCGTCCTCACCTCTTGAACGAGGCTCAAAACTATGAGATCGTCGCCAATAGCCCTCATGTTCCTTCTAAGTGCAACGCAATTAAACAGTTATTTAATCAATCAAGAAGTGACAAAAGCGTTGAGTTACTAATCACAGTAATACTGAATTTATTCTTCATTTCCTTCGTCCAAATTAACTTCCACAGGATAATTATTATATGTGTCAAATTAATTGCACAAGGTTTCAATTTGCTTTCTCTAAAAGTAATCGAGATATTTCGCATTAAAGTGTAATTCACTGAGTAAGGAAATTGATTCATTTCATTCCAGAAATTTATTTTCCTAAATCAAATCAAAGTGAAAATGAGAAAACTGGAATGATGAACTGTGTCGTAGAGAAGGAGATAAAAATCTGGCAAGAAGCAAATTGGTGATTTAATGGTTTTTAAAACGAACTGCATTTTATTATCATGTAACCGAAAAGGACAGATTTTATAGATGATCAGTCACCAAATAATGGAGTAGATTTTTCTCTGTGAATGGAATTTCGTTTTAGTATTTTGATTAAAATTTTAAAAAATATATTTCACATACTTATTATTTTGCATTACTTAGAGAAGATGACATTTCCTCGCCTTAATATGGAATTTTAGGTTGTGTGCATGTACTAGCTCTATTAAGTCAATATATTTAAAAACTATACGTGGTTGTGGAGGTCCAAGGTCACTCAGCAAGTGTTAAGTGAACGGCTAGTTATAATATTAATATAAATGGAGTGAATCTAGTTCGAAACAATTGTCAAAATTGGTGTTTTCTGCTATCCTGGCCATTTCCTTATCATTATTAATGTTATCAACAAACTGATGAATTTTATCATCATTTTTTAACCATCAACGTAGTGTAGACTCAAGATTTCTTTCTCGGACAATTTCTTGGTCCAGTCGTGCAGTGGAGGTGATGTACGTTAAATCTGGTAGAGGTCCCGAATCCTCCCATGGAGTGGTGTGGAACTTTGGAGAGAGAGTTGAAATCCCAGGTGTCATCCTCGTCACTTCTCCAAGTTTCAATAACTCAGAATATTTGAACAAAACAAAATGGTTCAACGAGTAGCTAATCTCACTGACAGTGAGATTTAGAAAATATCCTCTATTTAAAAAAAAAAATCCAAATTTGAACTTTTCAACTTCCTAGAAATGGTTATTTATAAAAATGTATAAAATAGAGGGAAAAAAAGGTATTAATGTTTGATCTTAAGAGGAAGTCGTGACATCATTCGAACAAAAGCTAATCTGAATTTAATGAATAGAAAAGTAAGAGTTATCACACCATATTGCCTAGGAGTGAGATCACGAGCGATTGCTAATCGAAAGAACCATAATAAAACCGTATGTAAAGTAGACTTGCATGTTACTGAAAAGCGTGTTAATAGGCGCTGCAACAAGCGTGTTGCAGTGTTTTCACTTACAAGTGTGTTGCATGTAACTGAAAAGCGTGTTAAGCGTTTTATAACTTATAAAATATTTTATATTTAAGTTTATATACGAAAAGTAATTAATCCACATCTTACCGACTAAATCGGGTTCGAGAACTTTGAAGATTAAAGATGAAATTTAGAATCCTTGATTCTTTGTATATCATATCTAGATTCTCACTTCAAGAGCTCCTCATTTAACGAGGTTTGATATGAATATTTCTTTCATAACTTCACAATCTTTATCACTCACTAAACTACTAATCCTCGTATTAAACGCTTCACTGCTTACATATGCATTTTATTAATTCTATTCATTACACTTCAATAATTCTAATCAAATTACAAAGTCGCATTTCATTTATTTTGGGATACATTTCCTATTCAAATATCACAAAATTTCCCCGAGGTGTTAGTTGAAAGGAAAAACACGATAGAGCCTATGCCACACTGTTTATCCATTATATTCAAAAAATATATTCATTCAGATAATAAATAAAGTAATGACAGTTTCCTCTTCGAGAATAGAGTCCCAGTGGATAAGTTAGTGTCAACAGTCAGAGCAGTTAGGAAGGGTAGGTCAATTTTCATTTATTTATCTTTCTGATATCAATTACTTATAATGATTTTTCTGAGAATCGAGATGTTTACTATAACGCCAGTTTCTGATGATACGACACGGTATGATGCATTAATTTAAGTGAATTCCGAGAAACTTTCGACAGTTTCCACTTATTCAGTATTATTCTCGCTAAAGAAAAATTTCATTTTCATATTATTATTCGAGTTTTTTATATGGATATTGAAATTTGTGAAAACACACTAAAATTATTTTATTCATTTCAAATTATTTAAATCAAACTTATTTAAAATAAAACTTTCAAAGAAGAAATGCAAAGCTCTCTCTTTAATAACATATTGCAATTAATGCATAATTAATAGAATGGAATGAATAATTCATAGTTATGAGACTAAGAGAGAGGGTGAATAATTGAGAGAATAAAATAGAATATGATAAAATATGAATGAATATATACAACGTCTGAAGTTACAATTTGCAATGGATCATTTTAAACTCAAAATTAACAACTGCAACAAAATTATTTTTTTTGCAAATTATTTTCTTATTGATTTTAAAATCAACGATTATTTTATCCATTTTTAAGGGGATTTTTTTGAAAAAAAAATCAACAAAAAATACACATATTATAATAATTTTATAATTTCTATTAGTATTCAAATTACTGCAAACTTTTCTAAAATTCTAGACCTAAATGTTTAAGTACTTTATACAAAGATTATTTAAGTAACATTTCCTCGTTCATTTTTCTTTTTCAACGCTTTCTTTCAAAATAAAATTGATATGTTACTGTCACTTTTCCTTTTCAAGAAACTTTTTGATATACAGTAAATAGTTTTAAATAAAATACCGCAGCTTGTACATTCCCTCTTACCCCACCCCTTTCAGACGAAGATCCGTTTCTTCTCAATTCTGAGTTTTTATTTAATTTTTTTTCTCTTTATATTTCACTGTAGCATTTTTATTACTAAGTTCAGATCTATACGCCTTCCAACTTTTTTTTTTTCTTATTCAAACGTCTGAGTAGGAAAGTAACTTCTCTTAAAGTCGATTCAAGAAAATTCTTGACTTTCAATTTTTTATGGATGGTAAAATTCGTATATATATATATATATATTCTTTAACAAATACTCTTATAAAAGTCGCTCAGATATCGCTCCTCATTCCCGGTCAATTCAACTAAGATATTCTAGAGCACTATTTAAAGTTCGACATAAGATAACACATCTACAGAGATTTATTTCACTATCGTAAGATTCTAATGAAACACTGTATCTCAGTTAAATTTAACTAAATAACATAGTTAAATCTCTACCAAAATTATCCATGATAGATTTTCACATGTTGAATTATTTGTGTAATGATGACGAGTTTGTTTTCTATAAATTGGTTTTCATAAGTTGAATTTTTTGAGTAAGACGCAAAAGTTATTCGCTGAAAATGAATACATTACACGATTCTTAAATTTCTTTTCTAAGAATGGCATCAAAAATATTTTTTTGAATATTATTTTTATTTTAGTTAGTTGATCTAAAAGTTGGATAAAAAGATGCAGTATAAAAATGTATGTTAGTTTCAGTAATTTTTTAATAAATAGATTATTAAAAAATAAATTATTTATTAAAAATAATTAATAAATAATTTATTTTTTAATAATTTTTAATAATATTTTTTAAACTGTCTACTAAAAATAATACTATCTACTGTAAGTGGTACAGTTACAGATAAGACACCAGTTGTGTAACATTACTTTAAAATGTCAGATCAGGGCGATTTCCAGAAAGACAAGGTTATTGGTGCTCTCCTAGCAGAAGTTTCAGGGTCTAAAATAACAAAAATTGTGGGAGTGGCATGAGAAATTATGTCTAAAGTTACAACCAAATATCAAAAGGAGTAATGCATAATTTCTAAATGGGTAAACTGTGGACGGGAAAGGAAGTTGTCTGACAGAAATCAACGAGAAACAGAACGAATTATTTGGCAAAAATGCAAATCCACAGCTGAGCAAATAACAGCAGATTTAATCACCGGCGCAGAAGATCCATTTCAAGCAGAACAGTTCGTTGGGAATTTCGCAGAATAGATTTTTATGATCATGTTGCAAAGCGTAAATGCCTCATTTCGGACATGTATGCCAAGAAACTCATACAGTGGTGCAGAAAAACTCAAAATTGAAATCTTGATTATTAGAAAGATCTAATTTGGTCTGATGGATCTTTTTTCATCTTGCGTATGACGACAGGAAGATATTATGTTTGCCAAAGTCTCGTAGAAATTTTCCTGACTATTTGGATTCTCGTAGAAGTATTCCTGACTACTTTATCGAATAGAGACGAATTGTTTATGAAGCTGGGTGCTATTTCTTGAAATTCTTTAGGATAAGTAGTAATTCCTAAAAATCGAATAATAGCTCAAATCTGTTTGAATGTAATCCGGGATCCCGTTCATCCACTGTATCGATGATCCTCTCCAGTGGTTGTTCTTTGTATTAGGCAAATAATGCTTCCTTCCATATAACAAAGTGCCTCCCAAGTTGATTTAATGAAAATGAGGGTGAAGTGAAACAGTTGCCTCGGTGTCTTTAGTCACCAGATCTTAACATAATGAATCTTTCGGAAAAGAGACAAGACGATTTCTTCCATTTTCATCACTAGTAGAACTGGGAGAGATTTTATAGATGAAATGGTATAAGAAAACCGTTATTTTATGTAAGAGAGCTACATACATCTATTGCATGTCGAATAGTAGTTATCCATAGTGCTTAAATGGTATATAAACACCATATTAATAAAGTAATAATTCAGATTTTAAGTGCTTCCGTTATTTTTAATACCACCTGTATAAGGAAAGGACCACATAACCTAGTATGAACTGCCTATGTCTGAAAATAAGGTAATATGTAGTTATTTCTTAATGAAGTTACTTTATTATTGCAAATTAATTACATTCAGTTAAATTTGTAGAAATAAAGAATATATTTTCCTTCTTTCAATTTCATAAAATAAAATATCTTTAATAATGAGGAATGAAGTAATAAATGGTATTTATACTTTAGACGACGATAAAATGCATTAACCATCTTATAACATTGATATTTGCCATATTCTTAACTATTCAAATGTCTGTAAAGCCCAGCATATACTCTTATTCCAGTGACTGAACGACACCTCATTGATATCAAAATCTGAAACAAAGTTATGCGCAATGGAGAAATCCATACATTTTCCATGACATCTACCCAAATCATTTTCAATGGACAGTAAACGGATTGGTTATACAAATTATGAGTAAATTACCATTTTGAAATAGAAGACACTATTGTGATGCAGATGAAGCGTATTCTCCAGTGATTGAGGCTCAATGAAAACCAGGTATATCTATAATCCGTCACAGGCAATCAGAACAGCAATCAGATATAGAATATCAAATTTACCTCCTCAAGATCGTCTCGTTACGGCTTTATAACTAATGAGCACTTTCAAACGAGCAATTGAACACGGCAGGCGGCGTTATTACTTAGTCTGGAAAACGACAGATCTCGTGATGTATGCATTCTATTCCAGATAAGGGGTAGAAGGAGTGACATCTGAGAGGAGTTATCGGTTTTGACAAAAATTATAGAGAAGTGTTACGTCCAATTAGTTTGATATCTTTCATCTAGCTTTCGATACCGTGATCAGAGATCTCAAAGTAAGAACTATTAGTAATTAAAGCATCATCTATCTTCAAAGTATCATAATATTTTTGTAATTTATTTCCAATTTGCAATTCACGTCATAAATTTAATGGTGTCTCTTGTATTTATATACAAGGGACATTAACGCGAATTTTATTATATAAATTGCAAATTATAAACACATATTTTTTTCTTTCTTCCCATACATTTTAAATTGATTTCCATATTTTTCATAACATATGCTGCTAATTTTACTATTTTTGGTTTTCGTACAATTGTTTTGTTTAAACACACATTTAAATCACATTGTTTTAAAGTAAGGCGTAAATTTTCTTCACAGAATCCATTTGCAATTTCCCCAAAGGTTAGGAACTTTCATAGCATGGTTTAAAATAATTTTAACTTCATATTCTCCCCTAATGTTATTAATAACATTTGTATTTGTGTTTAGTACATTTTAGAATGTAATTTAATAATCGTTATCTTTATTTTGAAAATATTTTCTCTTCTTTACGCTATCTCTCAAGCAAATTTTTGAAAATGTTCATTTTCTTTCACTATTGTTCGGTTCTTGAGTTTTTTGGTATATATCAATTTTATTATAAAGTAATCACTATGTGGATGGTTAGGATATTACAAAACATTATTTAACGCACCTCTCAGCTCAAAGCCTTGAGTCGACCAGTCTGAAGTTCTTTATATTCTTGTTTTGTTTCTTTATTCTTTATGTTGATACTATTATTCAAAAAAAATTCTATGCTTGTGATTTTTCAATGGTTATTGCCTATTTTGTGTCATCATCCTAATAATATAATTATTTTTATGAACTTTACTATTCAAACACTTATTATTCATTTTAATTTTGATGTTTGGTAATAGTTTTATACGATATTATATATATATATATATATATGTCTATATATATATATATATATATATATTATATATATTTATATATATACATATATATATCCTCTATATATATATATATATATATATCTCTTCTATCTCTATATATAAGTTCACCGGAAGTTCGTTCGTTTGTAAAGGTGAAAGAAAACAATTACATTTTTTCGGACATTTAACCAGCGTTGTATGCTATAGTTTTCGTCATTGCTTTTGACTTTATTTGCTGGGCAATTGATAATAAAATTGAAATTGCTGTTTTGAAAGATATCTTGTATACTAAGGGTAGAGAGAAGGGCAAATAGTTCAGCTACTTTGCCATCAACTTCAGTTCTAGACTTCCCCTTTAAAAAAGTTTGGGAGATAAGTGATAATTAAAGGAAGCTAGGTCTGAGGAATATGGCGGATGCGACAGAAATCTCCAGTCTAGCTTTTTGATTTTTTGATGAATCGCCAAAGCAGCATGTGGTTTGACATTACCATGATGCAATATGATGTGCTTCATATTGAACATCGCCGGGCTCTTTTCTTTCAGTGCTTTGTTTTAATCATCCATTTGCTGACAGTATCTCTCCGAATTGAGCTTTTTGTTAGGTTTAAAATGCTCGAAATGTATTGGTTCATGGACGTTCCACTGTATTCACAGCGTTCTCGTATTCAGGTTCAATCTCGACTTAAGAGGTGGAGGGGACAGATAGTCCATACTGCAAGTTATACTCTTTTCTTTACTCTGCATTTGAAAATAATACATTTTCCATCACCAGTCCAAAATGGGTTTGTTTCATTCCGAACAAACAGAGATGTGCATATGAAAAATCGATTAAGCAAATTTTTCTCACTTAACTCACAAAACACCTATCTGGAATGTTTGTAGATCAATCTTAGCAACGGCGGAAATTACATAGGACAATAAATATTATTAAATGTATGAGAAATGCAATATTTTCTTTCACTTCACAAACGGAAGGAAATTTCTGGTAGACCTAATATACATAAACGAGGTATGGCCATTAAATAACGAGACTGGCGCTGCTACACACACACACACATATATATATAACAAAAAAGGGTTATTTAAAATTATTCGAAAAATTTAAAAACACAAAATTTTGTAATGAGGATTTTATAATACGTGCAACCACGCGTATAAAAATATGTTTGAGTACCGAAATAATAAAATATGTCTGTGGAATTACCATATTCTGTTTCTAATTAAGGATTAAAAGCAATTTAAAATTACACACACTTCTAGGTCTCGATTTTCTTCACATTTAAAAAAAATTTGGGATTTCATCTCGTTAAAAAGTTCCAATATTGTCCTCATCATCATGGTTTACACAATAAGCCATGCCATGAAATCAGTGATCCGAAAATGATGAAACAGAGTATTTTAACAATAAAAAATATTTTACAGTATTTTTATTTTTTCTTTCTACAATTTTTACATCATTTTTATTTAGCTTCACACTAAAGCAACAAAAATAACTATACGTCACATATTGTAATTTCCAACTAAAGTCACAAGAGAACAGCATCTGAGGTGGTACCTTACTCTCCAAACTTCCATACTACTCCATAAAAGTGTTTAGAGGAACAGATGCATTTAACGTGCAAGGGTCCCTATCATACTTTTCTGCGATCTTTAACTGAATCAGGATTCGAACTTACGACTTATTAAGAAGATCGGTAGTCCGGATTTTAACATCATTGTAAGCGAGGGTCTCGCTGCATGAACAAAAAATATTGGAAAGGGCGAATATTTTTTTGTCAGTTTATTTTCCTACCTACTACTTAGAAACTATTTAGAATCTTATAATCACCAAATAAAGTAATGTTTTTAATTATGATATCGTAGGAAGCATATATCCCTCTGAGAAAGGGTACACTGTATAGTTTACAAGTGTAACACGTATCACTGCATTTTTTTTTTCCCATTGTATACATGGCATTGCCTTATAAAACTATTTTTCTTTATTTTACTCACGATTTTCTCCAACACATGCTTCTTCATATCCACAGATAATCTTTCTGTAAGATCATATCTTGATAACAGTTTCGTAGTTTTCGAGGTGGATAGTCCGGTATCTTGAACATTTCAGCGCTTTCAAGTATTTGATCTGGGGCTCAAAAAAGGGCTTCTTTGTGTGAAAACGTTAGAATTATATACAACAAATGCATTTAACACAGTTTAGGATGTAACATTGTAACTCTTTTAGTCCCTTTGATGATTTTAAGTAAAACAAAATAATAAACATGATGTTTCTCAATGCCTTTTGTATATTTTTTTTATGATTAAGTCATATAAAACTCACGTTATGTCATATGACTAGTAATTTTACGTGATTCAAGCTCTAGCAATACTCGTAGTTCGTGAAAAACGTGATTTTACGTGATCTGCAAAGTAATTACTACCGAGCCACTACAGTATAACGTTGTAACGATTGGGTTAACGTTGTACGATTAGAACTACATTCAATGGAATGATAAATAGAGGGTTCGAGTATCGTTCCGTGGAATTATGGAGTAGCTGCACGTTAAGTACAATTGAATCTTAAAATCCACAAATGATGTAGAATGGAAGTTAGAGAGTGAAACATATGCTACAACTTTGTCCTTATCAATAAGCTCAAAATTACACGGTCCTTTATTAACAGTTTATAGAGTGCTATATTAATTTAAAACAACACCAGCACTATGTAATGCAGTGCTCCAATGCTATATTAATTTAAAATAAATAGATCGAGACGCGATTGTTTGAGTTACTTTTGTTCTTTTTTTTTTTTTTTTAGTAATTAAGAACACAACCAAAGTTTACCCAACATTTAGATCATTCTCCTGGAAAGCTTTATTAAATATAGATATTAATGTTTGAATTGTGAACAAAAATAACGAGTTTCCTTTTAATTCTGTGCATTTTAATAAATAGCAGGAATAAGTAATGCTTAGATTTCTTTCAAAAAGAACGCATGGAATATTAACTGCATTGTTTCAAAGTAACAATTATTTAAAAATCTTTTACATCAAAAATAAAAAAAAAATTACAGAAAAGTATCTCTCATGAGCGTATCTAAAGTAACATCAGCTGTGGATTTAATTAAACTGTTATTTGTATTTTAAATGTTCTGAAACAGGGTAGAAAAAGTAGATTTCATGCGTTTCACGTTTTGCTACACAAGAGACTGAAAATAAATATATTTCTGCAAATATATACACAGTGGCTTCTAATTCATCTTGCACCCTTCCTTATCTTTCAAATAAGCATTTATTATCGTAAAAGCAGTTTTGAGGCAAAACCAAAATATCCCTCGAAGCAGCTGCGAAATTAATTTAATGAATCCTCAGCGCTCGAATTTCTGGAAGAGCTTTTAATGGAAATTATCAAAGTTACGTCTCTTTGTTAGTGAATTTATTTTTTTTCCTCCCTTCCTTCCTCTTTTAAAACTTTAAAAGTTGGCGTAATTCACTTAATATTACGTTGGAAGCTTAAAACATTCTTTGTTGTACAACATTCAACGAAGTAAAATATTAAACCTCCAACGATTCCTATCCGCATTCAGGATTTTTGTATAAATATAAATATTACTTTAAGATGATGAAATTCTTTTTAAAATGTAATCAAATCCTAGATATTTGAAATCGCGGGAAATTTATTTTTCCATCACAGATTACAGATGGTGGGTGCCTCAATTTAGCAATGTTTAAAATTTTGAAGGAAGTATAAAACAAAACTGCTTAGTGTCATTTAGGGGTAGAGGGATTTAGATAGATTCGTATTTTAAAGCTGTTCAATTACAATAAAATAAGTTAAAGTATTGGAATTATAATTGCTTGTATTTTACTTTTAGGTAAAGCAATCAATCAAACATACAAATTAATGAAATAAAATAATTATAATAAGTTTATTTGAATGATATTGTCTAGCTGAAGCACATGTATAAAAATTACTCAAAATTTGTAATGCCTCATAATTATTTCCTTCTCTTTCCATTAATAATGAAGTAATAATAATCCAAGGAATAGAAAGTCCCGTTGTGATGATAATAAAATTATTTCATTCAGAAATCTAATGAATAATCAAAAATCAATCCCTGACTTTATTTATGGATATACCTTTTTGAGTCAGAATTAAACGGTTAATATAATAATTAATTATTCATCTGATCTGAACCAATCGGGTTCGAGTCCTTAGTAGAGCATTACATGAAGGCTCGAATACTTAACCCTTAATAGATATTTTCTCAATTCACTCCTAAAGTTTCTTATTCAGCACAAGTAAAATACAGATGTCTTACATTGATTATTTCAACTAACTATCACTACCAGATAGTGAACTGAACTGAATTATCATACTTTCTACGCTACTTATAAAAGCAATTCTTTAAAGCCATTCCACTAAACTTCAGTAATTTTAATCTGATCTACATAAGCCACGTTTCATTCATTGGGAAAAATGCATGCACTTATCATTAAACCCTGGCTCATTTGAAAATAAAATAATCCAGATATCATAAATAAGGAAGCCATGATAAAACCAGGAGTTAACAGGTTCGACAGAATGATACGAAACTAAAATGAATTTTTCCACTAAGTTTAGTCATTAGAATAAGAAACAAATTTAAAATTTTATTTTTTTCCTTCCTTTTTCGGAAAAAATTCATCACATTTTCAACAATTACACCTTAATAAGTTAGTAAACAGTCTCTCCGTGTTTCGATTATGTATACTTTCATATATTTTGTAAAGCAATGATATAAATAAAATAAGACTAAGATGAATCATCATCCGATTTAATCATGCTCCGAATACTGACCACTTCGTTCAATTGGTGGTCAATTGGGAGTTACGTTGAAAGGGATTTTTCCGCTAAGGTTAATCATTAGAAAAAGAAACAAATTTAAATTTTATTTTTATTTTTCCCCTTCTTCTTCTTCTTTTTTCTTTTTGAAGAAAAAGGCATTACTTTTTCATCAATTACACCTTAAGAAATTAGTAAGCAGTCTATCCGTGTATCAATTATGTATACTTTCATTATATATTTTGTAAAGCAATGATGCAAATAAAATAAGACTAAGGTGAATCATCACCCAATTGAGTCATGTTCTGAATACTGACCATTCCGTTCAAGTCAATTGGGTGGTCAATTTACGCAGATTATACAGTAATTATTTGAAGAGGAATTCAAACGAAATTTCCAAATCCCAGAGTTCATAGTCGTCTGATCTGTTAGATACCAAATTACTCCAGCCATTCATTCATTTCTAACGAATCACTGAGCTTTATTAATACATTCTCGTATAATTATTAAATGTAAAGCATATTCCTCGTCCAGTGGCATCTTTCAGGTAAGCTGTAGAACTCTTATTTACAGCAGTACTAGTCCGGATGCGTTAAGAGCGACAACGGCAAGTCATCCTTGAAAATTGCAGTAATATTTCATTCTGATAACTCGTCATACACTGAAATCCGACCGCCTTCATGAAGTTACGATAAGGGCTGTTAAGTAAGTTCGCATTGTCAGTAACTGGTGTGACTCGGCCAACCAGAAAGTCAGTAGGCGGTACTCTGTTCGGACAGCCGTAATTCAATTGAGCCGTCAGTTGCTCTACTCCCAAGTTAATCGACCAATGAACGATAATGTAGAAAGGCTACTACGAATTTTATTCTTTTGTCTAGAAATCAAAATTAAGTTAATTACATGTTGTTCCCCCCTATTCTAATAACTAATGACTCTCATAATTTCTATCCTTCCCTATTCACTCGAGTAAACGCATTTAAGGACAGGTTTCTAGTTTCTTCACTTAGAAGGGGGGGAAAAACATTTTTTTCAAGCTCTAATAATTTTTTAAGAATTTAATCGAAAGCTTCTGACTTCATTCTCAAAGATATACGTTAAAAATAATAAAACCTTGCCTCCCTTGATGAAAAATGTATAAAAGCTGAAAACAGCTAAATACGTCAGTTTATGTTTAAAATAATTCATGAAATGAATTTTAAAAACGATGTAAATAAAATTGAGCAATAAATTGTTACCAGGTTAGATAAATATGATAGTCTCCCATATTTTAAGTATTTCTAAATAACAAAAATACTATAAAGAATGTGAATTTTCCCCTGCGAAGCTAGAATCTAATCTTATAATTACTACGATAACATTGTTGAATAAAATATAAAATTGAGGACTGCTCATTAATCCGATGTCTTTAAAAGTTAATCAATAATGGCACTGCATTAACCATCGCCAGAATTTATTTGAAAATATTTTAAATAAATCTACTTTGTCAAAATATAAATCAAAGTGAATTAAATGAAATATGTTTATAATTAGACAAATAGAAGAATAATTGTTAAGATATAAGTGCAATTTAAGAGCTTAAAATTTTACATAAAGCTGTAATTGAAAGGAAAACAATGAATAAAACATAAATCCCTAATCACTAACGGAAAATTAATTTTAATTCTGCGAGTTCCTCTTGAATACAAATAACTATAACTAACAAATTCATTAAATGGAATAAAGTAAGCAATTTAAATTTATATTGGATTAAAGCGGAAAGAAAATTACCTAGTTTCAATTCGTGTTCACTTTTTCCGATTTGAAATAATTTTATAAATTTAAACAAATGAGTGAAATCTTAATATGTATTGTCAGATCATAACTGAAGAGTTCCTTCTGATATTCAAAATAAAGATTTTCAAAAGTTCATTTGTTGTGACAATAAGATTATTTCTATCTCATTACGATGTCTTCAGTAAGGAAAATCATATCACATACGCAATGCTAGGGAAAGAGAGAAAACACTCTATAAACAAAAGAATAATTTCTAATAAATTCATACCAGAAAAAAAAACAAAAATTTCATCAGCAAAATAATTAATAAAACGCAGAGAAGCGAGAGAGAGAGAACAGGATATATATATTACACACACTCGAATCAGGATATATATATATATATATATATATATTTCACACACTCGAAACATTTACGTCGAAGAACATCATAAAAATATAGACAAATACTAAACAAGAAACAAAACGATAGTGAAACAATAGATAGGAGCTGTAATTGTTCAAAACGTTTCATGTGGTAGCGGTTGCCTAGTGGTCATAGTTTCGGATTCGTGGCCAGCAGTTTTCGTTCAGTCGCGGGTTCGATCCTTGGCTGCTAAAGACCCGTCGTGTAGCCGGGGCAGATGCACGTTAAATCTGTCGGGGCCCAAAGTCCCCCGGTGGCATGGTGTGGAAGTTAGGAGAGGGGTGCCAACTCAGGTGTCGTCCTCGTCACTTGACCGAGGTTCAAAATTACGAGATTACGAGGTCCGTCGCCAATAGCCCTCGTGTTGCTTCTAGTGCGACGTCAATAGAAACTGAATTAAATCTTTTCATACACTAACATTACGATAGAATCTTTTTAAGCAATTCCGTTAAATTATTAGACACGAATTTAGAAGGTCAAAGAAGGTTACGCCGGAATAATATTCTTATATTATCTCACAAGAAGTAGTGCATAAAAATTTATTTAAACACTTTAAGAAAATTTAATGGAATTTACTACTTAATTCTCTGATTCAGGTTTATTATGAAATATGAAGATATTCAACAAGAATGAAAGAAATACGCAATTCCATTAAAAAAAAAAAAAAAAAAAAAAACGAAAATGAAATCCATTTTTAAAATATAAAATAAAGACACTCGCAGAAAGAAAAAGACATTTAATAATAATTTACCACCATCTGAAACTAGTTTGATAGCAAATGGAAGGATCTAAAGATGTGTCTTTCTGGGTTACGTTCTTCACGATTACAAATAAAATATTCCTATTAACGACTAACAACACAAACCATGAATTTTTTTTTATGGAAAATAAAACAGGAATCTCTCAATGATGAAGAACCTAGAGTAAGAAAATAAGGCTGTTTTTAATCCAAGTGAAGCGAAAAAAGGCATTAGCGAATTCTGTAAGTATGATTTATAGAAAAACTAGCAATAACCAAGCAGTTTAAACAATGCTTTTTTGAATGAGAATTTATGTTTCGAAAGAGATGCAGAAAACAAGGAGGACGCAATTTTTCTTTTAAAGGTAAAAATGGAATCGATGAAAAAAATCACAAAAAAGATTGCGTGTCATGTAACTAGGGAAAATGGTTTTAATAGGTGTATATTACGTCTAGCTTATTTTTCATATTATCCTTTATCATTATGCATAAAAAGTTACTGTACATAAAAACCGAAAATTATAGGTTTAGAAGAAAGGCTTTAAAAATTTAAATCACACCAAATTTTCTGAAATATGAAAGTGAGTAAATGGCATATGTTGAATAACTTAAAAGAAATAAGACATTAATTTATTGATATTCAAGCGTTTCTTTGGAGATAAGATAGATTAAACACACAGGGTTTTCATTCCCCCCCCCTTTGAAATAGAGCAGATTTTTCAAGGGTATAGAAATATAAGAACATCTGGGAGTTCTTTTGTTTTATTAGATGTGATTTTTTAAGAAATAGAGCACACTCCATAGTAACCAAAGAAACTGGTGTTTCAATTAATAAGACATGATAACTTTTATCTTATTTGTAGAAATAATACTTTTCATATTGCAAAACATTGAATGAAAAGAAAACAATTTTCTAATACATAAAGCCTCTCAAACTGTTTAAAAGGAAAAACAAATAATTGAATTATATGTAATGAAAGTGAAATATATATGAAACGCTAATAAAGCAAAGAAAAAGCAGTTTCATAAATTTAAAAGAGAAATATCTCCTTTAAAGAGGAAAATAATTAACGGTCCATTAACAAAAAGTATTTTCATAGGTTATTTTGGGACACATCAATGAAAAGATCAAGTTTTACGGTAATATTAAATCAAAAATATCTTATACAGAGAGAGAAAATATAATCACTCTTTTGATCAAAGAGATCACGATGAAAATATCACATCTTCTAATGATAGGAACAACATTATTTTTCGCTTTAATTAAAATGCATAAAATTTGCAGCTCCTCGGGTTGACATTTAGAGAATTCTGAAAGTAATTCTGTAAATAGAATAAAATTTAAAAAATTTTAAGGAACTACATTTACAAATGGGGAAAGCTTTCTTTTATTAAAAAATCGTTTTCACTAGCGAAGAAAACTTGAAAGAGAATGTTAAAACCTTAATGAAATAATGTAAAAGTTACCGAAATAGGGTCTTGGTTACATGATTGGATTTTAGTAAGAGATAAGTTTAAAAGGGTGTTAGATTAAAGTCTATATCATATCGAAAGAGTTCTATGGTGTAAACTTCTACTGAGAAAAATGTGAAAATTTTAAAACTTTTCTTTTCCTGTGTAGAATAACATTTTTCAAAGCTCTAATTATTTATTTTGAAACTCTTAATACATTTCGTCTCCAATCTATCATTTGTTTTTATTAAAAATTTTATACATTCACATTCCAATGAAGGAAACAAAAATATTTATTTTATAGGATATTTTTTAGTATGTTATTTAATGAGTAAGAACATTTATTATGCGCATGAATGTATAATGAATAAAAAATAAGAATCAGTATCTTCTAAAAGATGAAAGGAATTTTTTTTAGTGTAAAATATTCAGAGCTAGAGAGAAAATGAAAAGACTACTACAAACTATTTCACGTTCAAGTGCGTCTAATATGTATTCATCCAGCAATATGTAAATGGATCTGGTATTAATGTAATACATGATTTTTCGTAATTCTTACAAGTAACAGTGCCAATGAATTAATATAATTCATATATTTCTACTTAGAAAAAGAAAGTAGCACTGTATCTTTCTTTAGTATGTAAATGTATATTTTTTCCCCTACGCAAAAACTTATTTTTATCAATTTTTAAAATTTAATAATAAGCTGAAAAAGATTTATTCGAATAGTAATTTTCTAGTCAGAAAATCATTTTTACGTTTAAACAAAAATGAATTTATTCAAATGGAACTCTAATTTGCTCTGAAAATCCTAATCTTATTTGTTTTTATCTTATCTAACATAAGCTTATTTTAATATAAGCATAACTCATACAAATAATTTCCAAACTTGCTTTCCATTAATTATCCTTATGCTTATCTTTCCCTTCTTTTTTTAAAATTTTATTCGGGGAGGGGGTAAGGCAATCTCATTTAAACTGAAATACTTAGTTCAGTGATGCTCATTAAAGATTTCTTTAAAAATATACTCAACAAAAATATCTCGAATATATTCGTTCTTAAAGACATTTCTGGGGAAGGGGAAGAATGACTTTTAATAAATAAAAATATTTCATGAACTTTAACTTTTTTTATTATTATTATTATTTTAATTTTTTTTTTAAAAAAAAAAGTTGAATGAGAAACGTAAAATTTTTTGTATATCTAAGTCAACTATTTTTTACGAAAATTAATTACTTTCCTATATATGCAAACATAATAACTCTATGAAGAAGCCCATTTACTTTCCTAACATTAATATTTCTTTAGAGGAAAAAAATAATTCTTGAAATAAATCCAAATATCTCCATATATACCGTCATTAATATGCAACCTATTTTTGTACGCAAATACAATTTTTATGCTGAAATTTTAAAAAAACCAGTAAAATGCATTCTCTTAAATAAAATAAAGAAACTTAAGTTTATTCTAGCAACTTAAATTTACGAATAATAATAAAAACTAAAAAATCATTAAAAACTTTGATAAGAATTATGTATAATATGTAAAATATCGTATTGCGAAGGCTTAAATTAAATGAAAAACACAATCAATATGCATAGTTTTGTGCTTCAAATATGTAACATTTCTTAAATTAGTATGTATAATTTTCTACATACCAATAACACAATCAATATGCACAGTTTTAATGCTTCAAGTATGTAAAATTTCTTAAATTGGTATGTATAATTTTCTAACGAAAAAAAAAAAAAAAAACACTTATAAGATTTCAAGGTTTAAATTAGAACTTGAAAAAAGAATAAAGTTTCAGTTCAGTAAAACTTAAATTAACTTAAAACTACGTGTACTAATGAGTCTGCATAATGGTTTACAGAATTAGCCATTTCGTTTACACGATTTCCAGACGATTTTGATCTCCATATGACATTAACCTCATTAAACGAAAACTGCGGAACTTTATTTGCATACATGAACAGAGAAGACAAAGCATTACTGATGTACTGCCTAATTACATATCCAAAGCTCCTGCATCGGTGGTGCCGGACTTGAATTTTGCCTAAAACTGAAGTGTTTCATAAACTTTCGGGGCGATGATTTACAAACTGTTTGTGATTGAATTTCTGTTAAACCTCTTTTTAAAAACAATACATTTCAAGCGCCTTAAGCCAATTTCTCGATTTTCAGATAACTTTATCGAATAGAAACAATTTCATATATATAAATACAGACATAAAATCAGACTCAAAAAATTTAAACAAAGATCTGCATTTATTTCATTCAAAGTACTTATTAATATTTATTAGTACATGTGTGAAATAAATTATTCTTTCAGAAATTACACTTTTTAAAAATACAAACTGAACATTAAATAGTTTCAGCTAACTATTTTTTTTATTATACGCAGAATAACTATTAACGAAATTTAATCCATTGAATTGGGTAAAACTAACAGAAAACTAGTTGAAATTATAAATTAATACGCTAAAATAATATTCTCAATTTAATAATTAATAAAATAACTTAGGCTGTGGTATACCTGGAAATAAACACAAACCTTTATTATTTGCGAGATTTTCAATTTCTATTAATATCTTTCGCAACTAGTTGTTTTATCTGCTTTTGAATTAATTGCAAATCATTACCAAAAACAGCAGCTGGAAGCTTTTTTTATGTCATTATATCTCCAACAGCTTGAAGTTTTCAATGTAGTTCCATGAAACAAGGACTCGATTTTTTTTTTCATCGATCAATTGGAAAGAAATTCATCAACTCTCACACCATTACAATAATGACTATTGCCTTCAATGCGGAAAAGCAAATCAGTCTCCAACAGGCGACCTTTCCCTATAAGACGTTAGTAACTCAATAAAAAAATATGCACCCGAAGCTCATTTATTCTCATCAGAATAAACGATGAGGCAGATCGACCGATGGGCTTCCAAATCACTTAAAGTTATAGCATTTTAGTATTTTTATTCGTCCTAGTTTGCCCTGGATCACAGACTGGGTCGCACTTGTTTTGGAAATTTCAACTGCGGATTTTTTACGCTGGAAGAAAAATGATTAATTACACACTAGATTAAAAAGGCTTAAGAGAAACGAATTTATTTCGGATACTTAGTAGAATTCTGTAAAATGAAGATGATTACCAAATTCATCCATTATTCTGAGGAGAAAGATAAGAAATGTGTAACTTTATATGTGAGATTGAAGTTTTCGAAGCACTGTAATTAAGTTTTTAATTCCACGGTCCAGATTGTAAGTAAAGTGAAGATACTTAGGAGAGATTAATCCCGACATGGCACCTCTTGGTTTCGATTGACTTAAAAATGCCCGATAAGAACAGTAGCTTTAAAATATTAAATTCGTAAATTATCTTATCGCCGTGCTTAGTATTATTTATTTACCTAAACGCTTAGAGCAATTAATAACTTACTTAGCGAAAAGTCATGCATTTTGAATATTTCTATTCAAGTGTTGGATTAAAAATTGAGTAAAATTATCATATTAGTGATGATGACGATTGGTCTAAAGAAAGATGATAATGAATTTCATTTTCTACATTCTTAGGGAAGGAAACGCTTTCTTTCACATAGTATTAATGTATCCCTTCCTTCAGCTCCGCTGAATCATATAAAGATAATTTAGAGGATGAAAATATAAAAGCATAAAATGTCTATATGCGGAAGAATTAGTTTAGTACAAAGTGAAAAGCAAAAAATGAGCAAACAAATCTTTTTTTATAAATTTGTATACGTATGTATGTATATATACTGTAATGTATACATTATTCTCGAATATAAATTGTTCTCTGAACAAAACTTGTGACAATAAGCTATACAGAGACCCCTTGAACTAAACCATGAAACTTTTCTATTAGAATCTTTTAAAATAAAACTTCTCCCCAATAAAATGAAACGTGATTCATATAGATTAGATTTAAGTTATGAGGTGTAACGAATGGATTAGATTAATTATATTTACAAGCAATAACGAAGTGAAGAATAGGGGGAATAGCAAATTATTTAGTTGGTGCTTCAATTAGAGAAAGTCACACTTCCGAACAAAGTCGTTCGTTGTAAAAGAAGGGGTGAAAGAGATCTTGAATGAAATAGGAGAAAGATTTCAGTCTCAAATTCTCGGTTTCAATTTGTTTATTCATTAGAACCCAAGCGAGTTGGAAAAAACGGATTAAACTTGTATTCCAAACTATAATCCAGGTGCATTTAGGTAAAGATTACTATTAGTAGTTGTAGAAATAGTTGATTAGGACAAGACATTGAATATTCCTATCTCTAGTGAAAAAAAAGTTTGATTACCATCCGCCTTCCTCTTCATTTGACTGTGTAGTTTAGTGACTATATTATTAGACTTATAATGAAAGATGAATTAAATAATAATCAGTTCGCGCGTTATGTTTTGAATCCATTAGAAAGTTTTACCTATATCCTGAATAGATAAAGGTTAGAATTACTAATTCTTCATTTGAAAATGAACTTATTTAAACAGTTAATTTATTAGTAAAAGCATGCAATTCAATTTGCTGTATATTCAAGACAAATAGAGATATTTTAAAACTAGACAAACAGACTCAAGATAAAGAGACAAATAGACATAGACAAATAAAGATTTCTCAAGACAAATAGAAATATTTTAAAATTAACTTTTCAAATTAACTCAATATTTACGCCATACGAATTTGCGATTTTAAAAGTGAGAATATGGAATTTTCCCTTTAACCTAACATGTTTATTAGAAAGGATTATAGAGAAGAAATTTTATACATGTCCAGTTTCAGAATTTTTTTACACTTTTCACTAATAAAAAAAAAGAAATCTGCTTACGTAGTTATCTTGTAAAAGGAGGAGGGGTCAGCATTTTACTATCCCTTCAGCATTAAAAATAAAGGTTTTTACATGAGTTTTTTATGTACTGAAAGCATAATAAACAGATCAAATGTACTTTAAAATATTTTTATGGTAACAATATACTTGTAAATCCATAAAAGCTTCTCAAAGTAAAATAGCTCTAAATATTTGTATGAGAAATTCATCATATTGCACAGTTACACATTAAAATAAAAAAAAGATGCATTGGCGAACAGACTTCAAAGAAAAGCTCGCAGATAATATCTTAGAGATGAAAGTAGAAAATGTCGAATAATTAACTTAGAAAGTTTCGGAAAACAAAATTCTTCTCTAAAATAATAATATAAATATATAAGAAAATTATCAAGACACATGAAGTTGGTTACTGCAGGAAAAACTCAAACGCTTATTCAAATTAATTATTTAAACCCTGAAACTCTTTTTAAACACTGATTAAAGACTCAATCAAGATATACAGAAAGTAAAGCAAAGCAGACTTTCTCTTTAGTCGAAGGCTATGCCGAGAAAACTTGAATCATAATATAATCTTAAGAAACTATCCAAATTAAACTTCAAACGAAAGAGACATTTTTCAAGCAATAATTTAAACTGAAAAGTATAAGCATCATTAAAATGGTGTACAATTCTCACTAAAATGTTGTACAGTATACATATCGCAAATAAAAATTTCTTTATATATGTTAAATAGCTTTCATAGTATGTATATTAGGTTATTTTTATACCAATGAATAAATTTAATGAAAAGCTGTTTACAGTATTATGAATGCATAAATTCTGAAAATTTGTAATACAAATATACAGAGAAAAAAATTAACACCAAAATAAAATGACACGGAATGTACAAAATTCTATACTATGTAGTTTAACCGACAAAATATCACGCAGTTTTCGCATTATTTTAACTACTCTTGACACGAAACTGAAATCCTTTAGCATGAAAAAATTTCTCATCACTCTGACACAGATTATTATTATTATTATTTTATTTCCTTTCGATAGAGAAACAGAAAACGATTCTTGTAACTTGCTAGGTCATCGTTTGTCCATGTGAAGGTACAATTAGTGTCACTGAGCCAAAATTTACTGATCAGTTAGTTTTCGCAATAGGAGATGGTGTCACAAAGTTGGTGAATACTGCAATGAAATTAGTGAATTTCATTCTTTTTTTGTTTTTTAAATAAAATATTTTACGTATACAATGGCAGAGAAGTCGGGACGAAAATAAACCACTATTTCCATTAAAGTTTTATATATATATATGTATATATATATATACATGCCCTCATTGCCATAAAACTTAGCGCACTGAGAAAGAATTCTGAAGATAAAACAAAATTTTACATACGTAAGTACAACACTGATGTAAGTGATTACAAAATCAAAGCAAAATGATCCTTTATTGTAGGAAAAAGTACAAATGAATGGAGGTTTTAGTACCCTTTTGGGCCACCTCTAGCATGAATACACGATGTGATACGGTCGGACATTGAGGTATTCATGTCCCGTATAATGTTCTGCAACATTTCGTCCCACATTTGCACTAAAAGTGCCTTTAATTCGACCAAACTCGCATGCTGTCCAAATTGCCGTCCTAAATGATTCTAGATATGCTCGATCGGTGACAAATCTGGGGATCGAGTAGGCTAGGGAAGGATGAAAATGCAGAGGGGGCAGTCCTGTGAGACACTTGCTTTGTGTGGGCGAGCATTGTCCTGTTAAAAAATGGCTCCTGGAAGTTGCTCATGAGTGGAAACACATGTAGCTGAAGAATGTTACGAACGTACCTCTGGGCTGTCTTGGTGCCGTAGATCAATATTAAGAGTGACCGTGTGTTGTATGTGATGGTACCTTATACCATCACACCAGTTGTGGGAGCGGCGTGCTGCTGTACAGCGAAAGCAGAATTAAGACGTTCACCATGGGGCCTCCACACACGTACACGATTGTAATCACTGCAGAAATTAAACTTGGATTCGTCGCTAAAGACGACCTGATTCCATTCGGGTGCAGTCCAATCCCTTTTGGCGTGACACCACTCCAAACGAAGGCGACGGAAAGTGGGTGTCATTAACAGTAACACATAATGGGCGCAGCGACAGCAACTAGCCCTCAGCCAGGCGCCTTGCGATGGTACGGACTGACACAAAAGCCCGTAGTGAAGGTGCTGCCTGTGTATGGATAGTGGACAATAAGACAGTTGACGCTATGGGTGTGTGTCGTATGATATGACGGTCTTCTCGACTATTGTTCTGTCGAGGGCGTCCTGAGCTTGATCACCAAGGAACAGACCTCTCTTTTATCCATTGGTCCCAACACCTTCTCACAGTAAAGTCAGAACTTCATAGGTGGACAGTTATTTTCCAAGGTGACCACCCGGTTCCTATCATCCTTATCATTATTTCCCTCTCCAACTCTAACAGCTGCTCATATTGTCTCCAATTGTGGCGTAATGGCATCTCTAGTTAAAAAGCATGTCTGTGCAATAGATTAAATACACGCAAACAAGCTCAGCTTACCTGTTTTATAATCTAAGGAGAACGAAATTCAACGCCCTCTGGTGCCATTACTGAATGCGCAATCAAGCTACACACATTTCGAATCATTTACATATCTGCCTGACACGTACCTTCATACCAAGTTTCGTAACAATCCAACTCTTACTTCTTGGTGCGCAGATTTTTAGGGCAATGAGTGTATAACGGAAATAGTGAATCTAATACAGAAAAATCGTCTAACATGAATTAATTAAAAATAATAAAGAAATAAATATTAGAACAGAATTACAAAATAATTAATAGTAACAAAAAGGAACCATACTTTTATAGCGGATAGAAATAAAATTAATAAGAAGTAATCTAATTTATTTTTGTATGCATTATCACATGCACAGAAATGGAAAAGTAAAACATCACAAAACTTAAATCAGATTACCTTACACACACACTGATATATATATATATATATATATATATCAGTGTGTATATATATATATATATATATATATATATATATATATATATCAGTGTGTGTGTGTGTACATTATATAACAATTCAATATGTGTACCTACAAATGATAAATTTAGCTGGAAATCGAATTAATAAAGTTTGAAGATATGAAAATATTGTAGAGTTTTCTTCGTCGTCGTCGGATTTGCAATCGATTAAGACGGGAAAAAATATTTCGGTTCTTTCAGTTTCGTGTTACATCTTTTTCACTGCATTTAAAATTGATGAAAACATATTACAAAACTGTTTTCGAAAGCTCGAATTCCCATAAACCTTCATTTCGGTTTCTATTTTTACTTCTCCAGTTTTCTCCTACTACTATTCTTCTGTATTTAACTGTATACTCTTTATTTTTATTTTTTTTATTCCTGTTACAAACGAAGTTTCGTCCTGAATGTATCCTGAAAGATTATCTCATACTCATTAAAATGTAACAACATACTGCGCGTGTGATTAGTAATCTTTTACCATATACCCTTCTTTTGGATTCAGTTACAAGAGATGAAATTATTTTATCTTTGTCTTTTTTATACCAAAGAAAGAGAAGATAGAGGAAAAAGCAATCATCACTGAGGTGGAAGGAGTTAGTACACTAGAGTTTTACTCAGTAAAAAGCTGTGCTGATTCTTTCGCGAAAATATTTCGCTCAATTGAACAATTTGCGCAGTAAGAGAAACAATTCTAACTTGCTTTTTAGCTTTAAAACAATGACCAATTGTGTCGCAAATCAAATACGCGAACTATTTTCTCGTTTGAATTGGCTGACTGTGATTCTTTGTAGAAAAAGGAAATGTGAAGAATGCGTTTTTTTTAGTTAATATGATGACATGGATATTTCGTAATGGGAAGTAAATTTTGTAATTTGAATTCTCTAAATCGCATTAACATTACCTCAGAGAACTTTAATGAGAATGAAAATATTTATCCGTACTGAATGTTTTTTATTTTGTTAATTTAATATTTACTACTGTATGACTGCTTAACTGTCTGTAGAGACAAAATCGAAATTGAATATCGTAGATATCTACTAGTTATACTTTGAAACTATTTCCGATTTGTAGCAAAGTAGCATTAAAATAATTTAGAGAAAAAAATTCATACTGTGTGCATATAACAAACGCAAATATAATAAAACATTTTATGAGGATGTCATTTTTTACATTTATTTTTAACATATCGTTTACTTTTTCGTAAACACACAACTGATTTCAAAACTGAATTCAAAATTAACACACAATATAATTTTATTCTTCTAGATTCTGTTAATAGTAACTGATTAACCAATTTCTGACTTTTATTAAATATGTAGCATTTCTTTTTTTAATCCTTTTAAATTACTCGTCAAAGAAACAATTTGTAAATAGCTTATTTCTCAAAATGGGAAGAGGGAATTCAAAAGTGCTTGAGTACGTATTGTGCAATAGAATTAAAGAAATGAGGAAAAATGAAATGTATTTTTATTTAATTAAACATATCCTTTCCTGAGGAAATTATTTTTACACTTACTACAGCTAAATGTTTTGCTTAAATAAATAAAATAGCAGTATTAATGAAGTTTTCAAACGAATTTTCAATTATTTTCTGACATAAAATAAGATGTAACCAAGTTTTCTACTTTAATCACAAATAGTAAGTAATAGTATGATAACATTCAAATTTTATAAACGGTACCCTTTCGCTCAAAATAGTTAGCAGAATTTTATAGCTTTTAAAAAGAAAACTTTATTAAAAGTGACAACTTCTCTACACAAAATCACTAGGAGCTTTAAAACCGACGGGAGTCAATTTGCAAGATGAATTCAATCTGATTATCATCTAAACATATCCCTCCTTGAGAGCTAAGTTCTGAAGAAAAGGGGAAGAGGGAAACCAGTATTTTCAGAATGTTACGTAAACATTCCAACCTTGTTCCTATTCATTTGTATTAACATGATGTCAAAGAATCAGTTCTCCAAATTTTTAAATTTTAACTCGCTCTTAAAATATTTAAGACTCTACATGTATATCTTATTAAAAACTTTTCTCGCTATTGCTCTCTTTAACTTTTAAAGTATTTTCCCTTTTTTAAGATTTTAAATCTCTCTTAGGCAAGGTCAAAACCAAAGTTTAGTTTCACAATAGATATTTTCAGCCAGAGCGGGGGACAGAGGCCCGAGAGAGTTAAGGACCCGATAAAGTCTTTTTCTATAACAGTCACAGAACTTAGAGGATTCTGTTTTGCTTCGCTCATTAAAATATATTTGATACATTTTATTTGTCAATTTAATGCAAAGGAGAGACTATTTACACTTTTTTTCAAACTAAAAAGCACATTTAAATCTGATTTCTATAAAAGAAAAAGGACGCCTAAAATAATAAAATATGATGATTTTAAAGAAAAATTCATGGAACATTAATAATTGCATTATATCGCTCTTTCAACTAAGACTATCGAGTAAATAACCAAATAGATACTATTCTCATTTCTTAGGGATATTATTTCCTTATTTCTTGTAGTCTATTCTCAAGGGTGGATGAAGGCATCTGCAAAAGCTTAGAAACATCTGCCAAACAGCGGCGGTTTACAGATGGTGTCCGACATGAAAGCAATTAAGAGCTGAACTTTCGATCCCAACGTTTGCTGACTCGACGGCGAGGGACGAATGTAGCGGCTGGAAGGGCCAAGTTCTTGATTAGATTTTACGCAAGAAAGCATGCAGTCCGTCTTAATAATCTCATGAAATATAGCTCATATCTATATATTTTCTCCTTCCTTAAGCAATTATCACCTAGTATTCTCTCTCTACATATCGAAATTCCGCTCTCGAATGCAGAATTTATTCAGTTGTGCAAAATCACTTTCATCAAATTTGGTAGCATTGCTTGGCAGATGAATGAAGTTTACTATTTTTTTAAAAAGGCCTTGTTGGAAGAAAGGATCATTCGACAAAAGTATCGGGAAAAAAAACACAGTCAAACTATGTGTTTGATATACTATATTCCATGCCATTTACAAAACCTTATATATGTATCCGCTTCCATAAAGTTCAGTCATCTAGTGTGGAATAGATACGCAAGTACTTAAAAATATTTTAAGATACATTGATATAGTAAAAATTTTAATAAGTGTTTCTGAAAATCCATTCCAATTAAAATTTATCTGATTTTTAAATGTTGTTATAGTCACTCCATCTACTCCATCTAGTTCGCATTCCTCTCACATAAATATCTTTTCTTCCCTCCTTTTTTATCAATCTTTGATATTGTAAATATAAAAGAAAACTTCTTTAATTCTTAGATAAAGGGAAATATATATATAATTTTTTTATTTCATTTCCTTACACGATTCCTGTCATTCATAATTTTTTTTTATTTTGAAAATTATTTTAAGACATATCATTAAAATTCCAGACAAACTTAAACTATGTTTCTTGGATTCTCTCTGAACTACGGCAAGTTGCAATAAAATATATCTCCCTTAATTTTTGGCGACGCAGATAATTTTTTTCCAAAAAAAAAGTATATTACAGACATAGTTCACTTTGTTTCAATAATGAATTCTTTAAAACTCTCATAAAAACATCCCAGACTGTTCTTAATTGATATTGCACAAAAAATAATAAAGGTATAATATAGTATAATCATGATTAAAATGTTTAAAAGAAAAAGAATATTCTCAATCTGTTTATGTATAAATGTTAATTAACTCATAATCACATACTCCTGAAAGAATATTACTTAATATCGTTATCAACCTTTCCATAATTACTTTGTATAATGGATCACTCTTTTTTATATTGTAGTGATTCTCGGATTTTTATCGTAACGAATTCTTTAGTTCCAAATACAGTAATCAAGCGAAAGATGACGTAGAAAAAAATGACAAATCAGTTTGCTTACCCAACACAATAGACTATGATGGATGACAAAATTACATATGCTATCCAAACTTTTTTTTGAAGCCACTAAATTTATATCCTTCCTAATCGATGGAAAATAATGAAGATGAAGGGGAAAAAATGTCTCAACAGAACATTTCGCATTTTGTGACACTTTTTGGCTGCACTCCCACAGTGAGAAGGGAAGAAATTTAAGCTGGTATTAATTAAAAGAAAATAATATATGGCAGAGATCCGAGACAAGGATGGATAACTTCAAAGGAAGGAGCTCAGCATGATGCATATGAAATTTTTGGAATGGATTATACCAGCATAAAGAACAAACTGCGTCAACAAAAGTTCACGCGCAATAATATCTTTCTCGAGAAAATGACAGTAGAACCAAAACCTTCTTGACGCCGCAGTAAACAGCATTATACAGAATGGTATATATCAACTTTTGATATATTTCAAAAGGGAAAATAAAGGAGCTAGGGAGAAAAATGTTTAGAAAGCAGACATATTTTCGCAGAAATATGCATAATTTATATATATGAGTACTATATAAAATAAATTTTGTAATACAGAAGTTGTGAATAGAAAGAGACACGTAGCATTAAGGCTCTCAAAGAATATGATTTAATATTATTACTAAAGAAATATTCTTTCTCAAAATTATACCTTCCGATTTAATTATTAACTTTCCCTTTTTCATAATCTAGTGATTCTGAATTTTTGTTCCAGTGATTCCAGAAGAAAAATTGTTTTAAATTATTGCTAAATTTAACTATTTTAATATACTCGATATTTTTAGTATATATTGAATATTCAAGGATCTGGTAAATAAAAGAAAAGAGAGAAAAATATATGAAAAGCAGACGTACTTATGAAAAAAAGTGTGTAATTTATGTTTGAGTTTTTTGTATAAAGTGGGTTCTGTGATGCAGAAGAAAAAGAACACGTTATATTATAACCCTCAAATAATACAATTTAATATTATTACTGAAGAAATATATAATATTATTACTTTCCATATTACAGAAAAAGAAATGCATAACCTCTTTTCCTACTTACTTTTTGATTTAATGAATTGTTCCCCTTTTTTTTTTAATATAATGATTTTTCAATTTTATTTTAGAAATTCCAAGATAAATAAGAATTAGAAATTATAGTTAAATTTAACATTTCTACACACTTGACATTTTTAGCATATAACTTTTTTAATTTCAACATAAAGTTTGTGAGACGATACTCTACAGTTTTAAAATTTAAAAGAAAATCTCTACATCACTCAATTTATGGAATATATATATATATATATATATATATATATATATTCATAACGAATGAACTCTGAAGAGTGTTTTTAAATATATGAATGATTATTTAGAAACTTTCATTGCTATTTTAATTTTTTACAATCTATTAGTAGAAATTATTTGCAATAAAATCGTTACTGTTAAGAAGAAATGTATAGACAAATTCATTTTCATACTTTTGTGACGCTTCTCAAAATTTTTCTAGAGTTCTTCGGTTCAGATGGTTATTCTTTTTAATTCCTAACCCCAAGTAGAAATTTCACAAGAAAAAAAAATTTCCTGATATTTTTAATGTAATACGAACAGTAAGCGATAGTAAAAGAATGTAATTTTTATAAAAATCCATTGTCATTCACTGATACTATGGTAAGATAAAACGCTGAACAACTTCTATATAACTGACCATTCGATTTTTTAACAAATAAATGAGTTGTTTGGACTGAACAACATCAAACACAATGTTTTCCCCCCATAACAACATAAAACAGCTCCGATGCATGTACCCCTAGCTAATAACATGTTTTGCTGATAATTTCTATCTTACAACATGACCATATTACAGAAAAAGAAATGCATTATCTGCCCGTTGAACTCAGAACCTCACCAAACAACAACAAAAAGAAAAATTACATCTATGTTTTATTTTTAAAACTATATGTATGATATGACGAGGGAATGTTCACTGATAAAATACACGCAAAAAAAGGAAATACGGATTTCAAGACGAATTATAGAAACTAGATTGTCATAAGATTTGATTAAAATACAACAAATATTTAATTAAAATAATTAAGTATATTAATCAAATTTTACGATAATATAGTCAATACCTGTCTAATCCAAAAGTCTAAGCAATAATCAATTAAGCATTGATTTTGTAATTTAAATTTTAAAAAATAATTATTGTTTCAAAATGTTTTTTAAATAGTAATTAACTTAAAAATACTTTAATTAAAATATATAATCAACTAATTTCTTATCGTAAAAATTATTTTACTATCCATTAACTCTTCATGAAGGTATAAAGTAGGTTTATATTATTAACGAGATAAACATACATGGATTCTTATAGATAAATTTGAATGCTTTTCTGTCTATTACGCATATCTACAACGTCAATCGTATCGCTCCAAGATTTTTAGAAGTTTCACTGATGCGTGGGAAAACTATAAGCCTATTCCTGCCAAAAAATAAATAAAATAAAATTTATTTTGGTGAATTTTTCTCGAAAACCCTTCTTTTTTACCATCAACGGATGGCAGCAGTATTTCAGTGTTTTTTTCGTTAACTTCGGTGCACTTAAAAAACTTTCTTTTTGAATTTATTTCCTTAAAATTAATTAGCAAGCAAAGGGGTTATTGATTTAGTTAACTAAAAAGTGTCGCAGCTGATCAATTTTCAAAGTTTTATCATGTTTTTGTGCATAAGCCTGATGTCTGCTTTCACCAGTAATGAACTTGATTTTCAAAAATATGTCATAATAAATTTTTTCTAAAAATTTTCATTGAATTGAAATAAAAATTAATTATTTTCTTTAATTTTAAAATCTGAAAAGAATATTATTGGCCCCTTCAATATTTTATCGTTCTCTTCAATCCTAGCATTTAATCAAATAATTTAATAATTAATTTTTAAAAAGTTATCATCTTATGTAGATAAATGTGTTATTTGCAAAACTTTGCATAAAACAGCTTTTTTTTAAAGTTTATTTATTTATTTATTTGTAATTTTCTTTCGTGTTTTTAATATTTTGCTTAATTAAAAATGTTGAAGCGATGTTTTATATACTTTATGGGCTTGCTCTCGAATAAAACGTGGCAAAATTGTGATTTTTGAACTATCTGGTGCTTGAATTGATTAACCCGTTTTCTGGCAAATTTTTTGAAATAGGGACGAAAAACTTCAATATTCAATTAAAAAAGATTTTTTTAATGGTTTAATCCAGAAACCAATGAAATGGTATCCATACGATAAGCGGAACGGAATGTGTTATAAAGAGAATGGGGTAAATATTAATTTATGGGATTTTGTACGTATTTTTAAATGCGCAACCTGTGAGTGAATTTTTACCCCCTCTTTTAGTCCAGCTTAAGATTTATGCTTCGCTAAGCATAGCTTTGACGCACATTACGTTACTGTCTATGAGTGATTGCGGTTATTTATTATTCTTATTATTGTAGATTTTTAAGGAGATCATTATACTTATTCGTTCGTTTGTTCCTCATTAAAACATTATACCAAAAAAAAACTTTTCGAAAATTTTGAATGTTATTTATACATATATTAATTATGTATTTTTATTAAAGTATTATTACTCATTAAAATAGTTTACATTTCGAAACTGGATTGCTAAGTTAAGTTCATCCATATGAAGAAATTAAATGTAATATTTTTTTTTATTGAATTTTAATTTCTGTTAAACTTAACGTAACATTCCATAATTATTTACAGCCTCATTTAAAAAAATTAATAAATCAAATTTTTTCTTAAATTACGAAAGGTTTAAAAAATTTCTGTCATTAAAGATTCATAAACTTTTAACCCGTTTGTTTTAAATTTATATCTTTCACTTAGATTTTTTATTAACAAAATCCTTCTTTGGAAACTAATTTGCAGTTTACATAAATTTACTCAAAATATCATTCAAAAATTGGGCCTCGTTAAAAAAAAATTTTATCCTTCAATCTGGATTGTTATAGTTTTCAATTCACCCAAGTGATGAACAGGTATACCAGCTAGTGTAAAATATTTTGTTTTAAAATAAAATTAAGTAAATCAGCATTGTCTAATTTTGTCAGCAGACAGGGAAAATAGAGTATCTTTGGCAACATCTCAAAATATGAGATTTTTTTTTACTTATATTATACATTAAAAATAATAATGTCATTCAAATAAATGATGACAATACAGAGTCTGAAATCGCATTTCTTTAGTAAAGTATATTGTAAATTTAAGATATAAGTATTTAATATTTTTGTGGAAAAATTAATTTAAAAAGTCCACTTTCGATAGAATGAGTGCACGCGATATTATATGCTTGTTCACAAAACTTTCAAAAATAATATATAAATGTATAATATGTTTTATTTCAGTTTTCTATGTATCTGAAATATGAATTAATTTGTGCATAAACTTGTTTCATCATTTTGTAATGTTTTTAGTAAAATGATCAAATTAATTGAAATAGACGTGAAATGTCTTATATATGAATAAATTCATAATACACTATTATTTACTTTTCATTTTCCTAATTCACTTTAATAAGAATCAGAATAAAGACAAAACTTTCACACAGAACTCCTCGAAAATCACATTCTTAGATTTGACCAAATTCATATTGAAGGTAATGTCAAGTATTGCATCAATATATAAACCTGCTGTCGCAAAGCATATTTGAGTTTTGTATTATAAGTTCTAAAAACACAGATTGATATTAAAAAATATTGGTTGAGAGAATAATAATCACATTACCTAATTATAATGTGATTAATCATTACCTAATTATAATGTGATAATCTTAGAATTGGTTCATGAATGTAAAATTAACATCATAAGTTAGATTAAAACTGCAATTAAAGAGAAAAAACTCAGTTTTGATTACATTTGAATGTAAAAATTTATTATGTAAGAAATGAAAAAAAAAACTATTGAAAAATTAAACACTTTAGTATACTTGCAAATGTATTCCACGCTCTAAATATTTAGCTAATAAAAGCTGTTTAATTTAAAAGAATTAAATTTAGAAGAACTCACATTAAAATTACAAGAAATAGTTGTTTAAATAATTTCCCATAACAGTGTGAACTTTATCGTCTCAAAAATTATTATTCTGGAATATCTCAGTCTACAGCAAATAGATTAAAAAGTAATCAGATAACATTTTTTGTATAATTGTTTGTTTAAACAAACACTGACTATTACTGCCGCTTAAATTCTTCGTCCGAAATACTAATTTCTTTAGTATCATTACGTAATCTATTAATCAATCTAATTATTTTCAATTTTTAAAAAAGTGGAAGAGTAATCCTTTCTAAGAATAGAGTAAATAAAAAGAAAGTCAATATGAATGAACAGCAAGAGAAAAAAAGAGCTAAGAGAGCATTAAACAGATTAAATGAACATAAACTGAAGAAAAGAACTGGTAGTACTGAAAAGTTGATACGAACAGAAGAGCTACCTGCTGACTTTCCTGCTCTTCGAAGCGTAAAGAAATTTTTTAGAACAGTAAAGAACGGGTTTTCGGCGAGGCACCGAGCAAAGTGTTGTTGCTTGTTGCTATCTTGCATGAACAGGCTCAAAAGAAAGAGTTGTTCGTTTGATCCCCACTCCCAGCGAAAGAATATGTTTCAAACATTATATATTACATTAAAAGATTAATGTTTCACACAAACATAACACTGTTAATATTATTACTTGAAATACATTTTTCAATCAAATTACGTACTAATTCTAAATAAAATAGAATTAACCATTTACCATATTTCGAAGTTATCTGATTTCGAAATTTACAATTATAATATTTATATTATACATATATATATATATATTATACACACACACACACACACACACACACACACACACACATATATATATATATATATATATATATATATATATATATATATATATATATATATATATATATATACATATACACATACATAAACTATGAGTATTGTGTATTTAATTTGTTTTTGAAAGTTAAACAAATATTTATCGACTAAAAAATAACTTATTTAACCATCAGAAAATTTTTATTTTGCACATTTAAAATTAGATAAAAAGTCTACTGGTAAAGCTTAAAAAAAGGAATACAGCAATTAAAACAGACAAAGGATAAAATGAATGTGCATAGTTGTCTTTCGTTTCCCATAACTTTTGGTAGCATCATTTTGCTGCAGGACAAATTTCTTTTTAATTCCTTGTTTTCAGACGCTAGTTTATTCACCAGATGTCATATCACCCGAGAGAAAATCAAACAAGCAGTTGTTAAATTAACTTAATTAACCTTACTTTGATTTCAGGACTAAATTAATTATTACTACCGACGTTGAAATTCTGCAATTACTTGGATTTACAGATAAATTATGAGGTACTTCATTATGTCTCATTAAAAAAAAACATCTGCGCCAAATAAAAGATATTAAGATTTTGAAACAAATTAAAATTAGTTAGACTGTGTGATTTTTCTGTGTTTGGACAAAATTTTTTGAGCTGAGTGTAATTAAAACAAGAATGTTAATTTAAAGTCAGAAAAACAACCGTATACAAGTTTACGTTAAATTATTAGATGATTAAAAAAGGAAATTCTTCGTTAATCTCCATAGCAAGTGATTCGATTGATCAACATTAATTTCCCTTTATTTACAAAGCTGATTATTTCGTAACATTAAATTATACATTTACATATAAAGTGCATTAACCATTGATTCTTGCAAATGATTTTATTCACTTTTTAATACAAGTGTTTATTTTATAATAAATTAACAAAATATTACAATCTAATCACGACAATATAGGAAGTAGTAATTGAGTCACGCAAAAAAATAAATAACGATATATCGATCCAAATCCAGTTTATAAAGCCATATATAGAATATTACCATAGATCTTAAGTATTGCTTACCGGAGGAAATGAATTCGCCGAGATATTCACGCAATAGGAACGCGTAATATTCAAATATAGAACCATGAATTACTTTCATATTTTTACTGGATATCAAAAGAACGTTCCAAAGATATATCTAATCACAACTATGTGATTGGAGCATTTTATTTTTATTATTTTGGACAGCTATTTATTATGTGGGATGTAATTCTTTATGAATCGACATGGTAGTTCGAATAGTTATAATTTGAAAACTTATCAAGGAATTTATTTTGTTGATAAAATTTTTCTTCATTCGCTAACATTTTGAAAACATAGAGGTTGAACAAAGAATATATTTTAAGTTGTTCAGTTTCAAGTCCAATAAAACAGGCAGTGAAAAAGAGCATTTAACGCCTCCTACAATCTTCAGCGATGAACAATACAACTTTGAAATTAAAATTATGCTAGCCGCAGAAGTAAATTAACACATTTCACACATACACAAAATTAGCCTATCCCATAATTATTTATCACAAAGGGTATAACGTTATTTTTTTCTGAATCACATGCACTTAAAATTTCAATTATGTTTATCACACTGTTGTTTTCTGTGTGGTAAGCTTATTTTAAAGAAATCGGCTTGATTGATTGTTTATTAACGTCGCATTTAGAAGCAACACGAAGACTAATGGTGACGGACCTTGTAATTTTTAAACTCGATCTAGTCACGAGGAAGACACATGAACTGGCACCTCCCTCTTCTAACATCCACACCACGACAACGAAAGGAGACAGATTTAACCTGCATCAGTCCTTCTACACGGCAGCTCTTTAGTGGAATCAAGACTCGAACCCTTGACTCAACAGAAACAATGGCAGCCGCATGTTCACTACTATGATCATTAGGTTACCGAAGGCCACAAAATTCATTATTGGATTCATTCGTGGATTATGAACCAAGCTGACAGAATGTGACTCAAACCCATTTTATACACAGCACTCCGTGTACGCTTGAACAGACTAGAGAAAGTGATCATCTGAACACTTAAAATAAGTAACTATTTATCAGTCTACTGTGATCCCAAGTCTCGCGAAGGAGTCAGGATATATATGTGTGTGTGTGTGTGCGCGCGTGTAAAAGTTAAGAGACATCATCTTCGTTATTTAAAAGTGTCTCAGAATAGTGAGGTCAGTCTCGATAGCCAATCATTAGTTTTAATTGGATGTTTAGTGGCCTCGGTAGCCGAGTGGTCATGGTAGCGAACTCGCCGCCGGTTTTGTTTCCACCGAGTGGAGGGTCAAGTCATGATGTCACAAAATACCCGCCATGTAATGAAGCTGATGCTCATTAAATCTGTCGAGGCCTTCCAGTCTACCAGTTGGGTGGTGTAGAAGTCTGGAGATGGAAGTACCAGTTCAGGTATCGTTCTCGTTACGTGATCGAAGTTCTAAATTACGAGGCTAGTCGCAATAGCTTTCGTGTTGCTTTCAAGTGCAACATTAATAAACAATCAACCCATCAAAAATAGTTTGGTTTTTAGATAACTGACCCGAATCTGCATTGTAAACAGGCTTATTACAAATCATCAGCTATGCTACAGCCATTATTATCACACATATATAGATGTATTTTTAGCAACTTAAGCCGTAAGAAACAAACATAGGTTTTGAACAAAGAAAATATCAGACAATGTTACATGTACCGAAAATCTGTATGAGTTATGTTGATTATTTTTGTTTCAAGCGATTTAATAAAATATTCCACATGAAAAAAATTTATTTATCTAACCATTTTTTTTTTTTTTTAATTTCCTTAGCTAAATTTATTTAGCTTCATAAATGACGTCTATTTCTTAAAAATAAATGGTAGGCCTTTAAACATATAGATGAAAGCATTCAATTTTGACGTATTCATAAACATTTGAGCTTTGAAATGCTTAACGATATCATCAATGTAGCTTTTATTCACAGTTCATTTTCCATATTCATTCCCACTCCCAATACAAAAATATAGCATTTTTACAGTAGTATAAACTTTCCTAATGGGGTCGAAAACATTATTCCGTGAAAAGAAAATGATAATAATGAGTGTTGAAAAAGGAAGAAGAAAGCGCCATTTTTTTCTATATCTCACTTTAATAACATCTATTTCCACAAATAAAATATAAAATATGTGAATAGTACGTCTAGCTAATTTTCGAACAAATTATGATGATGCGTGTATTTAATATGTGGTATATTTATCTAGAAGGAAGCAATTTTAAACCACTGATGAATGAAAAATATAAATTATATCCATTCGATTGCAATCATATATGTCGAGTTTCTGAAACGTCATAGGTCATTTTAAGTCATTCTATGAGGAAAACTAATAATGGGAGGAAAAAAAAACTCATTTGAGTCATAATTGAATTTTTCTATAACTAGCAAAAAGTCGTATTCGACTGAAGGGAAATAAATGCCACAAAAAAAATTACGAAAATGGTGATATTTTTACTAAATTGTTTGGAACACTGCACTCATTAAATAAAATATAAATAGCAATTCTAGAATGTGTCAAAATAAATTTAAATATATGTACAAATACTGGAAAAATGTATAAACCTCGTTTTAAAAAATTATGAAAAGACTATGAATGACAAAAACTAAAGTTTAAATGTAATAAAAACAATGAATATAATAGCAAAAATTATAACGTCAAACCATACAAGTAACTTGTACAAAAAAGTGGCAAAGAAAAGCTATTCGTCTACATTTCTAATTCTTTGGAAAGATAAAAAAATTAGTTTGAGGACAACAAAATGAAATCAATTTAAATTGGTACTATAAGAAAATCCCCTAAAATATAATAATTTAAATGTATATATTCAATTTTCATCAAATCGCAAGATAAACCTTTTTTTCAAACCAAACATTTGAAATAAAAGTTACTTGTGATAAATTTCTATGTACCATTTTTAAAGTATAAATGCTGCAAAAATTTTAATTATTTTAACTGTGTTTCTGAACTGTACTGGGCTGCACGTCATAGACTAAAGGTGGATATGCCTAGCTCTGGCGTAGGTTAAAAAAAATTAAGCATCTGTATCCTTAATTCTCATTTTCTATATATGTTGAACTGTAATACAAGTCGTTAAGGATATTCTTTAGCCAAACAATTTGAAGAAGTATTGCATTATGAATTCTATCTGAAGTAAGACTGCTTTTGACATAGAGTACTAGCAAATCCTTTTTCCGCTCGGGTTTTCCGGTAATTATAAATTATCTTGAAAAACGGAATTTTTGTTCATACAGAAATAATTACTAATTTAACTTTTAGCACTCAGACTCAAAAACATTTTTTTTTAGATTGAGAGACATCTCAAAAACGAAGAAAAGGTTAAAAATTTATGATTCTCATAACGCGAGAAGTATATGTAAAGAAATTTTACATACAAAAAAAATATCAATAAAAGAAAAGTAAGCGAGGTAACAGCATATTTTCACTGTAGTAAGCAAAAAAAAGTTGTGGAATATTTAAACATTATGTTGGAAAAAGAAGTGCATAAAAAACAAATTATATTTTTACTTACACACAGGGTAATCTATACTGTATTAAAGAAAACAAAGCTGCCTTATAATGCGAAATATATCAGATATCTCTTTTACACAAAAGGAAATTATGTCACATTTTCTTTTCTCATACATCCAAGATGTGATTCAATTCAAATATCATTATTGCATTTGACTGTTCCTTTATTCTTTTAATTTTCTTCAATTTAGAAGAAAATTAAGACTAGAAATTTAAAGGAGAGTAAAGATTAAATATTTGACTTAAGTCGTTCTTTAAAAACTTAAAAAACTGTGTATAACCAACTTGTTCATGAACTATCTTTAAAAGAGGTATTTTCAAAAATTCTATACTTAAAGTTGTTAAATAAAAACCTTTGCAGGGATCAATACACTAAAACTCAGAATAAGGAATGGTATAAATGTGTTTAAATCCATACTATTTTTTTTTACTTAGGCCGGTTACATATGCCCTTTCATTTAGTTTTTTTTTAATGCAGTATCTGTTTTTAAATTTCACTTTTGGTAGATTTCTTATCTGTGATGAACTTAAAAAGTTTTCTCTGGAAGATAATCCAGTCAAATAGTAGTTCCCCAAACTTTATTTTCTTTCTCCTTTCTTAGATCTCTAGAGATAATTCCTTTTCCCCGCATCGACTGATACATTCTAGAACCTAAAAGTGATTGGATAATCAGTATTTTAAAAAGTAAGAATAAGAAAGTTCTAATTCACTCTGTTCTGTTCTTTTAAAGGAGAAAAAAAATATAGAAAATCGCCAGAAGGGTTAAAAAATAAGTACCGAGAAAAAAGTAAATTTCAGAAACACTTGAGTTTTCTTTTTCAACGAGTATTTAAAGATTTTTTTTTTTTTCCTTTCCAAATTATTAGCTCAAACAACTACTAAACGCTGTTATTCGCGCTTGTTTTAATCCTATGCTCATAGTGCGATCAATTTTTTTTTTTTTTTTTTTTTGCCCAAGGGTCGAAAAATTGCATCGTTATTCAGCTTTAAGACATCAGTAGCATATTGGTTCCTATATATAAAAAAAGTGGTGAAATTTATCTATAGCAATTAATTATTAAATATTTTAGCACACAGCAATTTTTTTTTTTTGTAAATTCCAAATAAATCTTCAGTTGCAAGCATTTAAAAAAAAAAAGGAAACCTTTAGCCCTTTGAAAATGTAATAATAATTTCTACAAGTTAAATTTGCTTCAGATATAATTTTTTTTTTTTTTTATTCAATAGGATTTGGGAAGAAAAGCACAAAAATATTCGGGTAATATCTAAGCAGCAGTGCTTTAAAATAACTGTCGATCAAACTTAAAAAAAAAAAAAAAAAAAAAAAGAAAAAAAAAAAAAGGGAAAAAAAGATGAATTTCTTTATTTTGTTTTTTGTTTGGTGTTTGCATGCAGTCAAGAAAATTCTATTCATGTGACACATTTAGAAGTGATTCATTTTTAGGAATTCATACTTCCTGGAAAATTAGAGCAGTCTTTTTATTGCCAGTTTTTCTGATACTACAAAGCATTTGACAAATTCTAAACTATTATTCTGAGTTTGATTTGAATATAACCGTGAAAATGTAAATAAGAATACAATAATTTATTTTTCAAAAATAATATTTTTTTCCCATTATATGAATTAATAATTTTACAGTTCTAAGAAGTTATATTGTTTATAATATAAAAAAAAAAAATAAAAACATTTCCATTGCCAGAAAATACTTACAGGGATTTGTATGCAAGTTACACAAGCAGATTTCGAAATACTAATTTTTTTTTTTTTTTTTTTTTTTTTTTTTTTGCACTACCGATAAAGCTCATTAGAAATTTGTTCGGAATGTATTTATTTAGCTTATATATATAATTTTTCGCAGCAGATGAGCTTTAAAGTAATGAATAGTTTCATCTCGATATAATGACTCAAAAACTCCTAATATTTTAATTTTTTTTCCTGTTCTTTCAATACAAAAGAAATATGAATGAATAGCTTTATCTACTGAATACTCATCTAAATGAACAATACTGTGCCGAGTAAAAAAATGTGAAACCAATATCTCTTAAAATTTTCAAAGACAAAACAAAAAATAGAAAGGTTAGTATTCTCCCGAAATGGATAGCAATAAATTCTACTTTCTTTTAAAATTGTTACGTATTTATTGAAATTTTTTTTTTATCTCAGAATCTTTCGCAATCCCTCGAGCTTTAATAAAAAAATACTTACCCTGATTTTTTTTTTTCAATTAATAGCGTAATATTTCATTATGCTTTATTTCTTCAAAAAAGAAGTGGAAGAAGTACATGAAGTACAAAAAATTATTTAATACTATTTAAAGTCATTTGTTAATACACAATGGGATTTCAGTGAATTTTTTAAACATTGATTTAAATACTAGAAATTTTAGTATGAAAAAGTTACTTTCAACTGAATACATAAATATATATGAGTAATACTGTTGCAATTTAACTCTTCAACGAATTCAACTGATTTGGACTAAATTTAATTATTAATAATTTTTTAAAATTAAAATACTTGCAATTAATTTATTTTTAAAATATTACTCTAGATAAAAACAATATATTTAGAAATTTCTCATACGATTTTTTCCCTAAAAAGAAAATTTCTCCTCAGTTTTATTATTTATTTAGCTTTATTAAAGACTCAGAATCATTAGAATTTCCTTTTTAAGACAATTTCTACTTTATCCAAGTAAGAAAGAACATATTATTTCACACAAAAGGCTATTTCTTTAAAAATACCAAAAGCTTTGACAAGTTTTAAACATGTTGTTAATTTTAAAAATGCAAAGATTTCTCGTGTTCATTTTAAGATATCTTCGAAAGTGGAAAAAATGCTAAAAGCTTGACAAATATCAGAAAAAAATTAGATTTAAAAAGTTAAAAAATATAGATTCTTCAGTAGCTGTTTCTTCCATTTGAAGAAATTGTGAGTGCGTTCTTAATCAAAAGCTAGAACTGGTTTCAAAAATTTAAGTAAAAAAAAATGAATGCCATTACTAACAATTTTAAGACTGTTTTTCTAATAAAAACATATAAAAAATTGTTGTTAAATTCACTCGATATCCTGAAAGAGGGAGTTTTCACATTTTTTACTTATTTCCTTATTTTCATCACTGATTTACTTATTTAAATCTTTAAAAGATATTTACATTAATAAAGCAATACTCTCTTGAGACGTTTTTTATGCAACCGGTATAAAAGGAAGGAGGAGAAAGATAATTTGGAAAACATATTTACTACATTTCGTAAAAGCATTTGTGAAAGCTACGTTTTGAATACTCTGTTTTTCCTCCCCAAATAACAGAGCATTTACTAGATGTGTTTTTTGTTAGCTAAACCTTCATCGCTCCGTTATCTAGAATAACACTACTTTTCCGATTTTCTTATTTTCATTTCTAAGAATTCCGCGTGTCCGAGTAATAAAAACAACTTATCTATCATGATCAAGGTTTTAGAATTGCTAAAGCAGAATAGGTCTTGTGACCTATTGATTAACACCCACGCATTTCTTTGCCGTAGGCGAAAAAAGTCCTTTGTAATAATCAATAAGCAATACAGAGCGTGACTACAATTGATAATCATTTCGAAAGATTTCTGCGGGGGGGGGGGGGCCTTTTTGGTTAAGGTATTCGCTTTTTTATTGAGTGCTAAGACTGAAATTATTCAACAGCAAGAAAGAAACCCTTTTTAAAGTACCCTTATAAATAGAGTTATAAGGCAATAATCAATATAGACTCCTTTATTTAATAAATCCAGTAATAATTTTAATAACAATAAATTGATTTCGTAACGAAAGCATGCGACACATTTTCTTAATCCTTCTTTTTCTAAACAGAGGCTTCTAACCTTAGTAAAAGTGTATTAAATGTATATGACATTTTAAAATTCAAGAAAAAGGTTCAAATGCATTATTTTTCAATTTCAACGTTTTCTAATTTCAGCAACATGGTTTTATAATCGACGTAATTTCTTAAACAGTTTGAAAATAGTTTCAGATTATTTTAAAGCATAATTAACAAAACTAAAACTATCTGGAAATTATTTGTAAATGAAAATAAAAAAAAATAATAATGCATTTCAATCAGAGATAAAGATATTAAGATTACATTATATTCTCCAACAACAACAAAAATACTGCATTATTTAAAATGAGTAATTTAAAAAGGGCAATAAAGAAATTATTCTAGCTGTCCTTAATAGTTTATACAATTAACTTCATAAGAATTTGAACGAAAGTAGTCAATTTCTGATTACCTTGGAAAAATCTCCTAAAATATATTATACAATTGCAGTATGTTGAACAGAAAACACTAACAGCAGTAAATTCACAAAGAACATTTAAAATAAAGTGGTAAGGTTTTAACCTGTGCTATGTAGCAAGTACTTCGTAGTGATTAATTACGTGCTTTATTAACTTAAGGTAAATACGTCACTGAACCACTTAGCTTTATTTCTAATATGACGTTCTATGATTTGTAAAAGGATTATTTCCTTTGTCATAACTTCTGTGAAAAGATGAAAGGTGCTGCATAAATTGCGTTAGTTTCGTTAAAACCTCATTTATTACTCAATAAATAAAAATTACACCATGAAAGTGAAACATAACTCAAATCCAGATGAATGTAAGCGCTTATTCTGAATTAGCACAAAAGTTACATTTGTAAAGCCATTGCGAAAATTATTTTACTCTAGAGATATGACAAGAATGTTAAATATCACTTACAAACATTAATGTTCGTCATCTAATAAACTAGATGTCTAGGAGTACAACAAAATAACATCATACAGTGCTTTCCTTTTTTGAAATATCAGACCTTCTTTGTAGGTAATTTTAACTTGTCAAGCTTTCCTCTAAGATATGAGCAGAACGAGTAGTTTTTATAGTCAACACTTTAACTTGTGTTATTGGAAGACAGCTGCAAAATTCGCGAATGAGGCAATATAAATAAAAGCCTGAGCTACTTAAGTAGCTTCAAATGCAGAAAACACATGCCAAATTTTTCATCCCTTAGAGACACATTTGCAACATATTTCATCAGGTATTTTTTCTTCAAGCATAAAATTCCTCAGGCAATAGAAATTTTTCATCTTTCAATACCGAATTCTTTCCTTTTATGCAGTGTGACAAGAAATATTCAATATTGCCTACTGGTGATTGATATTCGTTTTCCTCTTTTACGAGGGAATATTTTTATTTCATCGATTTTAGTTGTTTTTAAAATTCTCCTCTAACTCGGATTATTTTTTCTATCAAGGTGTAGAGGTAGTAATGGGATAAAAATTTTAAGAAGAAAGATATTTTCTCGGATACTAAAACCTTTCAAACAACCTGTTGTAGGGATCCAATCTTGATGGATGGTACATCCCTTTTCGTAACGAAAAAGGGATCAACATATGGAGAAATAAACATATAATAAAATAAACCATTTATTTTAATAGATCTGAAGAAAAGAGAACCACATTAGAATTTCACAAGATGATGACGTATTCCAGAAGGAAAAAATCAAATATAAATGGATGATTAATTGAGAATTACATATATAACGCCTCTCTCTCATTATTTATTCCGACGGATATAATTCTAATATTCAATTATGCTAAAATGAAATTCAAAATAATAGAAATTCACACTAATTAGATATGAAGAGTTAAATTTTAGTTCAAATCTTTTATTTTTATCAAATTGCTAATATGAACATTTTCTCCTTATCTCAATGAACCCTTAACGCCAAAATCAAGCTTGGAATAACAAATCAATCTCTTACCCACTTTCTCGGGTCCGATTGGATATAATCCCAGAATCATGTGAGATGTTTGAGCGGGAAAACCGATATCCGCTTGCTCTAGAAGATTCTTCTAAATGGTCAGTCAGCTATCACTGTAAGATCGCACTTATCAACTACGACTACTCGTTGCTAACTAAAATCCTCAAGTTAATTATATGTTACTTCCGATCATTTTACGAGTATTAAGTTTTTGCTTCGCTTTTATATACGTTTCTTCTACTCATTTCATTACATTTCTTTTGATTAATAATTTGCATTCATCTCGTTTCGTTTGGTTGAGTCGAGTTTCTCTTTTATGCGATTCACTTTATAAAATGTCCACAATATCAGTGAAGAGAAAATCGCGGATAGCCCAGATTTACTCATATGGCAATATCATTTAAGAAACAACAATAGCGGTAAAACTTTTTTTGGATTATAACATTTATCAACAGAATACATAAAAAGCGAGTACGTAATAAATTACTGATATTGTAAGATATTAGATTTAAGTACATTCAAAATATTTTACAATTTAGTTTTTATTTATATGTGTGTGTCCGTATTACTATTTTTATTCACCAAATGTATTACATGAATAGGAAATTCATAATACTTTTTTTTTAAATCAATAATATATTATTCTATAAATCCATTCTAAGTATATCCGTTGTAAAAGTATCGAAAAAAAATTCTCATTAAGTATTTAGGTGAAATTTTATTGATCTTTCATAAATATTCAAAATGGATCATTAAGTGTCTAAATGATATTTCAAATAAATGCATGCGATGGGTCTTTTTTTTTTTTTCCCCACAACTTCCCTTTAAATCATAAATTTAAGTAAAGGCTCTTTAGAATCTGTAACTTAGTCAAGCACCAACTCTAAAATATTCTTGCTAATTTGATCCTGAAATCAACTGCCTCTTTTTTTGCTATTTTCCTAACATTCTATAGGAGAAAAATACAAATATTTAGTTCCCAATACTTCGAATCAAAGGGAAATACAAATCAATGTTACGGTAGAAAATTATCGAAAATATATAATCAAATATTTCTTTTATGTTTATCATTATTCTGAATTGTATATGAAAAAGTAAAAACTAGTTTATTAACAAATAGAAAAAAGAGTATACAAAAATATCTGAAAAGTAAATTTCAAAAACTTAAAAGGGAAACGTTTGAAAAGTCTAGATTCTGCGCTGATTTTATCTTTTCAAAAATACAGAACTAATCCAGTCGTTTTACGAAGAAAACTCTTTACATAAATTACGATGAAAAGTGAACTAATGACATCGTAAAGCTCGCTCAAAAATTGTTACAATTGGGAATTTACTTTCTTGTTTCTATTGCGTACAACCAATTTAGAGATTCTCTAATCAAGAAAATACATCACGCAGAAAACTGGAGTTTATTAACTTTAAATTGACTTTTCTGAAATGCAAAAAGAAATCTAAAGTCACCCGTGGTTTAATTAAGAGCTAAACTTGTTCCCTTTCCGGATTGCTGATTCTTATCGGTAAAACATTCCTGACTGCAGTGGAAAAGTCAATGAGAAGTCAAAAGGTGAATATGTCAATACTTCCTCTCTCCAGAAATGGAAAACCCCTCTTTCCTGGATTTCTTTTGGAATCACATTTCAATCCCGTAGGAAACGCTCCTCTAATCCAATATTCCGGACATCTTTCGATCTTCGCTTCTAGGGACTTAGGAAACAAGTGACGAAAAAAAAAATATATTTGCAAAAAGACTTCAACTTGTTTGTTATTGAAATATAACATTTATTTTTTTTACGGAAATATACCAAGAAACAAAATTACCATGACATATAAGATATTTTATAAAACTTCACTGTCATGTAAATATATGACACAGCATTACTATAGTCACGTAATGAAAAACCTTACATAGTGGCATTTCTGATTGGGCTTTCTGGATATAACAATGCAACACGCGATTCTATGAATTTCAAAGCTGTGTATAAGGGGAATCCGAACCTTAAAAATCTGATTTATTCGAAGAAAGTTCAGAAAAATTGTTTGCATACTCTCCATTCATTCTTTGTGGACAAGTGAAACAACATGAATTACAAATACGCACGATAGTGAGGTTGTCAACGGATGTTTGTATCTCTGATTCAAAATGTGACAGATTGTAAAAAAGATATAGCTGAATAACAATGCTACACGAAGATACGTTGCTTTAAATGTCAGCGTATTTTTTATCCATTTTTTAGAAAAATTAATTATTAACACAGTTTAACAAGTTTACAGTGTTTACCGCTTAGAAAGAGAAAGAATGCGTTCTAAAACTCATTCTCAATACAATGATAGAATTAAAAAAAAAAAAAAAATAGAAAGAGCACTTGATTTATTTCACAATGTACAGTTAAAATTTGTTATGGTGGTCAATATGTGATGGTCAAAATATAATAAAGAATTTTCTGGAATATATATATCGTTAAATTTTCTAGGCCTAAAATCGAGACATTTTAACATATTTCCTTTATTTTTTTTATTAGAAAAATTTTATATGTAGGTTAAAGTAGTTTTTCCCTTCTTATATGCTTGAGAGATGTAAATTCAAATATTGCTTTTTTTTAATTTATCACAAAAAGGAATGAATTTTGTTTAAAAATTTAGTTTAACACTAAGACGTAGGGGAATTCGTAATTTTCTCTTCATTAACCTCGGGGGCTTTATAGTAATATGAATTACATAAAACTACAATATCTTCCCAACCAAAAAGGAAAAGCGATTAAGTAAATTAGGTGAAGATAGAAATGAATTGAATTAGAAATAGTAATATACATAAATGAAATAGAGTTAAAAGAAAAATGACGGGAGATAGAAGGTAACATCAGGCTGATAAATATTTGTAAGTTATATTAAAAAATCAAAGTTAATATTTTGGATGGAAGTGAATCTTAGTTAATGTACTAAAATACGAATCGGGTTTTTTTTTTGTGTGAAATGATTGAATCAGAACGAATTAATTGGTTGACTAAGACTTTAATATTTAATCCTAATTTTGAATTGGCGAGTTAAGTGGGATTCGAGAAAGAGAGACATATATTACATATTCAGTGATAATTAAGTATTTATCTTGTTGTTAAAGATCTTCAATTGGAGTCTTAATATTTATCCACTATTTAGTAAGAAGTAACAATGGCAGTAAAATTAAATAACAAGACAGGGTGTTATATTACTTTCGGTATACAGTAAAAATAGAAAGATTCAAACAAATACTCAACAAAATCTTTCACTAAACGATCCCTTCTTAGCAGCACAAAGCTGCTAATTAGCTTTTCACAGCGAAGACGTCTAGCACTGTCAATCAGAATCAAAAATGCAAACTTTGCACATCATGGATTAGATAAATATCTCAGAATTTTCAGAAACACCACCACTGGTTTGAAAACTGAATCTATTTCGAGAGAGAAAATGTATGAGTTAGCCATGTTTCTTTTAATTTTCTTTGAGATAGAATTTTCTGTTTTATTTTAGCTCTTGCTCCCTTCCAGACTGATTCACGCCTCTCGGCGCAAAGGTTTTACGTCGGCGAAATGTTCTTGACAGCTTGAAATAACGACACGCTCAGCACAAATGCTGAGTAGTTAACAATGTAGCAATTTTAAGCAAACATTTCGTATCGAGTTTATTTTTCAGTTGAATTGTTTTATTAATAGCTCACAAAAAAAAAAAAAAAAAAAAAAAAAAGTTCAAAACTTATAAGAAATGGCAAAATTTGCCATTGAAGAAAAAAAATTTTTTTTTTAAATGTAGTATTGAATAAAAAATCAAAATTAAATTTGGAAAAATAATTACTTCCAAGCAAAATTATTTATTATACACCGCTGATTAAAAATTAGCATTAAAATACCGAATAAATTTACCTGAATATATTTGCTTCACCTTAAAATGCAAGCGAAAAGTTAAAGACGGTTGAAATTTACATATCAATTCTTTCCATTGTTCATTTGAATATAGAGTTCAAAACAGAAATTTAGCCGGCACAACTTTTATTTTTTAACGAAATCTCTTGTATAAAAATGTAAGGCTTTATCATCATATGCAAAATAGCTGAGTGATTACGATAAATATTCAGTAAAATTATCTAGCATAAGGATCCGTACAACATAATAAAGTTGAAGAGTGGGTCTTTCGTTTTTGTAGTAAAAAGGCTTCGAAGTAAGTACATGCTGCTTATTAGAATACAAACTACAAACCTTATTTAAATTTCTAGTTAGTTGGTTCCATAAATGCATTAGCATAATTTTAACGAAAATGAGATTTAAGACTTTAAGGCGTCAATTTACCCAAAAATAAATATAAAGCAATCTCATTAACATGTAAATCAGCTTTAGATTTAGGGTTTTTAAACTGAAGTTTGAGAGTATATTTCTAAGTAATGATAGTAAAAACATATTCTGTGCAATATAAGTTGACAACAGGACTAAACTATACGAAGCAAACAACTTAATTGGAGAATTTTAGAGAAAATAAAACTACGAGATAGTAACAAAAAAAGTCAAGAGAGAGAGGGAGAGTTTCGATAATTTTTATAAACCTTAAAGCTCGCATCAGCACCATTCATAATTGTTCATCCAATTAATATGAGTACAGTTTATTACATTTCTAGTTCTGTTTATACCAATAACACTTTTTCAAGTAATTACTAAAATGTATAGAATGATTAACATCAACGGTAATTAAATTGCGAATATATAGCGATATGAATATTCAATTAAAAAACACTTTAATCTATACATTAAGTTCATAGAAAAATTTGTTAGAAAAGAATGAAATATTTTCGATAAAAAATTAAATGTGTATCCCTTCAAAATTTCATTATAATTATATTTGCTTTCAAAAATAGATGTCAAAACATTTTGAAATTTTTTCCCTCTTTCAAATACAAATCTCTATTTTTCAGTTTTCAAATGTTTTACATATAGCTGCTTTAAGCAAATTATTAATGCACATGAATCTGTATCAGTATGCAAATAAAAGAGATGGGTTATTTAAATTCATTTCCAATTTATTTTTGATTACTAGGAGATATTCACATGGATTTTAGAGATATTTGGTTTATATAGAAACAAAAATAGCCTGAAGAACTTTCGTTAAGAACTCGAAATTAATTTTCTGAAATTATACAGAAGAAAAGTGTTTTTATTTTAAATTGTTTTAAAAAATGTACTTTCAATTAGGATTTTAGAGTACATGAATAGTTTACAGGCTGAATGCCACTCATATCTGGTATAAAAAATAAAACTAAAAATTTATATTTTATATATCATGATAATTGTATGGTATATCATATAAGGTATATTATGATTAGAAAAATTTATGGAATGTGATGTCGTTTAGGATAAGGCAGCTATGACGATACCCAATCGTTAATAGAAACGTTGATTTTAGATATTTTTATTACAATTATTATATATCCGTAGGAAAAGTAATTGTCCAAGAACTTCAAAAAAAAAAAAAAAAAAAAAAAAAAGATTTGCTTTTACAAACTATGAGAAATGCATCCATACTAAAACTTTCATTCGTGATATTTGGAGTTCAAAAGAAAAATAGAATATTGAAGATAAAAAAGATAATGCCTTTTTTTTTAAAAAAAATTTGGGTAGAAAAATACAAACTCACTTATTAAAGTTTAAATTTAGAAATGAAAGTGATGCGTGTGTGGTGTGAAAAATACTAAAGTACTTATGAAATAAAAACCTTTCCTCTTTCGAAATAATATTTATTACTTCAATGATAATCTGGTATTGACACATATTTCTGAATGCATATAGTAAGTCAAATAAATTATTTAAAATAAAAATAAAATGATGAATATGAAACAGGATGCAGACTTTTCCTATTTTAAAATATTATTTATTAATCATAAAATTACATCATTTCATATATAATATTTATCATAGAAATGAAGTTTTGAATAAGTCAAAGGAGGTAAAAATAAACATTTACTGCTTCAAGCTACTTATAAAATAGTTAAGGCCTTTAATTAAGTTTTATTTTTCAGATTTTTTTATAATGTAAAGGACAATCTGCAAGCGTGGGAATGGAAAGCGATTTGTTTTGGTTTTACGACACACATTTAAGAAAAGGGGGCGAAGGCATGCGGCATATTTGAGAGTTTCTTGTGGGATGTAAATGAACATTATATGTTTAACACTTGATGTAAAAAAATATCTGTAGTTCCGAAGGGAAAAAAAAGAGACTTGATATTAATGCTGACATGTCCCAGATCCGAAATCATAACAGAAAATGGTTCATGCAAATCATATCTTAAGATTTTATTTAGTACGCAACCAAATAAAATCATTTTACCGACAATTCTAAAGTAATTACCCAGTATGACCATATTTATATTTTTCTGCATGATGAACTAGCTTTTTAACGTACAAAAATAGTTATTAAGAAATTTTTAATAGAAAAATTGAACGAAAAATAAAATAAACTGAAAAGTTTTCACTTCTACCGGAAAAATCATCCAGTACAATATACATAAAAAAAATTGTTATTAATTTCAACTTTCATAATTCAATTAATTTCTTTTATGCATTGAAAATTACCAACAGCGTGTAAAGCGAAGAAACTTGAGTGGATATAATAAGAAGGAATTCTCTAGGTTAGATTTATAAAGATTATAGATAGTGCTTGTGATATTACGTCCCACAACAGCCACTAGAGTCAAAAGAGGAGGGACAACTTATTACCATAAGATTTACTTACCATAGATCCTGAGTAGAGCTTCTTTTCTATATACCACTTCGCTTTCATTTCTTCCTTGCGCATTGCAGGCGTAGGTGCCTTTGTGCTCCAACGTGGGGCATTTCAATTCCAACTGCCATTCTCCCTTGTCAGCATTGTCCGTCACGATAGTTGTGTCCGGGAGCTTTGAAGCATTCTCTCCTCGGAACGTCCACCATACTTCAACATTTGGCGCTCCTGTGTCCACCCGACACGTCAATGTGACAGACGAGCAATTGCTGACCACCGGTGGCTCCACAATATGCTCCAGGATCGACACACATGCTGCAAAAGAAGAAATGAGATACATTTGAAAATCAGATTCATGAGTAATTGAGCAATGATTTAGATAAGACACTGCATTTTAATAGAAATAGGGACTAATTTGAGTACTAAAATTGAAGTACTTCATAATTTATCAATTGTATGAAATATTTTGGCTTTGTCCAGAAGTAAAATTATCTTTTGATGGTGTCAGATCATAGTCATTCTTGTTCTTTTTGTATTTTAATAAAGATACCACTGAATATTATTTCTTCTGTTATCATTCTTACACTATTTTTGTAACAGGTCCCGTATAATTATTTAACGTATGAGAACTTCATATTATCATATATTTCCCCAGATTGATCAAAAATCCATATTTTTCATCCTTTTTCCAAATGGAATATCATTAATTATAGATTTTTCACCTCACAAGAAAGGTCAGGATTTTAAAGGTATGTAGCTCCCACTATTACCGCAGTGAATTTGGTTACTATGTTTTTCAAATCTTTTTTATCTGACATTCATTTTTGTTCTTCACTGCACATCTTTTCGGAATTTTTTCAACCGATAAAGTTGATAAATGATTTGGTCTGTTTAGTGTTTCTCACACAACGGAAGGAAAATAAAAATTTTACCGCTGCTGTGTCAATTGATCATTTTCTGCATCCGTTGTTTTGTGCAGAACAGGAGCTGGAAAATTTCTACGCACTGAAAAAAAATAAATCATCAAATAGGTGAACGTACTCTGTTCGTTTTCATTCATTTTCGTTTGAATCTGTAAAAAGTTCTCAACTTTTCACCAACAATGCTGTAGTATATTTTGTTCCTCGGAGCGTCGTTACTGCAAATAGCAGTTAGCTCTTCTCATCAATCGACAATGGCTGAACTCATATATCGTAATGAACAGGAATCTACAAGCTTAGGAAAGTAAACAATCAGACAGGAAATCCCAGAATATCTAAGCTGCCCGAATCCCTTTCTGTCTGCACTCTCACAATTTCTTTTAAGTCCTACATTTTTCCTTTTCATAATGCTGAAGAATGTAAAGAGCAAGTGATCAAATTATTTTTGTGGAATATCTTTCGAATTAAACTTGATTCAAAGAGTATTTTACTTCTTGGAATATCAAAGAATTATTATTTGAATAAGATCCTATTATTACAAAAATCCAATAAATAAAAAAATATATTACCTTTGACAAAAAATGACTTCACAATTGATAAAATATCTTAATACGGCACAAATATAGACTGAGAATCAAAATGTTATCTTTTAAAAATAATTAAAATAACTTGCACCGATACTACAATGAGAAAAACTGTACAATTAGAAAAGTTATGAAAGAAAAAGGCATACAGCTCTGGAATAAGAAAGGTTGTTATTAATTGTCTCAAAGATAAAATAAATTACATTCCGCTTATGATTAGCACAAATAACAAAACTATACACAAACCTATGTCACCAGGTTATTCCCCCTACTTATTTTCTTAAAAAAAGCAGTTTTAGTTATTTGAAAACGCTTAATCCATCTTAGTACTTATTCATTCAATTAGTGAATCATTTCAAATCTGTTATCATAGCCATATGAAACACGCAGAAATAACACAACGATATAATCCTTTGGACAACAAACTTTTTTCTTCATAAAATTAATTTTTCAGATTTTTTTTGAAATTACTTTATTTTTCAGATAAAATTACTCTAAATTTTTTTGTGAACTTTATATTTCAATAAGTTTACTTTAATGCAATGAAATAAAAAAAAAAGTAAAGTCACAATTTATAACAATTATTCATCAAGTAAAATGTATAATTTATGTATGTTACACAACAATTTTTTTTTATCAATATACCTTTTATTAAATTTTCATAAAAAAAAAACATATTTAAAATCAATTCCCTTCTTGAAAAGAAATTTTTAAAAGAATTTATTGAAATCTCATTTTGCATTAAAAAACAGCATAAATATTCTTCACTATATAAATCTAACACAATATCACTATCTCTCAACTCAGCATAAAAAATATTTATTTCATAAAACGATTTTTTTTTTGCGGTTGAAATTTAAGTTCCAGATCATAGAATGATTCAATAAGAAAGAACTTATTAAAATTAATTCTTTTAAAAAAAGATTCTTCAGTTAAAGAAAAAAATATGAAATTTCTTTCACATTAAAAATAATTTCAGTTATAATTATTCACTTTTCATAATGATTCAAGATTACATCTATCTGCTTAATTTATAGAGAAGAAAAATATAATTTTTTTGGCAATTAACCAGTGCGACATTCGGCACTTTTATGATAACCGAATCTCAAACAATCATTCAACGTCATAACCAGCTGAATTACCATCATCTTCATTATACTACAGCTAAGGCGAAAATCAAGGAAAGACAAGTAATTAAGCTAAAAAAGTCAACACGAAATAACCATACATATTACTTAATTAATTCTGAGACATCGCCTCGTTTTTTTTTTAATCCTCTGCAACCAACAATACCAAGAACTGTAATTTTACCTATATAATTCTTCACCTAACTCCTTTTGGAAAATAATTATTTATTCATGATAATCCAGGCAATCGAATAATGTTACATTTTGACAACGAAAGAAGACCGTTTGCATGCTATTAAACAGTTTCTTTTGGATTTTTATTTGCATTTACCTTTTAAAAAAGTATTCTGAAATTGTCTGGAATTTTAACGAGCTCAAAAAGAAGAGAAATAATAAAACGATGAATGTTTCTCAACATTAAACAAATTTTTTTTTGTCTCTCGACATAAGCATGGTTAGTTTTAATGAGTTATTAGAATACATCGCTTTTACGGGTGAATATAAAATGTATAGAATGTGTGAGAGCATTTCTTAGATACTATCACGAGAATCGATAGTAAACTTTCTCTTGTTTTCTTGATAAAAACTCTTGAATCTTGATTTCGAAATTAAAAATTTCTAACGACATAAGTTCCTTGAAAGATCTTTTTTTCAAGGAGAATAAAATACAATTAGCGATTATAAAAAACTAAATATTCTTTACCGCTTAACAGGATAAATTTATTTTTATTACGTAAACGGAAGAAAACTCATAATTTTCTTTTAGTAAAAACGCATTTTCTTAGTAAAATATTTAAGCTATTTAATCCATTATCGCATTTTTAAATAATATATTTAAGTAATGTACGGAAAAAAATTATAAATTATTTCGTGAATTTTCTTTCAGCATTTATCCTGTTGGGTTTAACAACTGGAATTATAAATTTTTTGAAAGTTAGCTAATTCAATGCATAAAAAGATGATTAAATAATTTTGTTCCGAGTAAAAGTTATTAATAAGATGATTGTGTTATTTGTGAGTGTTTAATTGAAATGAAGAAATATATGAAATAATTAAAGGTGGGTTACGTTAGAGATAAGAAAGAAAGCAGTTATGTTTAAATTTCTACAGCTCTTAAAATATGCTCTGTGTCGAAAGTTTAATTAAAGGAAAAGTTGTTATAACTTTGTCAGCTTTAAACGCGTGGTTAATTTTCAGGACTCTGGTTCTTAATTTCTACAACCGTTTCAAGACTTGAAAGTAAGTTTATTAAATAAAAGTGATATTTTAATCTCTTGGCGGCCGTAATTAATCAGCGCCAGTTGCTTTGACTTAAGTACACTACATCGGAAAGGTTGTTAGAAATACCAAGACATAAATATCACTTCTATATGATAGAAAATGTAAACAAAGAGTGTCATTTAATAAGTGCTACATTAAAATATGAATCGTTTAAAACTGAGCTTTCTCAGCAAATTGATGATATTATTAAGCGAAATCATCACACCGCGGGACATTTAAATATGATTAAACATATAACAAATGTAAAGATAAACATACGGTGATTATAATTATTAAGATATACATTTAAGCAAATTCAATTAAAATCCTAAGACACACTTTAATAAAGTTATGTGCCACAGCAAATTGTCTTACTAAATTATCTAAACTTTTGATAAAATAACTGTAACATATCTACGAAAAAGAAAGGCTAATCAAATATTTTTAAGAATTTAAAAACTCACAAATATTATTAGAAATGCTCTCTTTTTAAATTTTTTTTAATTAAGTTAATAAAATATAACTGGAAAAATCTGAATTTCCAGTTGAATGAGTAATAAAAAAATTCAGTTTGATGTAAGAGTATAAATACAATCTCTTTTTCTTCTCTCTTTCTCTCACGTACAAGTACATAAGATGGTGTTTCAAAAAATATCTGTTTTTGACGACAGATAGCACTGCTAAGGCAAGTTGATATTATTGCATGGTGTCCTCTTTCAAACGGCGCCAAAAGAAATTGGACAATAACTGATAGGTTAGTTTCGATTAAACAGTCCTTTGCTGCCTAACCAAAATTTAATATCCGCCAAGTCGAGTTGCTACCATAGATGAGACCTAGATTTATTATTCTGCATCAAAAAAAAAATCAAAACAATGGGTTTTATCTATGAATCTGCACTAAAAAAGGCAAAGACGGTCTCATCTGCAGGAAGAGGTATGGCAAAGGATGTCATACTCTCGGACTTTTTTAGAAAAAGAAGAAAAGAATATTACACAGAGCTACACAATTCCCATTCCTTACACGGGTGCCTTTTGAACATTCCTCGTAATGTCAATTCAAGCTAACAAATTTCAAAACAGGAATAAATTTTAAATACGAAATAAGAATTCTTTCAACGAAACTTAATTGACTTTATGTAATTAAGCTTTTCACCATTAACATTGTTTGATTTGAGATAAAACAGAGTGTTTTTCCCTCGAATCGTAGTAATCTAAGCAAAGAAGACAATACGAGATTAAATGTTCAATTACGTCCTGGATATCGTAACGAATACCATTTACATTCCACCAAAGTTTCAGTATCTCTTAGCAACCAAGAACGTCCCTAACAAAGAAAAGAAACTATGACAGCTTGCTTATCCAAACGAACTCAATTAGACAGCGATACTTTTAGGCGAAGAAATCCTGTAACAATGAAGGATCTTTTTATCAAGGGAATAAAATAGGCTGTGCGTTAGAGAAGGGAGTATGTGAAATTGGTAAGGATAATTCGCCAATTCGAAAAACAATATATATTCACGTAGAATGGATTAATTTCTCATTACCAACAATTCCTCAGCCGTAAGATCTATGGGGACCGAAGAGTCGTCAACTTCTTGAAAATCTTTCTCAATTCGATTGGGAAACAGATCACATTCGGAATTAACCGCAGTCTTAGCTTATTTTCTGGTCGATTACTTCTTTTATCGTCGCACTGCGTTTAAAATATCACGAATCACTAAACTGAAAGAGGAGGTTTAGAGTTATCAAAGACTAAATTTATTTCTCTGATGGCAAATTAATTTATTTAGAAAATAAAAGATCCTGATTTAATAATGTTCTCTCTATGTAATTTACTCTGAAATTTGTTTTTCATCCCATGTAATTGGATATATTAGCACCACTGCATATTTTAGAAAGAAAGGTATCGGGTAAATTTTAATTTCGATAAATAGTAAAAAAATAGGCATTTGATACCAATCAAATTTAAATTTCGTCTATTACATCGTTAAAATGGGTTGATTGATATATCATTATATTTCCTACGTGTTAATCGGCAAAATTTTTCACCAAAAAAAAATTAAATCATCTAATCTTTGATTTTAAACTTGAGCTTTAGCATCATACATATACGGTACGTTCTAGAATACAAAAAGCGTTTTTCGGTGTGCATTCTTAACAGATTTCTTCGTTTGGATCTGTAGTTTCAAATACTGATGCATTATCCAGTAGTTTTAGAATATATATATATATATATATTCATACACATACATACTTATATATACATTTATATATATATATATATATACACATGCACATACATACTTATATATAAATATATACATGCACATACATACTTATAAATACATTTGGCTAGCACACAACACATATATACACACACACACACACACACACACACATATATATATATACACACAAAAGTCATACGTCTCATTAATGATGCTAACCCACCCCCCGTTCCCAATTTACTTCATTGTTGATCAGAAAACATACATTTTTATGGTAAAAAATAATAGTCACCAGTTTTTTTTTTTACAACTTTCATCCTGTAGTCTTTATCCGATTTAGAACGGAACCTAATATTTGAATATAAAAATGTGAAGTCAAAATATTATGAGATGGACAGAACTTTTTAAAGTTTCCTTCTTATTCCCTTGCATTAAAGCTTATTTATCCGAAGAAGAAAATCTAGCAATTTTTTTAAAATTTAAAACGCAAAATTTATTACATCATTCTTTTCGACTACTTTTAACTTTTTTAAGGATTATAACTGCTTTTGAAGTGCATTAAATCATTTTATTGACCATTATTTAATTTTTCAATGTACCTCATAAATGCTATAACATGATTTGTGGAGAACTTCCCTTTTCAGAACAATTTTCTTAAAAGCCCTATGGGAACAAGAAAGTTTATTATTAAAGACACGCGGAAAAGTTTTTCCGGAGAAAAACTATCTCTGAGGAACAGATCAATGAAAAATACCATGCATACGAAAATAGAAACAATTTAGAAAATTGATTAACAAGTAAATCGTTATCAAGTTAAATATTTAAATAGCAAATAACAAGTTTCATCGTTATTTTTAAATTTAATAAACACATCACTTCAGGAAAACAAATTGGAAAGTCGGTGAAGCAACGAATAGAAGAAATTAAATTTAAATTGACAGAATATTCAAAGACAAATATTTCTAAGGAAAATATTAGCTCCTTTTATTTTTATTTGATAAATTATTTCTCATTCTTTTCTGAAAATCGAAGAGCATCACGAACAAATCATTTATCACAGGTAAATAAAGATTCTTGGTTCAACGGATATCCTGACACTCAAGAACAAATAATTTTAGAAGAAGTCACTGCCTTGATTTATTCTCACTCTTTTGGCTTTGAGAAATTGGAAGATAGTAATTTCCCTCCTATCATTAAGATAATTTATCACCTCTAAAAACTGAACTGTTTGATAAATTCAAAAGAACCACACAAAGTAACTACGTTTTTTTTCGAAAGAAACTGGATTAAAACCAACTCAGTTTGCAGATGAAAGGGGGGGGGGAAAGCTTAAATGATATTGCTCCGTGTTCTTTTACGGAGTACGAGTTCTAATAATCCAATAATTTTTCGATTACACAAAACAGAGTAATTCGGTCCAATTAGAAGAGCACAGAGTTTTATTTTACTCTAGTTTCAGATTTAAAAAAGAATTTGGGCCTGGCTCTCATTATAGATGATATTTTATCTAAAAAAAATTTTCCTCCTCACTTACCATTATCTGAAGTTACTTACATATAATTCGATAAAGCGAATAACAGCGCCACCTGTTGACGACTAACATAGATAATGTTTGAAAAAAATATTTAAAAGATTTTTTTTTATACAAATCCGTATAAAAAATTAAGGGATTCATGAGTATGTTATAAATAACTTGAAAAATAAATCGAAAGTATTTAACAGTTCCTGAAAAAGAATGGAATTTCAAGTTATCATTTCAGAAAAAAAAATGTTTATTTAAGCATTTTATTTGATAATCACTATGTTGAAAGAACTAATTTAACGAAAATAATTGAATGGTTGATTGGGGGGGGGCGCAAATAAGATTCTGAAAATACAGATCTTATAGTAAGATAACCATTTGACCAATATTTGCGCGATCTATCAGAAAAGCGGGGAAAAAAATTTATCTCACTTCATATAATAATGCAGTAGTCTTTCCGTAATTAAGTGAAAGCGGAATAATATTCAGGGAGCAATATATATCTTTATCCCACCCACAGCTTACAAACCATATTTTTTGAAATCCTACCCTTTTTCCAATCAACCGTTAAAGCAAATCACATTATTATAAAAGTCAAATAATAATCACGTACTTGAACAGATAAAACACTGGTCGTTCCTAACGAAATATAATTCTAAGTTATTTAAATTACATTTCAACATTTTAAAAAGAAGTCAGTGAATATTCTGAGAAATTAAGAGTTGATAAGTAAATATAAAATTCAATAAAATAGATAAATAATGTGTGAGTTATTTTAATGTATTAAAAAAAATTCTTTTTACTATTATAATAATAAGATTTTTAACACTGTTCGAATATTTTTATTGTTATTCAGTATCTTAGTTATGTATGACCGTGGTAACCAGTAGTCACTGTCAAGAGCTCGCGGCCGGCGTTGTTTTCGTCAAATCGAGGGTTCGCCTCTGTCCCACTAAAGAGCTGTTGTGTAGCGGGGCTGAAGCTCATTAAATGTGGTCGATGTCACAAGTCCTACAATTGCTGTGATGTGGGGAGATGCCTACTCAGGTGTAGTCACTTGGCCGAACTTGAAAATTACAAGGCCTGTCACCAATAGCCTTAATGTTGCTTCTCATTTCGGCGCTAATAAACAATCGCAATCTTAGTTATGTTAATTGGAACTCATTATTAACAAATTGTTTATAGAAGTTCCTACATAATTTGTCATTGAAGTCAAAACTTAAATACATATAATCAAAAGCAAGAAAAGACTGTACGATGTTGAGTAAAATTTTATTATTAGAGTTAATTTATGAGGAGTAAATTAGTTGCTTGACATCTACGAACACGATGTTGGCATTTTGGCCTTCTCCCAAATAAGGCATGATTATACGTGTCATCATTCGTGACTAACTGACTAGAGCTTTAATACTCTACAGCATAATTATGAATACATTTTCATTTGTCTAATTATCGTGGTAAACTTATTCTTTCTCAGACCAGAACATTCTCATGAAACTTGTCTATTCACGTTTCTGAAAGAATAGCAACATTTTCTCAAAAATTAATACTTCGATTAAAAATTCGCTCTGTATTTTTTATTTATGTACAATATATTAAAAAAAACTGTTTTACTACGAAAATAGGAGAGAGAAAATGGTATGGTTACAATTTTAATCTTGATAGCATACAGGAATTGACATATAGTCGTCATTATCACTCACAGACCACAAGATTAAAAATGTGTATACAACGTTAATAATAAATAAGTAAATAATATATGACAGTTGACACTAAAACTTTGATCATATTTTAACGAAATAATATTTATATAAATTATTTTTTTTTTAATTTGAGCTCTTTTTTGATTATTATAATCAAAACTGACACATTCTATTTTTTTTTAAGGAAAGCGAGAATGTGAAACCAATACACTCAGTTATCTAAAGGCAATAAAAAAGTATTTTGTCAGGGTTAAATTTTCATCCTTGACTTACTTTGAAGCAAAAGAGACAACTGTGTAGCTTAGCTATGTTAATAACGAGTTTTTTAAAGAGTTTTTCTTGGAAGTATGAAAGACTTTTAGGACTTATAAAAACAAGATAGTTTAAAGGACTTAAGAACTCTTCTTTCGAAGCTTAATGATGCGACGCTTTACTCTTTTTCTCTCTGGAAAACTTCATTTGATGACGAATCTAAACATATGTTTCGTACCATGGCTGACAAGTGTGCAGCAAGCAGAGATTTTTTTTTGCTCTGCAAGTGGCCTAATTATTGGAACCACCCCCTTTTCTTTATCCTTCAGATGACAAAGGAAAAAGTAAAGAGATCGCTTCCTCTTTTTGACTCTTGGGCTTCTTCTTTCTTCATTAACTCCTAGTTCCGATGAGTAAAGAAAAAGATCCAGAAAAAGTGAGGGAAAAAATCAATACAGCAAATAAATTTCGGAAAAATTAGCAGTTTTTTTTTAATACAAAATAACAGCAATAATGCTTTTAAGACGGTACAGAATTTATACGAACTGAATGATTTTTTATGGGGAAAAAACCACTCCAAGAGAGATTTTTTCGAGTATTTTTTGTAATCAATGTATTGGAAAAAAAGAAGATAAATTGTGTGCATGGGAATTTGTTTCTATTTTAATTAAAAAAAACTTGTTAAGATAAGATAAATTACCGATAGAGAACGAGAGTTGTAAATGTATATATGGTAATTTTCTAGTGAAGAAGCCCTAGCACTTTTTAAAAACTCTGTAGAGCATTAATTATGCAAAAACAATCCAGTCCAGTATTCAAATTATAGCTTTTTCAAACCACGAAACTTGGTTTCTTCTTCTGTTTTCAAATAGTACACTTTCGAGTTTCTCTCGGAAATCTCACCCAGCATAAGCTTCACTTAACACTTGTACTGCGATGTTAGCTTGCAAGCAGCTGTTTCACTAGAGAAAATTTAAATAGCCGAATTCTTGAAAGGATAGTTGAAATAATGACGCAGGCCGTAATGCTCTCTCTGCTACTTCCTATACCATAACAGATGCAGTAGCTTTTAAAGCTGTTCGTATGAACCGAAATTCTTAAGCGGTTGTTCGGTGTTACTAAATAACCTCGTGTTACGTTAGACAAGCGCAATATTATTTTGAAATCATATGATATGGATAAAAATCTGCAGTTTATTTCTATTTAATTTGAGATTACTTAAAAGCGTTCAATGCAATCAATAGCATATTTATAATAAATAAAAAGAGAAAAAAATTATTAAAAAAAATCATTAATTATAAGTGATGAATAATAGTTATTAATCATAACATAATCAAAATCGGCTGCTACAAATTTTTCGGAGGTCTGATTTAAGCTATTCTCTGATAAATATATAGGACTCAAGCGAATAAAATTTTTAAATTAAATAACTATCCCTGCGAACCATGATTTTTTTAAAATTATTATTAAGTATAGTTTTATAAAGGATTGACATTCTTATCATACAGAAGTATATTGTCTCCGTTTTAAAAATTTTACAATTCCACAATATGCTAGATTAGGCACTTATGAGTTATTTTGATAAGTTGGAAGTTTAAAAAAGTCACATTCATATCTAAATGTGGCTTATAGTATTGAAGACATTTACGAATACTGAAAATAATACTGAAGTAATTTTTAATTATAGTTGTATAATCAGAATCCTAAAGAAATGATACATTTATAATTAATATTAAAAACTGAATTTTAAAGAAATACATTTGAGTATATGAAGATGAAGATGTGGTAGTTTGACATTTTTGTAATATAAAAAAATTCATTATTAATTCATTTTCAATCGTGTTTCTGCGAAATTTGTTGTTGTTGTTTATATTCATAGATATGATCATTAGATGGATATAATGGTTGAATTTCTTTTTACTGGAAACTATAAATAATAATGCATAGAAATCTGTATTTTTTCAGAGAACTGAAACTTTACATGTTTCTTCTTATTTTCGAAAGAAAGATCTAAAAAAAGGGAAACTTAAAATAGTGTTATCACTGGACAACAAGAGCGGAAACCTAAAGCCATCACAATAATGCTTGGACAGTTGCGTAACATCAGAACATAACCCTGGGTTAAACGAGAAGCTAGAAATGGCGATTGGCTTACGTACAGATTAGAGCGCTCAGCCTGAAGTTATTTCGTGCCCAAACAACTTTGGCTAACTGCCAGAGTAGGGTGGAATGCCTCAACTAACGCTTAACATTGAGACAATCAATTTTCGCTTATAACGGCTAGAACATCTAAATTGTTAAGCTCGAAAACTTAACAATGTACGAGTAAGGGAAAGCACCTTTAGAAGAGTTAGAATGTAAGTAATTGAACAACGCAAACAAGTGTAATTTCTAATGCTTAGAAAAGCCGGTCTAAGATTAATGGTTTACTGAACACCTGCATGGACTAATTAAGCAATATCACCGAGTCTCAACACTCAGGTTGTTGAAAGTAAATTAAAGTAACGGGGTTTCTCAGTACTTATTTTGTCACAGATATATTTGGTCTATTAATGTAATTAATATGATCCCCATAATCGCTTTTATACTCTATATAATATGGCACTGATTAAGTCAGATAAGATAAAGGAAATTGACTTAACATGAAAATGATAGGCAACATGAGCATACGCAACATAAAATACAGAAAATGATATACATCTCAAAATGTAACGAAAATAAACTAAAATATAGTTTTTAAATATTGATAGATGATAGGGATTATTTATTTCAGCATTAAGTATTTTCCAATAAACATATATTTATTAGAAAATATTAGCTCCCTTTCATGTAATAAGAAATTTCAGTTTGATGTGGAAAAATAATTACAGACAGATATCACTATTTAAGCACTATTTTATGAATGCTTGAGAAATTCTTAAAATAGTGCTTTTACTTAATAGTATATTTTCTAATAAATAGAGAGTACTGTTTTTATTAGCAACATTTCATGTAGTAAGAAACTTCATTTACTGAGACTAAATAATTATATACAGATATCAGTATCTTAATTCCTGAGACATTCGTGAAATATTTCTTTTACAACAACAATTATACCTTACACTATATGCTAAAACTTATCTCTGATGTAAATAATTGACTATTTTCGCCACGCGATCCGCGAAAAAAGAAATAATCTTTTAAACATAATCCTCACTTCCTGAAAAGGATGACAAGTATAAAAGAGTAGCAGCTTAAAACAACCTGTGACATCAGCTAATTGGAGACAAACTCTTTAATCAGAAAAGCAGTGTATTCATTTTTCTCGGCTTAGTTGCAGAATAAAAGAATATTTGCACATAAAAAAAGAAATTTCGGCGGTTTAGTTACATACCCAACTTTACCAATAAAAAAAATTTTATAATGTTAAGAAAATTTTTTTGTTTCAATTATTATTTCTTCACAGCATACCTTAGAGAACATTAAAATACATGAATGATGAAAACATTGCAACTATATTTGCGAAACATCATTCTACTGAGAATTCGAAACAATAATTTTCTTTACTGCAGTCAAATATATTTTGAATAACTGTGCGAAACTTTATTTTTGACTCGAAAAGTTTTCGTAGGTCGTCAAATAATGACATAGAAGTGTGAGGAAACTACAAGATTTCTTTATTATTGACTGTGCCACAACACATGAAAATATATATATACTTTCAAGTGGAGAAATTTTTCTTATTTCCATTTTTTTTTTCAAATATTAAAACGGTTGTGGAAACCGAGTGGCTCATACCCAGCGTTGTTTCAATCGAATTGTCGGTTCGAGTTCTTTAGCTTCAAGAGACCAGTCATGCCACGCTCAGTTGAGGTCCTTGTCACTTGAACGAGGTTGCTTGTAAGAGCGATAATTATAACCAATAATTCAATTTAAATTTCAATACTACCATTCTCAATTTTTTCCGATAAAGTTTCATTGCCTTTATTGTTATGTGTCATTCAATCGAATTAAATATTACTTAATAAGTTTCATAACGTTTTTTTTTTTTTTTTTATTTCAAAAAATTTGGTTTTTATATATGATCAAATCAGTAAGTTATACAATGATATGAAAAAGTTACATAATCTACACTACCGATTATTAAAAATGTTACAGTAGGAACTAAACCAAATAGCAGAATCTCATTTAGTGCACATATGCATTATAATAGGAGGAAGACACGATTAAATTTTACAGTTGCTTTGGGGAACACAACGGGCAAAATTCAGTACCCTGAACATGAACCTCTGACACCAATAACAGCTCTAACCTGGCTGCTGATTGACAACGGAAGCAATGACTGATATATCAGGAAAACGAGCTGATCAAGGCAACACATCTTCTGTATCGAGGAAGGTCAAGACACCTCACGACATGTACAGTTGTGTATTGAATCACTGAAAAATAGCGACACGAAGGCCTCGAAGATAGGGCCCAATCACGGACCTTAAAATGAAAGAAATGTAATGGCGACTGCCCAAGGAACAGGCTGTGCGAGAGAGAGATGACAGGGTGGTGTACCCAACGGCACACAACACCATCACTCCAGGTGCAGGATCCGTATTACAATGACAAATACAAGCTGGAAACATTCGTTTCCTCGGTACCTGCACACAAGGATACGTCCATCATGTTCGCAGAACATGAATTCGTCCAAAAGAACTACACAACGCCATTTCTGTGTCCGTGATCGTCGTTCAATGCACCAGTGTAGCTGTGCCTGTCTCAACTGCAACGTCAAGACACCACAACAATGGTCACCGAACTGACAGTCTGTGGTGCTACATATATTTATTGTCTTGCAAACGAGTCAAATTTCTGATTTAGGGCACGTGACTAGGCTGTACGATCCCGAAAAGTAATGTGAACAACACATTTGCCTTATCGGGTGTTAGTGGTCTGGAATTATGAGATTCTGCATGGTGTTCTATATGGCCGTCTTGAATCGTTTTTTATAAGCGAATGGCAGTCAAGACATCTCAACCAACGCGAGCAGCAATATCGCAGAACGATAAAAAGCAGTCCCGGTAAGCCAAGATCCTGTCTAAGACAAATTCCGACACGTGCTGATGAGAGTTCCTTCTTATAACACAAAGTGTAACACGACTTTTGCACAAACAAATAAAGTTCCAATGCGATTTTAAATGTCGGTATTAATCCCTGGTTGTTCATATGCGCTGAAATACTAATTGTTTGTATATCCCAGTCTATTGTATCTTTCACGCGTATTTGACATTTGTTGGTTCCGCCTTAGTGGAAAAGCAGTTTTAATGACCAGTAATAAATGTCAAAGAGCTGTTATGTTAGAATGCTATTTTGAACATAATAATACTTGCATGAAGTTTGGAATTACTACATGCAGAAATCAAAGTTTCCCTAAACAAGGCAGAATGCTAAAATTATTGGAAATTAATTTTATATTTGTCTTCTTTAACACGTAAATGTCGAAATATAAAAGAATAAAAAAGTTTCTAAAAACATAAAAATATGAAAAATAATTCAGGTGTCATATTTCATTAGACAATTATCTCAATTTTTAAAATTCTTCACTTTATAACAAGCAAATAAATACCAGCATAATAGGACGATTAAATACTAATTGAAACAATGGAAAGAAACAATATGGAACTACTTCACATCTCTCAATTTTCAGCTTCAAAAAAAATCTAAATAATTAGTAAAGCTAAATCTTAAAAATACCAACAAAAGACAGGGAACAGTTTTGTTCTCCGTGACTTAATTTCTAAACCTAACTAAGCCTTAATTTGGCTTCATCTGAAAAGCCACTCCCCAATCAATAGCCTGTATGAAGAGAGAAATTCAAAGTAGGTTGCTTTGTGAATAAATCTTTCGGGTAAAGAATAGAGTTCTCTGAGACGATCAACATCAGTTTCTGCTTCTTAGCTTTCTCTTCCAGGTATATATGAATTCTTTTCTGAAGAACAGAATTTTCTCTTAATATGCTTGAATCATAACCCGTGAAATGAATAATCGATCGACTCGGCGCGCAGAAGATTTATGCTTAATTACTTTATCATTAGGATCAATGTCAGAAGGTGCTTTAGATGTCTCAACACAAGAGGAGACAGCTCATCTAAAACACAGTTCGCCGGGATCTTTGAAGCTGTCAGCCAGCAAGGATGAAAATGAAGCCAGGAATGGAAGAGAACTCAAGCTAGCGAAGAAAGAAATAGATGAAATAAAAAGATGAAGAGACAAAACCTTTTACTTACTTGACTCATACGGTAATTCAATATGATAGACAGAGAATTCTCACAGAAATTTGCTATTCTAAGCAATAGTCTTTTTAACATCTGAAGAAACAGCTTGTGTCTAATTGTATTTAATTTTTCCTTTTTTTAAGATTCCAAAATGAAGTTCGTTTGGGCGTAATAATTTTACAACATAAATAGATTAAAAAATACGAAAGTGCCTGATTTTATACTACAACATTCATGATATTAAAAGCACGAAGATGAAAATGAAGTCGATTAGCTTTGGATAGGAAGAGAATTCGACATAGCAAAGAAAGAAGTTGACGAAATAGAAAGATATAATTGAGTGAAGAGACAAAATTTTTCATTTATACGGCATACACGAGAATGATATTTCAATATGATAAACAAAGCATTCTTAGAGCTTTGCGATTCAAAGATATACGTCATTTAAAACCTCTGAAGAACAGCTTTTCTAATTTCTATTTAATTTCTTCTTCTTCTTTTTTTTTTTTTTTAATTCCAAAATGGAGTTCGTTTTGGCGTAATAATTTTATAATAAATAAATAAAATAGATTAAAAAATACGAAAGTGTCGCATTTTATAAAGCAACATTCGTGCTGAAAATGCACGAGTATGAAAATATAATCAATAAGTTCCTATTTTACATGATTTAATTATACATAAGTGAATGTAACATTAAAATTTGGATTAATTCTACTAATTTAATTACTGATTCATAAGTCACTAGTTTATGATTAATATTCCCATGCAAAACGTAATGAGAATTGATATTACATGAAATTTTAAATAATTGTCAGCAATATCATATGGTAATGCAAAATATAAATTGTTTATGAAAGATCTTGAAAACTCTACAAAAAATTCAGTTGTAATTTTTGATTTAAGCCATTAAGAGATTTTCTTACGAGATGTTGATACTTTTAAAAGAAATCAGAAGAATTTCTACTAAGTAAAATTTTAGCCTTGTTTCCCTTTGGGCCTTACACAAGGAGTAGATTCTAGTCTTCTGAGTGGATTCTAATTTTACAAAAGAAATATTTTCATTTTAATCGACATATTTCTGTGTTCTCTCTATCACACACACACATTTTTCATTCTTCAATAAAGTAATATTACCTGATTAATATATTTACAATTTATTATTATTTTAAGAAGTTCATAAGACTTAATTGTGACTGTTTATTTTCGTTTATTATTCATGCTTACTCAGTTCTTAATCTAAAAATAACCTAAATATTTATTCAGAAATCCAAATTCAAATTCATAAATAAAAACTAATAGAATGATAGATAACCCGGTCCTGTGCTTGAACACAACAAGCAAATCTGAAGTGAACAATAAAATAAATACTTTGAAAAATTTGGTTGGGATACATTATTTTGTCTGTTTGTGAAATTATAGCGGGTAAGGGGGGACGTGCTCCCATGCTCCTCTCCGGGATCCACCACTGCATTCATAGAAGGGCCAAATCATTATGACAACCCCCAATATGTTCAATGAACTCCCGAAGGTGACGTGCAGGATCCAAGATCAAGTGGGAAAGATGTTTAACTGGGAAAACTGAGGCATCACTCCGTCGTATACGTGTGTGTGATGGGGAAGACTGCCTATCTAAGTAACTGTGATAGAGAGTAAATTATAATGGACCAATGGTTCTGGATTCATTGCGACTTTAATAGAAAACAATCACTATCACACATCATATTTGGTTATAAATAGTAAGTATATGCATATTCAATAGATTATTAAAAATGAGAATTTGGCTTTGTCAGTCGTGCCAGTCTCATCATGCGGCCTTTTTAATTAATAAAGAATTTTAACTCCTGTTCCAAGGCAAAAAAAATCCCATGACCTTCAAGTAAAATTTTCCCAAAACATGGGGCATGTATGGAATATCTTCACATCCCTTTCAGTGAATGATAAGGATTATTTTGATTTCCTCACATTACTCTCCTTCCGCTCATAGTTCTTTATTGGCTAAGGATCTTTGTAACAAACAATATGGCAAATATTTATTTCAAAAATGTTTATGGTGTGTTCAAGCAAATGTAAAAATGTTAAAATTTATACATCACCGTATTTATGTTTAACACTTTGATGCTTTAACTTACAATATATTAAAGACATAAATACACACACACATTGTTAAATAGAAATGTTCTAAGGTAAACTAATAAGTTGTAATGTTTTAATATGGAAAAAAAACAAACTAAGAGCAATTTATTCTAGATTAGTACTGAATTCATTTTGAAAGCTCACTTAGGGATATAAGATATTCTTGAGTCCAGTTTATAAAAATTAATCTTAGATAAATTCAAAAAGTTTTAACGTACAAGCATGTCAACTTATGAGTCATTCTACTCATACTCTACTTAGTCTTTGGCTACTTACAAACAGGATTCTAACTGCACATTTCTTAAGATCTCCCGTGATGATAATAAATGCAGAAATAAAGTTCTTCCGTAAATGAATTTGGTTGTTAAAGAAAACAGGTTTCAGTTTTTTGGTAAGAAAGAGAGGGAGAGAGAGAGAGAGAGAGAGACTCTCGTTTAATCTAACAGCACATAATCATTTTCAGTAAAAAATAAACCCAGACTTGTTTGTAAGAGATTATAGTTATGAAGAAGGCTTTTGTTTTTCTAAATAATGAAAATAAAAATTTGTGCAATTTTTACTAACGCAAAAATGTGAAATAAGCTTTTGGTTTGCTATTATTATATAAACTCTATTCAAAGAACTTCTTATAGCTTTGACCTTAATTGGTTGCATGTGGTTATAGAATATGAAAAGCAGGGCTTTATAAAATATTCTACATAGAAAAATGACTTTTAAGAGCAAAAAAATTCCATTTTTTTATTTCAATAATTGAGAAACCTTAGCTTCACATGTAAATGATTAAACTTTATCTAGAAGGATAAACTTATTGATTCATAACGAGTAATTTTATAAACCATGTTTTTGTTTTAAATGCTGTATCTTAGTTTAAGAAAATGTAAAAATACCCACTTGACTGAAAGAGAAGCAATATAAAACTTTTTTATAATTTTATTATAAATTTCACATCAGTTTAAGAACAAAATAAAAACATCAGTAGTTCTTTCTTTCAGATGCCCTGATATAGTTTTAAAATAGAGAAAAATAAAGAGCATAACTAAAACAAACGTATAAATCTAAAATATAGGTTTTTACCATTTTCTTCGCTCATAACATATTCATAATATATCAAAAATACGAGTAATATACATAATCTGTAAAGAAAGCTAAGCTTATAAAGGATTTCAAGACAGGGAATATAACCAATAACTTCTAAAAATATAGCCTAAAATGATTTGAAAGAAACTAATGTTTCCATTTATCATGAACAGGGAAAATATTATTATCGCAGTTAAAGGTTATGCAACCTTATATTTGGAATACGCTCGACATTATGAGATTAATCTCAATAATATATTCCATTCAATATATTTGAGTAAAAGAACCCGTAACAAAATAGTATCTCACCCCAGTAACCTTGGGACTCTTCGGACTCGTCTTTTTCCCCACCATCTTCATTTTTTATGCAGACGATAATGGCATCACGCATAACCAATCAATCAGCCAGTCTCGCATTATAAATAGGTAGAAATGTTTTTTGTTAGAACGACCTTTATAGCTCAGAAATAAAAGAATATCGGTGTTTTTTTGTTCATTTTTAAAACACAAAGGAAATGCTTGTAAATTAAATTTTAAGCTGTGATAATTGGTAACCGCAAACGGTGAATAAAGAACACCGCTTTGTGAAACTTTTTTTTTAACGCGTTTAAGAAAAGAACTGTTCAAACATACTTCCAAAAAAAAATATAAATAAAGGAAGGAAGAAAGAAACGCAGTGAGAGAAGAGATTAGGTAAGGGATGGGGCAAATCAGTAAAATTTAATGCAGAGTGGGGAGAAAAAATCCCCGCACTTCAGAGTGAAAATTAACGAGTTAGAAGTGTTTCATAAGTCTTCTCAACAAAAAAAAAAGGTGGGGGAGGGGAGAGATTTGAGTGAAAAATTTGGTCAACGCACTTTATAAAAGAAAGCGAAAAAAAAATAATAAATGCTGGGAAAAATAGATGCGTTCCCTGAGAACGTTACGAAGCTAGAACCGGGGGAGTGTATAGATGGGAAGTTGGAAAGATAAATAGCTTGCACCCCTTAAGATTCCATGGTAAGAGAAAAAGCAGCTTAAAGTGAATAATGTTAAAAAAGAAAATACTTCGCTCTGTGCATGTAGGCGCCTTCCATATACATATAAAGACTGATCGGCATAAGTAAGTCTACGAATAATAAATGAATGTTGAAAATTCCTCGCTATTTATTTATCTTGATTTTACACATATTTTGAAATATTTCGCTCTTTTTAAAAAAGATAAATTTTATTCAGAAAAAACAACAACTTTGTAGAATATATTCCGGTTAGAATCATACCCAATAGAAAAATTTTCCAACAGTTTCTGAAAATTCCATAGTTTAACATTTTTTTTTTTTTTTTTTTTTTAAAGTGAAAATTTGCAATTTATTCTCCATTAAATGGTTCAGAGAACTTTGAAGATAGCTTCTGAACATCAAAATATTTTGAATCTCAATCCAACTAAAATGTTTTCTCTTTCGTTTTAGTTTGAGAGTAGTTCGCAAGCACCAACACTAAAAATTATACGAAAAACAGATAAATATAAAATATATACTTATTTCACATGTTTTACGCTACAAAAGAAAATTCATGTTTTGCATAATAAAAGAAAAAAAGAACTTAGTGTCCAAGAAAGATTTTGAAAAACCTCATAAAATAATAATCAAATATATAATAAGAAGAAACAAAGTAGTATTTTGTTTCATTTTCCATTAGTTCCTTACTTTTTTTTTATTTTTAATTATACTCAAAACAGGAAAAATAATTGACGTCATTTATCCAGTTTGTATTTAATAAGTTTTTTGAGCTATTTTCTAGTGGTATGAAAACATGAACATAGTAAGAGAGTCCATTAATTTTTGAACAATTTTCATGTAATGAACATTTTTAAAATTTCATCATTGGGACAATAATAAATAAAACTATACAAATTGAGTATAAAATTGTGTATATTTTTTTATATATTTACATAATTCAGCTTTTAAATACGTATTTGGTATATATTGTATTTTACATCTGTTATATCTGGGACCGCAACTAATATTAACAATTAGCGTTGCGTAAATGTTCGCATTACTTTCTTTTTTAATATTCTTTGACCAGATCGGGATTAGAATTAAAAATTATAATATATGTGGTATTATATGTAGGTAATAATATTATTACGAGTAGTAATTATATAAATAGGCATAATGTACATGTACATGATGTTCAAACTGATCATTTTGATTCAATAGTTGAAACAAAGTACTCGAACACTTTAAAATTTCTGGGTTCAAGACCCAGTTCTGATCAATGGGGTATAAATATATTAAATTACTTATAATGGACTCTTTTATATTAATGAGGAAGCATCCAACGTATGACAATAGATGATGAATCAATTTACTTGGAAACCATTATATCACTTCAATGTCATTATACTAGAGCGATGAATTGTACAACAGAAACTAGGTTGGACCAAAAATTCTTGCAATAAAATTTGTCGCGCTCGTGCCTTTTATTGTTCTCAATTTTCAAAGATACAGCATGGGATTTTGCGGTCCCCAAAAGAAGTTTGCAGTGCACTTTAGTGGTTGCCAAGTGGTAAAGGTTGCAAACTCGCAACCGTCGTTCGTGGGTTCGAGTCATGATGCTACGAAAGATTCGCCATGCAGCGGGGCTGATGTACATTATATCTGGTCGAGGTTCCAAGTCCTCCATTGGCATGGTGTGGAAGTTTGAAGTCGAGAGTGCCAGCTCAAGTGGCGTCCTCGTCACTTGATCAAAGCTCAAAATTACGAGACCCGTTACCAATAGCCCTTGCTTTGGAGTGAGACGTTAATAAACGATCACATCACACCCATGCACTTTTGCTCAAATGGGGTATCTCTCTACAATGTTGTACTTCTCCATGTAAGGTTCTCTCTCCAGTTTACACTTTTAGGACTTCTTGATAAACTTGTAGTAGATCATAAACGTAAACTTAGACGTTTCAGCAATTATAAATATTTTAAATTCTCTCAGATAACGGATCTCAACATTGTATAATTCAACTTTTGGATATTCAACTTTTTTTCCACTGCCATTAGTTCTACAATAAATCGTGAATTAGGTTAATTGAGTTAGTGATTTTGGACCTTTCTGTTATTCAAATTTTTACCGTAATTTCACGCTGGGTTATTAAACCCACCAATAAATAACGTTTCAAGGTAAACTTTAGAAGTGTAGTGGATTGATATAATTAAGTAGCATAAAATTGGCAGAAAATTGAATTTGATGCTAGGAAAGTTATAGAATTAGGAAGATTGCTGGTGTGAAGGCCTTGACAAGTGCGTAGGAATTTCTTGCGTATCTATATAATTTGCAGAGACTAAGAAGCGAAGCTGTCTGGTCGAATTACTCGCATTGTATTCGGGTCAGAGTGTGTGTGAGAGAGACTAAATAACAGTTCGTTTTTTAAATATTAAAGCTAAAATTAATAAATCAATTAATTAAATCCCTAAATATGAGGACCACCAACAGTAAGTAGAAAAATGATAATGGAAAAAAGAAAGCATGAAAATAATCGAAATGGAAAAATGGAAAATAATGGAATATAACATATTAAACCTGTAACAGACTTCAAACAGCTATGTGTAGAATTTTATTAGAAATATGGGCCCAACTGTAATTCTAGAATATATATATATGTATGTGTGTGTGTGTGTGTGTGTGTGTGTGTGCGTGCGTGCGCGCTTGTGTGTTTTAAAATGGAAGATTTTTTCACAAGTGTGTTACATTCAAAGAAATCTTCTAGTATCTAGTCGATTACATTTTTTAGAATGTCTTACTGAAGGTATAAATGTATTAAATTAGTTATATAACATGAACATCTTTTTATAGTTATTTTTTTAATGTTGGATTTATGTAGAAAGTCATTAAATTGAATTCATCAATCATTTCAAATAGCAATTATGTCAAAATAATACCAGTCTTTTATGTTGTTTATCAATAATCACATATATAATCACTAAAATTTTATGGCAGTACATTTTAAAACATTCGTTGCTGCTGATAAAAAGTTAAAAATTGGCGACGATTTTTTGTTTCTATTCTTCGCTAGTGTTCATCTCTTTGGAAATACAGGTCATTGTTCATTTCACCTTCTTTTAACAAATTTTTTTTTTTTCCTGTTTCTTATCAAAAACTGGTTTCTCTTCCAGAATTTCTACTTCGCGCCCTTTCGAAGCGTTGCCTTTTTCTTCTTTAGAAATGATCCCCCTGTCTCTTTCATGAGAATGTATTTAAAGAGAAACAGTTGAAACTCCAATCGATTGCAAGAGAGCGTGATCCGATGCTTCTTCGACAGTCTGCCAACCGAAGAAGTTGGGAGGGATGGCTAAACTCCTTCCAAATCCTTCCAAGAGAAGAGATATTGATTGGGATAGAATCTCACCCTATAGTTGACCTTTCTCTCCCCTTTCCCCTTGGACCATTGTCTTCCAAGTACAGTTTGCCTTACCATTCAAAGGAATGCTTCAAAAGAAAATGCGACAAGAAATACCGCAACGGTGTTTGGGACGGTTTGAAGAATCATTGACTTCACTCTATTGATTAAGGGAATGAGACCATTAAAATGAAAGGGGGATTCAAGTCCAAACTTTGAAAATTGTGAACAAAAAATGTTATCTGAATTCTTCTTGAATCGGATATACTAATTATGAAATTTATTTTTAGTTTTAAGTCTATCTTTGGCTAATGTTAGGCAGAAATTCAACTATGCAGGAGCTTATTAGAATGTTTTTGGAAAAGAAAAAGGCTTCAATATATGTATCATACTCTAATTTTATACACACATACAAAAAGCAGCAAGTTTTAATATCCCACCATTTTCCGTTCGAGTACATTTTTTCCCCTTCTTTCTTGCAATTACTCTTCAAAGTTCTTCAATAAGATATATCACATAGATTTTTGACTATATATGTTTATTTAAATCGTTTTATTATATATATATATATATATATATATATATATATATATATATATATATATATATATATATATATATATATATATATATATAAACTTACAATTCATAAAAGCTCGAAATTTAAGGAAATTATAAAAAAAATGACAGAAATAATTAAAAATAATACACAATAGACATTGAAATACAACAAAAAAATTTTTTAAAACAATCCTTTAAAAATAAAATAAATAATAAAGCAATCCATTGCTACCGCTAGATTAGGATAGAAGTAATCTGCTAATACATGTATTAATCGTCAAATCTTTACAATGAATCTTAGCTTTATAAACAAAGAGGCAAAATTTAAAAACACGATCCAAAGAGATTGAACACACAAATAGAAAAGGCTAAAAAAAAACCATAGAAAACTTAAACTTCTAAATAAAAAAGTAAGAGAAGTAAAATTCATAATTATAATAAAAGAAAACGTAACTCACACATAATTTCATTAACATTGACGTAACCATTTCTTCGAAATATTAAGTTCCATGCCTTGAAAAGCAATCATCTTGTGTCGTACTTATATTATCCGAATCGTCCATCAGCTTAAAAATTAAATGGCAAATTTAATGTGCAGCTTAATTCCAAGCATAGATAAAGTAGTTAAAATAGTGACTTAAAAATGTCCAGAAATGTAGTGAATCACTTTCCAAAATCTTATTTCTCTAAAAAGGGGAATGTCTCTCACCGTGGATACTAATAACGTCTGTAAAATATCAAATATTACTCTGACGGAGATACGCGATGCGAGTAAATCCACAAAGGATCAACTTCGACCAGACAGCGAAGGATTCTAGTCCTCTTAGATCACAAAAGCACGCTAGTTAACTCTAGCGCGCTGTTTGAGGCCCTTTACACTAGCAATCTTTCTATTACCATAGCCTTTCTATACCTAATTCAAATCTTTGTCGTTTTTATATGGCTTGATATATTTATTCACTACAGTATTAAAATTTACAGAATTTGTATGACAACATTTCATTCGGTTGGCAAGGAGATGAAAACATTAATGTAAAGCCAGAAAGAAACTCCAGATTTTAGTTAAGGGAAGTTTAACTAATAGTCCATGCTATTATAGATTGCTTTACTGTCGTGTATTCAAATATAGTATTATTTTATTTTTTTCCTTACAATTTAAAAGTCATTTTATCTAAATTTACTTTATATTGCGTTTCTCTCTTATTTAGTATCATATTTTTTAACTTTTTATTGTTTACCTCTGATTAAAATTTGTATTTTTATAGTTTTTATTACATCGTTATTCTTATGGTTATTTACTTCCCTAACTACAGGAACACACAAATACACACACACACACATATATATAATATATGTGTGTGTATATACATACATACAAACATTCTTCTTGTGCTTAATAGCAGGAAAATAAAAATTACTAGAACCAAAAAATAAAAATAATAATAAAAGAATAAAATTCCTTTTTAATATTTATTTCTTCGGAATTGTGTTTTGAAAAAATATCTAGAGCCCAGTTTATTTACACATTTAAGAGAATTGTGCACACAATTCGAAAATATCAGTGCTTTTACTCATACTCGTATACGAAGTGGGTGAATGGGGGGGGGGGGGGTAAAAAGTATAAAAAATGTAGTCGACGTCAAAAGATAAAATTGTGAAATGCGTGACTAGAAAAAGATTACCTTAAGATTCAAGATCTTTCACTGAATTGATAATGAAAAGATTGGTTTCTTACTGAATCAACTATAAAAATTTTACGCATTGTATGTTATGAATCTCGAATTTTTCTAAAAAAAAAGCCTTATCTTTTTAACAGTTGCATCTACATAAACATTATAATACCAACCATTTCAATAGCATCTGAAAAAAGAGAGGAAAAAAACAGACAGTTTATTAAAAATATAATTTAATAGCAAAAGTAAATTTAACTTACCAAAAAATTTCGTGTTTTTTAGCATACACAGACATTAGTAAACAGTTATTTCAAAAAGCCTTTCCTTTTTTTTTTTTTTTTTCGCAATAACAGTCATTATAAATTAACGGGAAGCCAAACCAAATAAAAAATATTTCATATATTATGTATATTATTGGTATAATTGAAGGAAAATATTTTATACTCAAATAACGAAAGGTATGATTGAGTTCAAGCAGTGCTTTATAATTTAAAACAGTTAAAATTTAAGTTCTTATATTAATTTAATCAACAACTAAATTTATTTCAGAATTAAGAATTGGCAGCATGCCTCACAATTCGGAGCAAAGACTTATGACGTGGACGAAATTTGAACTTGTTCATTTTTTTCTTAGTGTCCACACCACACAACAAGATGGCTTTCAACTACAGGTGACGAAGGTTCAAAATTTTAAACTTTTCGAAATCGACTACAATTTCGACGATAATTTTATTAAAATTTCAAGAAAAGAAATTATTTTTAAGATTAATTATTTTAAATAATTTTTAGGGTCATTTGAATTTTACGGATGACTGTTTACGAGTAAAATAACGATGGAATCAGCCTTTTTTTCCACAAATTATTGCTACGTAGATGGAAAAAATTAAAAATATGGTTACAAAAATATTCTTAATAAAAAGAAAATAATCATCCTTTTATTGTCATTCTTTCAAAGAAAGATCTGAGATATATATTGATGGAATGAAACGGGGATTATGAGTATGTAACTTTATATATATACATCTGCGTTTTACTAGAGTGTCTCTAATAGATGAAAAAGTGTTTTGACTGATCTTGGGACAACATTAATGATATTGCAAGGAAACCGATACACCCAACACTTTTTTTTTGTCTAGAGACTATCTGTGGTGATGGAAAGTTGTTTCAGTCCTTTCTTCTAGCTGTCTGTTGTGTGAAACGAATGCTCACCATCAACTTCGCTGAGTTGCTGCTGTGAACAGAGGTCAAACCAAGAGATCTCATTTCAAGGAGAGGAAAATCTTTTCCTGAAGTTTTTGGCAAAAGTCCAAAAACATTAAATTTGCCCCCTCAAACAAAATAAAAAGAAAGTCATTCTGTAAGTTAGAAAAGAATAGGACCTAGGATGGAGATAACGGGCAATAGATTACAGAGATGGCGAAAAGACATACAAATTTCTCAGTTCTAAATAACAGCAAATGACTCTATTTTCAGATTACATATATAATCTACAATTTGTTTTTAAATGTCTTCATCTTAAGTACTTGCATTCATTTTCGAGATTACGAATTGTAAAGGAAGTCCTTCTGATGGAATTATATGAATTTTGTTTGTTTATTTGGTTGGATCTATTCTGCACAATTTATTCTCGAATTAAAAGTTTACGGTCTTACACTGTTAAAACATGTTTGATATGTTCTATTACAAACTTTTATTTAACATCCTGTGTATATATATATATATATATGTGTGTGTGTGTGTGCGTGCGTGCGTGCGTATGATGTGTGTGTCTTTGCAGTTACACAAAATTCATATTTGCATGTTAACGCATTCCCTTCACCTGATCGATTTCGAATTTTGTATACACATATATAACTCCGACGACGACAATACAGTACTACGATATGGTCATGTAACTAGTGACGAAATTAGGAGGAAGTGGATGGAATCCGGCCCTTCCCCTTAATACCGTTCAACTAAGCTGAAATTTTTCTCACACATTTAGCTCACGTAATTCATTTTTAGTCTTGAATTTCTAGACTTAAAATAATTAAATAAATATAAGTAAAAAAAAAAATGTTTTTTAAATCAAGCTTTTATTTGAAGATGGACTAAAATGTATAAAAGAGTTTTTTAAAAAACACAAAATAACGTAAAATTTATAAAAGCATGGGGCGTTAATACTGCTTTTGATTTTATATATAAGTAAGAAGCTTTGGAGTATCTATTGTATTAGTAATTACCTAGGTATCTCAGTTAAGTGCCTCAGACTTAAACAAATTAAGCGTTTATAAATTATATATTATTACACATTTTAAAAGTTATTTTCATACTTTTCAGTCCATCTTTAAGCAAAAGTTTGATTTAAAAAATCTTTTTTACTTTATATTTATTAGTCTGTAAATGGCAAACTTCACTTTATATATCCACAATTATCAAATATATATATTATTCATATTTACCAACAATATACGCGTATTTCGGGAGGAAAACTTTGAAAAGTGTGGCATAATATTTAATACCAATTGCTATGTGAAATAGAGAAACTACACATTCAGCAGAAAATTCGACTTAACTAAGTGGGATATAAATCATAAAGTTGACTATACTATTTAACATAAAGCCAGGACTATATTAAAGTTGCACCAATGCCGCTTTTAGGAATGAAATTGATGTTTTCTTTTCTTAACTTCAATCTTTATATTATTGTTTATTTTGTTTATTGAATTATTTTTACCTTTATTTTTAATTATACAATCTGTTCACTTGAATTTTGTTATTTTAACAATGTTTTCAAAAGCCGATTAGAATGCGGGATGTTTTATAGGATGTATTTTTTTAAAAAAAAAAAAAAAAAAAAAAAAAAAAAGATATCAAGAGAAAACTTTCATAATTATTAAAAAAAAAAAGGTTTCTTAAGTTGTACAAATTTTATAAGCTTGAGACAAAATTAAATCTTTTTCGAGTTAATTCAATAGTAATACTTAATAAACAAATAAATAACAATTATACATAAAAAGTAGTTACATCTCACTTTTGCTACGCTCTGTAAAATAATAGTAAATGATTACTTTTTCTTTACAAATATTTAGAATTTTTTTCCTTTATAAACGGTAATGTAATTTAAATTTCGGACAACAGCTATCCTTTAATCGGTTTCAAAGTAATTTTGTTGATCTTTACGATCTTATGAACGCTTTAATGCAATGTTTGTCAATGTAACACGTATGAAAAATTCAAATCAATACAATCAAACAAGGTATAAAAAAAATATTCTATGAAAAATAGAAAGACACTTAGAAACAACCGTAAAAACATTTTGACATTGTTCTCATTATTCTTTAAGTATTTTCACTAACTCATATAACATTAATAATTCTATCTTTCAATATCAGATTCTATTTGAAAACTGAATTATACAAAAGCTCATAGCAGCGCAATTTATGAGTTTCCAATAATAAATCGACTCGAGTCTTCGTAATGATGTATGTGTCAAAAATTGTAACGCATTTATGACCCATTAAGAATTTTATGAGCGTTATAACGAAACACCCGAAGAAAGAAAATTGAATTTATTGAAAATGTAATTTCGTAGAGAAGTAGATGCTAATAAATGAAGTATACAGAGGACACCTTTTTTGAGACATTTCTTAATATATTAACCCGATTGAAGCAGTTTTTGCTCACAGTCGCAAGTAATTTACGAGAAAAAAAATATTTTTAAGGCTTATTCTACCGTAGTAACATTTGCGAAACTCTTAGATTCAGAAACTTTAGTCTCCTAAATGAAGAAAATTGATTGGTGCTCAACAATCATCGACAGGAACCTGGAAGGCTGCTGACGCAAGGCTCAGTTAAGTAGTTGATTAATTTTTAAAGGCTTTTTAGAACGTAATTGGTACTCCCCTTCCCCTTCTTTTTGAAAGTTTCAGAAGCGCGCATGATTAAGAATTCGATCTCATTCTTGCAAACTCCATCTGTCGACATTTTGATTGGATTTATGAAACAAGTATTTTTAATCCAATTTTATAAAGAAGTAAACAACAATAACATTTCTTTTCAGAAAAATCACAGTTCTTCTTTTAAAACTGTTTACTAATAGGGAAAAAAAACTATTTAAAAGTGAAATACGCTTTAAATCTTTTTTTTTTTTTCCCTATGATGAAAGTAACGAGGAAAAAAAACTTTTCGATCGGAAGATAATTTTGAAAAAAAAAATATTTATATAGAAATAAAATGATATTAATATATAAACTGTTAAATGTGATGAAACGAGTATAACGCTGTTTCGTTCGATCTTTCGGCATTACTTTTCATATATTTCCAACTTGAAATAAGAAATGCGAAATATTTTTTCTCATCTTCAATGCATACTAAATACTTCTTTCATACGACAGTTTTTCCCTCCTGATATTTTCCTCGAGTTTGAAAGAGGAAAATTTTTAATATGCTCACCAGTTTTTAAGGGGAAAAAAACTGTCTTTAGAACATTTGGAAAGCTGTCTAGACTTGCATGAACATAGTTTTCATGCTTCAAACATTTCTACAAACTCTAAAGTTATTTTTTATTGCACTAGATGAGACACTAAGGGAATTTATTGTAGAATCGCTATACACTCCTCGGTACTCATGAAAAAAAAATGCATGCTTGATAATCTCGTCTTTCTTTCTTTCCCACCCCCTTTAATCAACTCTTTCATTTTTTCGCTTTAACTATTACTGCTTAGTAATATTATTAGGTCATAAATAAATTTAAAAAAATATTTTATTCGAAATTTTCTTTCGAAAATAAGAGCGAAGCTGATGTTTCTTTCGGTCTCTCAAATTTCGAATAAAATTCAAATTGAACAAATAAAAAAAATCTTTGTTAGAAATAGAATTAAAGTTCTCTGAGCTTTTATTGATCAGTAGTGGATATTCTTTATTTAATGATATTGAAAAAGCAATTATTTCACTATGCTGTCAATTTTTATCATTCGTGAATTCCTGAAAAATAATATAACATTAATTTCTTATTTCACTGCTATACATTTAGATCGAATTTATACTTTTAACAGTCCGCGAATATGCGAAATATTTTCAACTTTAAAATATTCTCCAATCTACTCAATGTGTTAATATATTCAAGGATCCATATTTAGTAATCACGCTTGTTAAACGAAATTTAACAAAATATAGAAAAATCTATGCATTGTAGAAAAAAATTTGAGCCATTGTTGCTTGACAAATCATTCTTTATAGGTGACAGAAATCAGATAAATGTCTTTATAACAAATTTTTATTTGTATTTTGAATATTTTTTGAGCAATAATATCTGAAAGGGTAAACTAGCGTGCAAAAACTACAAAATCTTAGAGAAACAGATCATGTTTTCCCCAAAAACAAACAAATTATGATAACGCATGTACTGGGATTATATTTCGCTTCTTACATTTTATTTGCACAGACGAACACTAGATGTCTCTGTAAACACAGTCGGAAATCAGATTTCAAAGATGTATATTTTTTGGGAGAGCAAAAAAAAAAAAATTTTTTTTACCTTCCGTTTTTTGATGCACAATAAATATCATTATAACTTGAAACATAATTAACATAGCAACTCAATTAGAGAATCATTAGTGAAATATCTACAAATTTATGAATAAAAAATTTATAAATTTCGGATTTTATTTATTTCGGAAAAAATAATAATCATGTGATTCTTAAAATTATTTCGAATAGATGAATGCTGGTAATGAAATAAGATATTAAATATAAATTAATCAACACTTAACTAAAATCCAAGTGAATGCTTGCTGAATTTAGAACTTGTTAATTTTAATAAGCAATTCAAACTTCTCACAAACTTTTTTTTTTTTCTCTTTTTTCTTTTATCTTTCCTAAACGTTTATTAATAGAATCTATACGAATTATGAATATTTTTTTCAATGCTGGCGATTTAAATATGTCGAAAGATATCAATATAACTATCAAATATAGGAATTCTAAATAAATATCTTCCTTACAAATATCAATTCTGGAAGAAAAGTATTGAGTCCCAAGTTTCGAAAACGATCATCTTTATTGGTTGCTAAACTTCTTCCTTCACTGTCTTTTCGAAACATTCTATTCGCATACATGATCACAAAGGATATCATTTATAGAAAGTTTTAATTCATATGAAGGAACCCTTTCAAGCTTTTCTTGCTCAGCAAGAAAATACTAATGGAGGAACGGAGAATTTTACAATATTTTTCAGGATAAACAGTATTCAATATAGTTAAAATGCGATAGAATAAACAGAGCTTTGGAATGCAAATAACATTCTTTTTGCCATTCCTGACTGAAGTTCGAAATCAAAATTCTTTTTTGATGAAATTGATATTATATTCAGAAAAGTACAAAAAATTAAAGAGTTAAAAACAAATATTTAGAATAGATAGAATGTGCATATTGCATTTGTACATTACTATTAAAATTCGGAAAAACTAAAAATTTATACTGCAATATGAAGAAAATATAAAACCATAATTTAAATATTTTATTTAAAAAATAATCCTTGTGAATATTATTTATAAGATATATATATTTAGGCAATACACAGGATATTTTGATGTTCTAGTACTCGAATTATTTGTATGTATACTTTAACTTAACTGTTAGTTATACAATGCAACCCCACTAATACTCAATAAATTTTTAACTTAAGGATATTGAGGGATTCCGAATCATCAACGAAGTTAGAAGAATTCTTGATTGTTATTTAAAGTAAAGAAAGAGAGCAAAGCGATGAAATTAATAAATCAAAATAAATGTTAAATATTACATATGTATAAAAACAAGCATTTTAAATTGCTTAGTTCCACTATATACCTCAACTGGCTTCATGTTCCTACAGTGGAAAGTGCATTATTTTTTTAAATAAAATTAAGGTCGCATAAGAGCAACACAATGAAACATTCACAACGGCTCTTATCATTTTCAGACACCACAGGTTTTACGTAACTGGGACAACATCTGAAGTGGCACCCAACTCTTCAACTTCTACACCAAGCTAATGTGAAGACCCACCATATCATAAGAACTTCATATTAAGCGGTATTGCATTTTTTAAAGCTGCTGCAATCAGAAAAAAAGTAAATAAAACATATCTCGGAAAAACGTATCATCTCTTCCAAGTTTTTTCGAACCTTTAAAATAAGTTAAATATTTTTAACCTATGCGTGTGAGTTATATATACATATTGATTGATTGTGTATAATATCGACACACAGAAACAACAAGAATGTTATTAGAGACGTATCTAGAAATTTTGAACCTTGATCAAGAGACGAGGACGACACCTGAGCTGACATTCCTATCTCAAAACTACCATGCTTTAGGACATTCAGTTCCGCTACACGATAAGTTTTAAGTGGCATCAATATTCCAATCAACAACTTGAAGGAAACAACTCCAACCATCAACTCGAGACCAAGCCAACTCGGCTTCCGTAGCTGCAGTAAAATATGCATATTTCTAGTTCATGTTCATACTTTCAAATCGAAATGTTTACGCACTTTCCGTGTATAATAACACACATTTTACTAAATGATAATTGATTAAGACTGTGGAACTAAGAAAGAATAAATAAAGAGTGTGGTACTCATATGATGATTGATAAATTTTCATAAGCAGTACTCCCTCTATAATCTGGCACTCCCAGTAATCTGGGATTTTATGCAGACAAACAAACCTTACAAACGTTATTTTATGTATTTTATTTCCAATGAATAATGTAGGTTATGAATACAAAACAGCGAATTTTCTGTAGATTTAGTTATTTCATGTATTTTACACTTTATTTTCATGTGCTATATTTAAATTTTATACAATACAATGCTTTCACAGTTTAAATGCGCTGTTTTTAGTCATTTTCCAGTAATCCAACATTTTCGGTAATCCGGCATTTCTATGGTGCGATAAGTACCAGATTACCGTGACAGAACACTTAAATCGATATCAAATATTACTCAGTTTTCTTCCGAGCTAATTTTCAAGTCTTCCTATTTAATTTTTTTTTTTTTTTTTAATTCTTTACCATTTAGGAAAAACGACAAGTTCATAAATAAACCAAAATTTATAGCTTGTATATATATTTTACAGATATATTTTTTTTTACTTAAAAAGGCATTAATTTTTTTTATGAAAAATAGATTTTGTTATTCAAAGTCTTTCATAATCGGATTTGTGAACGCACGGTGTTATCTTCAGAAATTTATATTTGTATTAAGGCATGATGAATTGGTTTAACAATTTTAAGATAGAAGCACTTGGCAAAAATAAATGTACGCAGTAACCAAGTGAATATCTCGAGTTTCTTTAAAATCATTTTCACGCAATGTTGATAAAGGATGAATTCTCAAACGAAGAACTGAAATAATAAATTAATAAGAAACAAAAAATTTACAAAGGAGCTATTTCGCAAATGTAGTAAAAATAACATTTTAAAATATTTTTATCTACAGTTTACACAGCAACAAAAATAATTGTAGTGTTCCTAATAATAAGAATGAATAAACATTTTTGAAAACAAAGTTTTATTCTAAAACTAATAACGAACAAAATTTGTATAAGAAATAAAAAAAAAAAAATCTTAAAATCATCTAAATAAAGAATATAATTTTTTTGTATGATACAGTTCTTTTTGTTATTTTCAGAGATTTAGGATTAATTTGGGGTACTATCCATTAAATAAAAATATAAATAAATAAAAATAACAAATATGTCACTAATTCTACGAAAACGATATTTCCGACAAAAAGTGCATACACATACACATATTTCAAGGTATCCTTCCTTTAAAATGTACGAAAATAATGGTCAAGGGATGAAGTGCATACTATGAATTACTATAATTTCAGTAAACAAAGAGGTTGCTCTACAGAAGAAGGGAGGAAAAATTTTATCGAAAATTGGATCAGTTGTATCTGAGAAAAATCCCAGAGTTTCCCTCCTATGAAAGAAAAAGAAATAAAAGAAGAATTACGTACTCTGCCAGAAAATCTTATGGAACACGTATTTTTATCTTTTTGCGTCTTTTTAGTGTCAAGCGACCCAGAAGTTCGCCATCGAGATTGTCCCAAGAACAGCTTATGTCTTTGACAGCTGTCATTTTGTTTTGGTTTGAGGTTGGTGGAGGGACGAACATGTCGGAAAATCTTGTAAGACCGAAGTAAAAAGTATCACCACGAGAAAGAAATATTCAAGCAAAACTTGAAACACCAATCAATTGCCCATACAAATGTTCCAGTAATATTTAAAGGCATTAATATTTTAATACAAAAAGAATCATTAAACTGGATTCAATCTCTTATACTTTCATGAAAGCCCTTATTCAACATCAATCCTCGTTGTACATTGAAAGAAATAATGGATTGCAGTGTCACGAAAGCATTTAAGTCGCATTAATTTATATAGAGAGGTTTAGTCCTTATCGTGTTATGTGTCCTTTAAACTGAACATTACTTAGCACTTCAGCTAGTAAAATGTTTAGTGAATCGAAATTGCTGAGCACTTGAAAACTTTCTCTTCATTGATTCGATAAATTTGGAATCTAATACGAGTGCAAGGGTTGGAATTTCAGGATTTAATCTGAATGTCGATTAACTGAACGGTTAGAGTTATCCTCTTTCGTATCCATTTAAGTTAGCCATTAGTTTATCGTTGAACTCTTATTAAATCAAGTATTGTAACTTAGTATTAACACTGAAATAAATTCTGGTTACTTACTGTTTAGAGTAGAATTCGAAAGTTTCGAATTTAGTGTGTAATTTTACTATGTCAATAAACAAATTATTGCTTTATCCATTTTTATATTTATAAAGGAAAATTAAAATTTGAATGGAAATTAGCAAATGAAAAAAATATAAAGATTTACGTTATTTCTTAAAGTACATATTTTACTCTCTTTTTATATAGAAAGTAAAATAGTCACAGCACGAAAAAAAAGTAATAAAGCTTTTACCTTATTTCGTAGAGAAAAAGTATACAATATACTATTAACATTATTGTTATGATACATAAGAAAAAAAATTTTACTTTAAAAAAACCTCATATCTTACATTTTTCTTATTGTTTGAAAATTAATAAAATAAAGGCCCATTTTTGTAAATCTTAAAATGTTGTTTCTTCCCAAACGGTTAAAACTAGCCGTAGGAAATGCTGTTCAAAATTAAAAATTTATTATTTTTATTTTTACTTACATAGTTTAAAATTTCTTACTACACTTCCCTTTGGTTTTAAAAAAATGTTTCCAACATGTAATTTTTTTTCTCTGTCCTCGAGGGAAATAAGTTCTGTATTTTTCATTCTAACCAAAATGAGAGTAGCTAGTTTTTCGATAGAGAGCTCAAACTTCTCTGCACGACTCTCTGAATTAAATCCGAGGTCTTTTTTATTACAGACAGAAGTGCTATAGCCACTACACACTATTTTAGTGTTCACTTTCCTCCTCATAATCATCATGTAGCAAGAGGGAACCTTATAGAGCCACGACATTAAGAAAAATCCACGAAAGAAATTTTTAAAAGTTAATAATACACAAAACGATGCGTTCGTGCCCTTCATCATAAAGCCATGTTCATAATGACCAAGAAGGAATTTCCGTGTAAGCAATTTGACTTCGCCGTAGCGAAGAAGCAATTTCTGCGAGTGGTGCAACCGTCTTTCTCGCAGATGTACATTTATTTAGTCTTGCTTTCTTAGAGTCATTCAAAATCCATCCGGCTAATTTGCAAAATACTTACAAGGGGAAATTCTGAGAAAATCTTTTGTATATGTATTACTTAGTTTGAGTTTCTAAGAATTAAAATCCATTCTGAGAAAATCTTTTGTATATGTATTACTTAGTTTGAGTTACAAAGAATTAAAATTCATTTCTTGATTAAAGTGTAATTAAGATCTATGACAGAGTTTCATTTTCAGCGCATTAAAATTCTATTCCTCAGATTTCAATGTCGACTTATATTTTCTGCTAGTTCTATAGAGAAATAAAATTGTTGTCATTTTATTCAGGTTTCACATCTTTGTTTCATGTATATAATCTCCTAGGAATTTATCTCAATAAAAAATTTATTTGTGAATGCGTGTGTTCTTCTTAAGACAGTTACGAAGAAATAAACTGAACTTTTTGGATATTTTTTTGCATTATTGTTAAAGCAATATAAACATGCATTGCAATTTATCATCTTGCTGTACAGCTGAATTTTATAAAATCATTTTAAATTGATAATTAGCGTGAGCAAATTTTTCCATTTTTTTAAAAAAAAAACAGCCCAAAAAATACTCTGGATCAGTTGATATTTTAAGCATTCAAAAGTAATACAAACATCACAATTTATTATTTTCATTCATTATTTCTGTCAAGTCCACAGAGTCAGTTATATAAGACAATGGGTTAAAAAAGCATTATAGCTATCTCTGCACGGTTTTGCCAGATCATTGATATTATTAAATATCGAATAAAAACCAAATTTCAAATTTTTATCGTCAAGCTTTTATATGAGTTGCATTTTGGAGAAATGAAACTGAATTTATTATAAATGAATAAAAAAAATCTAAAAAAATCCCTTCGAATATTTTTTAGATAACTAAAAAAAATTATAAATGCGTAGTACATTTCCTTTTCACTTCCTATAAGTAATTGTTTGATTAAAAATGCTTAACGGTTACCTGAACTCAAATTTTATTTTTGAAAATATTTAGAAAGGATAACAGACGATGATTGGATACCTTATTCAGATTTGAATATGCTCTAATATTTACTATCAAGAATTTGTGAAGGTTGAGAAATCCAAACATTTATGAATCAATTATTTGAAAATATATAGATGTTACCCAGTTAAAAAGCATACCAAAAAGAAAAAAATATATTGGGAACGTACATGGCGAATTTCCCGCGTGTCAACAAGAGGAATCCTGAGAAACGAAAACTAACTACAAAGCATTTCGTGGCACTTTCATTGTGAACAACGCAGCATTTCTTTGGGGGGGGATCATGAAAGTTCCACATGAGCACCTTTGATGACACGATGGATAATGTGAGGGTATTCCACTTAACGCCAAGTTCGCTGCAGCATATCGTTTAGATGTAACGCATGCGCAGGTGATGTTTGTACAGGAGAGAGAAGCTAATTTTTTAACGTGTATATGGTGCTAAATAAGAAAAGACTTGTTGTTGCAAACATGATACTACACTTATAAAATGATAAAATGCGTGTACTTTAGAAGTAACTTCAACGTAATTACTGTAATTGTAACTTGGGATTTGGTAAGGAGAAAATTAAAATTAATAATAATACATTATTATGCTACAATTCCTTAAAGTCCCCGACCTCCATTATTTTTTCTTTTACAAATTCAAGTACATACAAATGGTGACAACAGAATAGAGAAGCTTGCCATTTCAAAACTATTTAATTGTTTCTATAGCTTATCAAAAGAATTGATGGTGGTGTGATTGTTGCTTTTAGTCTTTACATAAATTCGAAAATCAGGACTCTTTTACACTTAGATCAATTTAGCTTATTTTTCAATCCTTTAGATATGCAACCTTATTTATATAAGTAATATAAAGCAGGGTGAAATCCGGCTCTCTCAATCCTCAACATTGACATAGTTTTCATTCTTTTGATATTTCTGATGTTTATATTAAGAGAGGTTTTTCTTCCTAATCAACATATATGTAATTTCCTTTACCACATAAATTTTGTAATATTTGAGCCTGTTAAATACCGCGAAGGTAATGATAACATTACTCTAGTCACAACTCAAAGAATGTTTGAGAATTTCCTGAATAACTATCGGTCTCCTTTGGGTGATAATCAGGTTTATCGTTATCGCATGATTTTCATATAGTTATGCAAATTAAAATGACACCAAAATGAATATTTTCAGAACAAATTTGCTCAGAAGCATAGTCAGGTTATCTAATAGTGCTCAAAAAATCCAGACGCACGTCAAAATTTCAACAAAGTACTTATACATTTCATGCGAAAACACTAGGTGGAACTTTTTTATGAAAACATTAAGAATGCACTAATTTTTAAAATAACCACTGCTCAAAAAATATGTTGCAAATGCAAGCTATCTTCCATTTCCCAAATATAGAAAAAAGTTCTCAAGATATTAACATTTTCACCATAACAGATCTTTTATAAAAATAGGGTGGGGGGGATTATAATTTCAAGCTATTTCGACTGTATATTTTCCTTTCAAACAACAATCTCTAGTTGTTATATAGTTGTGGGAATTATGCAGTAATAATAAATTAACCAATATTTTTATCATGTCAGTTAGTGAATAAAATTACAAAAATAAATTAACAGTTCATTGTGTCAAAATTATGATATCAATTTTGATAGTTATATTGCTGTTTGATTTTCATTCTGGACACTCTTGAAAATATTTTTTAGTCACGCTTATAAATCTGAAAGAAAATATGTTTCATTAAAAGAGATTAAAGCTAAAAAGTCTTTAAAAACCTTCGATATTTGAAACTTTGAAGACAAAATTTATTTGCGTAAAGTCCTTTTTATCGAAACAAAAACGAGTTTTAGGTGAAATGAATAAATGTTTTGCTGTATATATTCCATCAACATAACCCTCCCCCTTCCGTCACCTTTCAAAATATTTCGTGTCAGATTTTTTCGCAACACATTTTCCTGTCCGTTGACATCCGGTGATGTTTCAGACATTTCCGTTCCCGATCGAACCACAAATGACCTCGGGCTCTTCTATACATAAAAACGGCTCTCTGCCTTATTGAACGGTGCGAAAATAAAATAAATATTTAGAGAGACTAGTATTCTTCCACCTAAAAACAAATAACTACCAAAATACCACAGACGAAAATATTCACTATTGAAAGAACATTAAAAAATACCATCTTCAAGAAAACCAAATAAATAAATATTTCATCCGTAATACATGAAGAGAAATAGAAGCATGAACACTACAATGCGAAGGAAACGGCATAATTAACGCCTTTCAGTGAAGAGGTTTTGTTGAAGAAAGGTACGTGCGTCTGAAGCATTCTAGCATTTTTCATTTTAATCGAGGCAAGAGCAAGCGTTATCTGACAAATTTGACTTGCATAAAGAATTTCTATGTCTCACCATTGGTGCGAAGATGTCGAGGGAAAATATAGGATCAAGAGAATAATAAGGCATTGCATAACGCATTCCAACAACACCGACACGTATTCTTCCGTTTGAGTTCTCTAAGTAAGGGTACAATTTCTATGCGTAGATGTATTACTACAGAAAATTAGGATTTGAGAAATAATACCTTTATTGTAATGTTTGCTGAAAAGACGTACGATTTAGCTCCGTTTCTTGCTTTCTGGAATGCAGCATAAAATTTGCATTTTATTCGGCTTTTTGAATTGCTTGCAGGTGTCGCTGGATATGAAATGTTAAAGTTGCCGCTACTAATTCATCTGGAATTCTTTTCGTTAGAAACGAAGTAGCGTCTGTCAATGCACAATCATGGTGCGCTTTCTATCTAAATTGGAATTCCAGATAGCAAGTTTACACATCAAAGAAATCTGAAGAAATTGAAAAAGATTTTGAAGCACTTACCTTCCGGGGGGGGGGGATGATATAATTAATAAAATTATGTATACAGCAATAGATGCTTTAATTAAATGTTTGTAAATTGATATGATATTTCATACATCTGGATTTCAACTAGGATTTTGTGCTGTCAAATGGCAATCAACCAAACAATCATCATAAATGAGGTCCATTAAGATATTCTATTTTACATATGAAAACGAAAAATAATGATAACCACACAAAAAATTCATTTAATCCTTTTATGAGTGTGAACAGAAATGACTGAAATATGAGGAAGTGCTGATGAGTTGGCAAAATGGTTACAGATTTCTCTAAAAGACAAAGGGAGATACTGTGCTAGTTTGCATTAACATAGAATAAGCTACATTAATTACAACTTCATAACGAAGTTCTTTTAAATCTTTTTTATGACATCCTCAAATGGTAATATGATTCCAATTTATACCAAAAAGATTAAAGCGAGTGATAAAACAGCATTGCATATTAATTAACTGATGAAAACTACGATTACTTCCCAAGTAAATAATATAACTTAATAAAACAAGCTTAAAACAATTAGCTACCGTGTTGACAGAGACAAGGTGATTAAAATGTGTGGGAAAAAAGCATTAATTACTGTTATTTGAGAGAATTATCCGATATAAAAAATATATCTGTGATATTCCATTCTACTGCTTTAAAAGAGGATAATATTTAATTTAAGTTGAAGAAAATATAATTGAAATGTATGACTCTACAATGAGAGTTAAACATTTTCTTCATTGTGGTAAGACAGAAACTTTTCAATTATAATTCATTTACATAAAAAGATTACTCCGATTTTCCTGGAAAAAATGTCGCTAGTTAAGAATGAATTATTCAATAATAAAGGACGAATCTTTAAGAAAACTGCAGTATCTAACCGTTATTTTCATAATGGTTTTACAAACAAATTTATATATATATATATATATATATATATAAACATAAAGAGCAAAATTGATAAATAACTTACAGAATTAATAATCTACTTATGTATATAATTACGAGTTATATACCTCTAAAATTTTATAAACACCACAAAATAAGTGTTTTTGTTACAAAAGAATTTAAAATTCCCATTTTTATAATGTGATTAGTGCTATGATTCTACTCAAAAGAGATAGAAATATACCAGAAGACATTAGTTATTAAATATTATGAATATCAAAACATCTAAGAGTCAGTCGAAGTTGAAACAAGAAAAAAATCCCGAAAATGAATCAATTTAGTGTTTAACATTTCCATTAAAAGGAAGTATTTGGCCTAAATTTGCTACCCAATTACATTTTCGATACTTCTTACAAAAGTATTAATAAGTCTTCTCATTTTGTTAATGTATCAACAATCTTTTAATTTATGGATATTTCAATTAAATATAATCGCAGACAAAACTCTCATTTACAAGACAGTAGTTTTTATTGGTGCATACTTAGCTCAAAAATTATTTAAAAATTCTTTTTAAAAATATATATGCTATCTTTACATTTCGATCCCAACCAAAAAAAGAATGTTTTTGATTATATACTTATTTGTATTTGCTCATTTTAAATAGAAAATGAAATAAATGTGCACATTTATATTTTGTTAAATTGTTTATTTCATATTGTACTAAATTGATAATGGAATAGCCTACTGCAATTAAACTGATACGTAATAAATTTGAATTTAATACAAAAGTACATAATATTCAATTCTTTATTCAATATTTTATGCTATATCAAAGAAGTATTGTAAAGCCCCGCTGAGCCGGACCTCTTTAACTTGGTAAAAGTTTTTTTTTTTTTAAATTTTAGAAGCAATTTGCACAAATTTTCACAACAGTTTTTATTCGTACTACGAAAAATTATTTTCTTCACTTAAATCTTTAACAGCTATGAATTTATAAAAATAAAGGGGGGTAAATATTCCGTGCAAATTCAACAAATCCTCAGCCTTTAATCACCAGTGACGAATGGCATGCGATGCTACATTGTCTAAATAGAAAAAGTAATTAAATAACTTCAAGGTCATTCCTATTGTTCACAAAACAGATGTCATTATTTTCAATAAATATAATTCATATTCGATTTCTTCAATATAAAGTTGATTTCTATAAATATGCTTTATTTTATTTAATTTTTTCTCCCCTTCTCCGGTTAAGCCAGAATTATGATATCCGGATTGGCCCTAATCCCAATTAATTTAACTTCACTAAGTTTTACTGTAATTGGAGAAGTATTTAACATTAAATTTATCCACCACAACTGCAATACCAGCCGATACAATCGATTCTCGCTGTTGTAAATCTGGGATGCAGTGAACTTTTTTTTTTTTTTTTTTTTAAATTCAGCAATATAAATACAGTTAATTTTTTCACTGGTCCCAATTGAATTTCTATGTAACTTATGTTATTTTAAACGCTTAAAGCAAACTTTAGAGAAAATGAAAATCCGCTTACAGTGAGCTGAAATTTCCATTCCAGAGATTTTTTCAAGCTTTTCCTAAGCTAATTTTATACGTACGAATTAGGATCCCCAGAAAAGTAGCATTGTAAACTTACGTCTCAAATCCTACTGCTTCTACGAGTATTCCCCCTTCCTTTTCTAGGAATCAACAATTGATCCATTATCCAGTGAACAATATTCTTTCCCCATTCTCCTCGCCCTTTCTAAGAATCCACTGGCCCAATACATAGACCCCACTCTTCAAAACACTCCTCTAAAAACCAGAATAATAGTAGAATGGACCATAGAAGCGTCATCAAATATCTTCCTCCTTTTTTTTATATTCAGGAGCTGTTTTCATATCCACATAACCGATTTGGACTGAAAAGACATTTTGCCATCTCAGCAATATAAATATAAAAAACTTCACAAAGAGAAAAAAAATTTCAATTGAAGATAAAATAAAAAAAAAAAAAAAAAATTGAAACGTACGGAAAATAAAGCCAATCAATCAACGATATTCAAATAGTTATTCTTATAAAAAGTTACAATTTCAAACATTTAAAACTGGATAGAGTTAAAAAGCTACGCCGGGCTGAAAAAGAGAATGTAAAAAAGGGTCTTTTAAAATAGTTCGCCACATTTCGCGGGATATACATATTTCCATGTTCTTCAACGGATTAAAAGTCCTAATCACCGATAATATCTCGATTATACAGTTCAGAATAACTCAGTATAGTTGAGAGAGAAAACAGTTTTATTTTACTCAATTTCAGATTTTAAAAATGCGAATTGGGTGTACCCCACAACACAGAAGTTATTTGGTTTACGATTTTTTTTCCTTTTCACAACTCACTCTCATTGCATGCATATTTAAGTGAAAAGCCATCAGCACCAGTTGTCGCAACAACTGAAATATCTATACACTCATTGCTATTAAAAGTTACGCACCAAGAAGTAAGAGTGGGATTGTTACGAAAATTGGCATGAAGGTACGTGTCAAACAGATACGTAAGTGATTAAAAATGAAGGGGATTATGCATTTCGTAACGCCACCAGAGGGCGTTGAACTTCGTTCCCCTAGGATTATAAAACATGTAAGCAGAGCTTGTTTGCATGTATTTAAATTTTTGTAGAAGGACGCTTTTCAACAAGAGATGCCATTACGCCACCATGGGAGACAATACGAGTAGCTGTCAATGATCGAGAAGCGAAGAATTACAGAGATGACGGAAACCGGGTGGTCACCTTGGCGAGTAGCTCGCCACTTACGCCGTTCTGACTTCACTGTGAGGAGGTGTTGGGACCAGTGGATAAGTGAGAGGTCTGTTACTCGACAATCAGGCTCATGAGCCCTTGACACACCAATAATACAGACGACCGTCACATCATACGACACGCACGCATAGCACCAACTGTCTTTTGTTTACCATCCACTCACAGGCTGCACCTTTACTACGAGCTTCTGTGTCTATCCGTACCATCGCAAGATGCCTGGCTGAAGGTCAGTAGCTATCGTGGCGCCCTTTATTTGTACTGAAGTTAGCACCCACTCGCCGTCACCACCGTTTGGAGTGGTGTCGCGCTCGAAGGGATTGGATTGCTGCCGAATGCAATCAGGACGTCTTTAGAGAAAAATAAAGGTTCTATTTGGGCAATGTTGACAATCCTGTAAGTGTGTGGAGGCCCCGTAGTGTACGTCTCAATCCTGCCTTCGCTGTATAGCGGCACGCCGCTGCCACAACTGATAGTATGAAGTGTCATCGCATACGATACACGGTAACCCTTAATATAGATCCACGGCACTATGACAGCCCAGAGATACGTTCGTGACATTCTTCAACCACATGTGTTTTCATTCATGGCAAGCATCCCAGGAGCCACTTTTCAACAGGGCAATGCTCGCCCACACAAAGCAAGTGTTTCACAGGACTGCCATTTTCACCCTCGATCCCCAGATTTGTCACCGATCGAGCATATCTAGTATCATTTAGAACGGCAATTTGGACAGCATACGTGTTTGGTCGAATTAAAGCCACGTTTACAGCAACTGTAGAACTAAATGTCGCAGAACATCGTACGGGATTTGTATGCCTCAATGCCCGACCGAGCCACATCATACTTTCATGTCAGAAGTGGCCCAACAGGGTACTAATACCTTCATTCATTTGTAATTTTTCCTACAGTAAATGATTCTTTTCCTTTGATTTTGTAATCACTTACATCAACGTTGTACTTACGTATGTAAAATTTCGTTTCATTTTCACAATTCTTTCTTAGTGCGCAAATTTTTATGACAATGAATGTATATATAAGTATGTATATATATATATATATATATATATATATATATATATATATCGGGATTCGATTGAATATGAATGCGAAACACAAACTCTAATTTGTTCTTTCAAGTACACCTGGATATGTATCAGCTCCCAAGAGTAGATTGCACATAATGTTTGGCTCTTCAAATGTCTTTTATTTCTTTTTACCTTTTGAATCCAGTGCTTAAAAATCTTTTTGTCTAAAAGATTATTCTCTTATTCATTTTGCCACTTCTAAAACAGGTGGAGCTGGTGGTAATACGAGAAACCACGAGGGGGAATTAAACTAACTGTCCGTTTAAAACAACACGAATGGAGAGGCTAAAACATATATACAAAAAAAAAAAAAACATGCTTCCGTCTTTACCATGGTGAACAACTTCAACAAACCATCTAAGAACAATTGCTTTAATCGACTTAGGAACTCAAAGAAGACGGAGGGGGATTTAGAGAGTTACGTTTGCAATAAAAGAATTGAGACTTTTTTCTACCAAATAATTTAGAAAGAATCATTGATTGTGTCCCGTAAGAAACAAAAAGCGATACCGGAATATAACATAAGTGGAAAACAATGTAAAATGTTCAATAAATGAATGTAATAAACGAGTTGCGGAATTTTTAATTCCCAAATGTCTTAAATGTAAGAATCTTGCATTTAAACCAAAAGGGGTAGAGATGAGAGATCTTTTTCCGCCGGAAATTATGTACCTTTTATTAATTCGATAATTTTTAAAGATTGGAGTAACTTCTTACAGCAAAAGAAATTTTAATACATAACAGCAATTAAACAAGTAAAATGTTTAAATGCATAAAGAGTAGATTATAAAAATGTGAGTCAGTATTAATACTTTGTTAAATTATGACATTTGCGCCATCACCACACCAATGCACTCTCAGTACCTAAATTTTAAAATTTTCCTTTATATTGTGCCACTACACAATCGACCTTCGTAGGTAATGAACTGTTTAATAGTTTAAATGAGAGAGAGAGAGAGAGAGACAAAGTTGTACGGTATAAAAACAATATAGCGCAGTAAAGAAAAACGAATATAAATAATTATTAATGTATATAAGAGGGTATGATAAAGAAATAGAAATACTTTTTCACAAAAACTATGTAATTAAAAATAATCATAATTGAAACATTAATTTTATTTACTATATTAATCTATCAAATTACTTACAAAACATGAATCATATTTTTTTTCCTTTGGAGGAATATATTTTAAAAAAAACTACATACCTAAAAGTTTGACAATTTCGCGAGCAAAAATAAAACTTAAAAATAATAACTGCTTTAATTAAGGCCATCAAATTTTATTGGTAAATCATTCTGTTTTAAATTCTCACTTTTAATTCGTTTTTTCCTAGATAACGCATTACGAATTTTGTTGAAAAAATTGCCCGATTACCTGGAAAATACTTTTTTTTCTTGTAACTTCCTCTATCTATAAAAGCCGCCCTCTTCAGGTCTTGTGAGGTAACAATTTTTTCCCAAAACGCCAAAAAATAAGAGTAAAAAAAATACTTTTATCGCTGCAGCAGCTTCATTTCTCCTTTTCTCTTCTTCATGAAAACCCATTTTGTCACGTAATGCTTACTTCCTCCACCATCTAGATTATTAGAAATGCTGCGAAAGCAACCTTAAGATGAGCTCTACAAGCCGAGTACTTCAGACACTAGATGAAGATTTGTACAACTCTGGATAATTAGTCTAAAGAATGGATCAGAAATGTTTTTCTGTTGCATTTTTCTATATGAACAATATTTTATATCTATTGCAGTAAAAATAATGATTACTCTTAGAAAAATCGAAATTTCATTTTGCTTCGCGGCATAACAACCACCAAAAAAGAGCGCGCACAAACAATCTATGAAGATAATATTTATAATAAGTTTAATTTCTGTCTGAAGCTGTTGAATAATAAATTTAATTTCTCAAAAGCCTGATGTTACGTGATGTAGTAGCTTAAGGATTGAAATATTCATTCTCAAGATCCGTTCTCTTCCAATGTATATTATTCAAACTCATAAGGATCATAAAGCCAATACTCCGTAATGTAGCTCTAACGGAGCGTTAATTGAATAAAAATAAGGCATCAAGTTTGATTCAACCGTATTGAGTTTCATTTATTTATTTATTAATATTTTTACAGCTATATTCATATTAGAATAATATTTTTAAAAAGTAGATTTTATTCCTGTATGGTATTTGAAATAAAAGAAGTAGTATGCAAAAGAAGTTAAAACTAATGATGTGTAAGTAAGCTTCAGATGATTGGTGCACATTCGTTCAGTTCTGTAAAATTAGTTTAAGAAAAGATCAAAAATATCTTCGCTGCTTTTTTGACGAACAATAGTTTTAAATCCTTTCAACAAAAGATAATCGACCGATCTCGGTAAACCCAATATTCTCTTTTACGTCAATTGTATAACTTCCACTCAGGGTTCAAACAATTCATAACGACGATATTTATTTATTTGTTTACCCCAACAGTGGAAGTTCATAACAAGAATATCAAATACCGAAGAAAAGCCGAATAGTCTTTGGAAGACAATAAAATGTTATTTCTGGAGTAGACGCAAACCCAATTTCAGTGGAAAGATGGCGGAAGAAAGATCCCTATTGGTATTTGGCGCCTCTACTCACCTAGAGGAAGCGAAAAGACGTAAAGATAAGAGATGCAATTTAGTGGCGTCTTGGGCTTTTTGGGGGAAGTACACGGACAATTTGTTGTAGTAAAGTGAATGGAACGTACATATTTTAGTCGAACTTCTGTCTTCAATCTTGTTCACCAGTACTTAAGAAAAGTCATGTTCCCCAAAATCCATTTTCTACTACATTAATGTCATTTCATGCAAGCTCTGAGTGGGTAAAGTCTCGTTCCCAAGTAGTGATTTGGCAAACTTTTGGAGTTTTATTGTGGTCAGAAGGCATCAGAAAGAAAAGAGTTTTGTAGAATTCATTAATAAACGTCCTTTTGATCAATATCTTTTGTTACGAAAGAAATTCAATAATCTATTTTGAAAGCAGACCAGTTTTCTTCAAAGAATATGAAAGGAACAGATAGGAAAGACAGCAAAGATATATAAAAATAAAATGGCTAGAGGATCCTTTTAAATAATGTAAAGAAAAAGCTATAAATAACTTATGAGTATTATTATTCAGAACGAAATGTTCAACTATAATTGCATTTTAAGTAAATATGGCAATATTTCAGAAGCAATGTACATAATTCAGGGAACTGATTATTCATCGAAATTCCAAATGTTTATATTAGTTTTAAAATTAAATGAGAAGCAAGCTTAGACAAACGAAAAGTTATACAAATATAATCTTAATATAAAATGAAGCTATAAAACCTCTATCTCGCAATAAATATTAAACTTTTAAATTAAGCCTTAAGAAGCAAAATCTATTATTTATTCTGCAGCAGTATGCAATTCTAATACAACTATTATTCTATTTATTATTGTTTTAACATTAGTTAGTAGTAAAGATAAAATTTACCTTTACTTTTAAGGACTGATGCAATGTTACTCGTATTAAACTGGTTGGACTTAGACTTACTACCTTGAGAATCGCATCCCGTTGCAGTTATTCATTAAATGGCGTATTACAGACAGTCAATACGTTACAAAGACACAACAAAGATAAAAAAAAAATGCAATAAAATATTTCAGAGGAAAAACATACAGTTCGAGATTAAACATTTCAAATGACAGTGTCAACATATAGTCTGTTAAGCCAATTTATTTATTTAACAATATCCAGAGAGCAATGCACCATTAATGAATTGTCTGTTTAAGAGGCACTGGTAATTCTTTCGAACACAAAGCAAAATTTGAGAAGCTCCATATCATTTCAAAAATGTTTATTTCTTATTTTGTGATAAATAAGAATTTCTTTCTTTTAGAATTAATCATTTTCAACCATTTCTTATATGTTTTATATTAAAATTGTATGCCTATGTCACACACATTACTTTTTTTTTCTCATGAAAAAAGAAAAGTGGAATTGATGAATAATTAACCGTGTACTAAAACTGACGTAGCGATTTGAAATTTTTCGCTGTTGTATTTTCGTGAAGTATATTGTTTTTAAATTTTATTATTGCACTACATTAATTCAGTTACACAACTATTCCTTTAGAGAATTCTGCAAAGAATGCTTTAAAATTAATTTCATTTCACAAATATTTTATTAACCTTGAATTCTTATGCTTCCATCATTAAGTTTATCTGTAATGTTTGAAACAATGCAATTAAATAAATTACATCTTGTGGTGAATGTACTTCTTATTCCAATAGGATTTTTTATTATTAAATCATAAATGTAGTTTTATCATTACATCTGATAAATTTGAATAAATATATAATAGGAAATCATTGATATTCATTAAAACGACAACCCTTAGGGTTAATGCATTTCTTTAAAAAATTTCATCACAAATGACACATATTTTACTTCTCGATATATCGACTTATAAAATATTAATTCCAGACGACAACTTTTTTACATTCTGAGTCTAATTTCAAGATTGAAAAAGGAATTGGCGACCTGAGAAACTTTAATTAATTGCACTATAAACTGAATGGCTCATGCAAAATCCTTTATTTATTTTAAAAGTAAGGCCGAATTTCGAAGTCTCAACAAAATATCTGCTTGAGGAAAGAAAAATCTATGATAACAGCAACACATTTTATACAAATTGAGTTTTATTCAAAATATTCCAAAACCCATTGAATGAACACAGTATTTTACATTGATAAATCTTAATTTACAATAACGAATCGGTTATTATAAATAACATAAGATTTATTCCATAATAACAAAAGAAAAAAAAAATTCCAACAAACTGTTAGAGTCCATTTTCACATATTTTTCTATAAACCCCAAGATCACAGAAAGCAATTGTCTATTGTTATCAGTGTAATCCTATGAATTATTTTGTATATTTTGGAATGACATACTGTAATTTAGAGAATATTTCAACCAAATAAATTTATTGCTAACGATAATTAGTCGTGGCTTGCAAAAGAGAGATGCATAAAATCGCAACGCCAATGATAACACACGTTACCACTCATTACGGCAGAGAATCACCCAATTAGAACTTGTTACGATAATAGTTGAATGAATGCACGAATGATTATCCAATGACAATGTTTCCAGAATAATTGGGCTTACATTTGGTGAAAAGGATTCCTCTTGCCGAATATGATTTTCTATAACAACTGATAGAAGAACTGGAAGAGAGTTAAGTATTGTTTCCTAATGCAGTAGTAGACCTGCACTTAATGATGTTCAGATCAATGTTAATTATTGGGTGCAACTAACTATTCCATAACTAAGTAAATATTTCTATATATAGTCAACTAATTATTTTATAGCTCTTAATGTACACCACATTTTTGAAATATCTGGAAATTTGAATAATGCATCAACTTGGAGAAAAAATTAACATTCAGTACTAAAAGTTCGTTGAAGCTTATAGTTTAAAACGTTTGTTAAACGTCAAGATTTTTATTGAATATTTATTCATACTAATTTATCTCTTAACGTAACATATAGATAAATTATAGATTATTTTTACCTATGAAATTCGGTAATTTTGCTTCTAACCCAGAAGTAGGAACGTAAAAAATCCTGACGTCACTGGGACTGTAGGGTTAAATTGACTAATTATTTTAATTAGGGCAATTTAAATCACTCTTTAATTACATAACAATTTTTATTATTAAGAAAAATATATCCTTAAGCTCCCAGCTTAAAATGAATCACATAATAAATCAAAACATAACATATTTGAATGAAAATTATCTAAGACTAATGAATGGATGCGACAAAAAATGAAAGCGTAACATTATCTTAATCACTACAATATTCTCAAAATATTTCGGCATGTCTTAAGTAAACATAGAAAAAGCATTTTTTTTTTTGGCAATAATGCATCAACTTATTGTACTTGTGGTGAATGAAGCGGACTCTTTTTTGACGATGTCTGTCTAGTCGTTTTTTGGAGGCATGCATTTCGTTAATTTTTGTGCAAATACCAGGGTATCCTTCACTAAATATCTGTTGATGGCGGGAATTGTTAAGTTTTCTTCGGTAAACAATTTTTTTCATTAGATCATGACGAAGATTCTGCTTGTCCAGTGTCTTAAAGTTCCACTCAGCTTCATCAATCTCTTGTTCAGAACCTGTATCGTGTATAATTTATAGCTTAAATGATAGATATCAAACATCCTCATCACTCGGCAAACATTCATTACTATCTAAATGCTAGTGTACTAATCTGAAACCTTTCCAATAAAATAAACTTTTAAATGAGCCACCCTGTTGCAAAAATATCACGTTAACAAGAGCTATGGTTAATTCGACCCATCAACACAACTTTAAGGAGAAATACACACCAACATTCAGTGATAAGCACAAACTTATACATATCAGTTGTTCAATGCGATTTAAATTCAAGGTAGACTGATGGATAAATATAAATAACTAATAAACTTTTACACACACTAGCATAATGAAAGTTCTACTAGTTCAATGTCTTGAAGCTCCAATAAAGCTTCGTCAATTTCTTGCTCAGATCCTGTATCATATATGTTTACAAGCTTAAATGATGGGTTTAAAACATCATCATCACTTCGTCGTTACTTCAGCAAACATTCATCGTTAAGAAGAACATTGGGTCAATTCGACCAACAACACACCAACTTTCTATGATAAGCTCAAACTGATGCATATCAGTTGTCCAACGTAATTTAACTAGAAGATAGACGGGCAGATAAATAAATGATTTTTTTTCAATTCTTAGAGACCTTCGTAGATGTTGCTGTGTAATTGACCCAACTTTCACACTGACGGGTCAAAATGCTAATTGTATATACCTATACAATCTGCACGCATTTATGCATCATTTACATACGCATAATAAAGTTTAAAGTTAAGAGTTATGTAAAATAAAATAATAATAAAACCAGTAAAATTAGAAATCAAAGGCATGAAAAAAAATGGAAAACGAAACAATATTTAACTGACACTTTCCAAATAAAAAATAAATGATAAATAAAGAGTTTAACACAGTTGTTCCTTTTTTAAGATTAAAAAAGAAAAATATTTAATCGCAAATATATTAGGTTTCCTCTTACAAATAAATATCTTTAAATAAATTTTAAAATAGAATAATTCAGCTATCTTTGTTTTGAAGGAGACAAAATAACATTCTATTAAAAATATTTCAATTCCTCACAAACATTCATCAATGTAATCGCTACAAACGCATTATATGGAACTGTCTTTTTCTAAACCGATAAATAGAAGACGCCGAATATTCTGACATTCCCAAATTAAAAAGATGTGTGCCGTGTTCTACGATCAACGTAATTCATTTGACAAAGTAGGTTATCATCACATTTTCGTCACTTAACGATGAAATTCTCAAACAGAAATTTGCCGGGGGAAAAAGTTTTTTATTGTGTCAAAACTAATTTGAATCAAATCAAATTATTTTGACCCGATGAAATGGGATAATGAAATAATTACAATTCCTAGACAGAGTTGTAATGAAAACGTAATTATGCAAAAGATGCGAATAACGTTTTTGCCTTTCATATTTTTTTTTCCTTTTCCCCCCGGTGCATTCCTATCCGTGTGGAAATCGACATTTAATTTTCTCTCTTTCTTTTCTGATCATTGTGTGTTGGCTTGTTTCTTTCTCTTCTTTACGATTCAATAGAATGTTCAAAGAGAAATTAATGGGCACTCATGGATACGTGACACTGTCCTTTAAGATTTGAGATAATTACTTTTGATATCGATTGTAACCACTATGGGTAAATTAATTTATTATTTTCACAAAGCAAAGAAAAATTTAAGTAGAAAAATCAATGAGCAGAATGAAAAGATTACTTTTTGTTCAAATTAATAAAAGCGTATATGAAAAGAAATGCAATAAAAAAAGGTAACACAATCAAATAAGAAAATCACCGAAGTTGATTTCATTAAATTTTAACAAATTACATTTAGTTGAAGACATAAAAAGAGTCCACATAAAAATTTAATTTATAAATTATTCTCATGGTATCATTCAAATGCAATTTCCTTATTTTAATTTGAGGACATAATAGCAATTTCAATACATAAAAAAATCGTAATATTAGTTTAAAGTAAGTTTTTGTTTAATGAATTATATCTCAATTATTTTATTCTCGATGAAAATAATTTTGTGAAAGCCCGAAAGGAAAAGTTGTTCTAAAATAATAGAATGATTATATATCTTTTTACAGACAAATTATATTTTCATACTTCACGGCCTTTTTACACAAAAATAATTTTAAAAAACATTTTTGGAATTTTAAAATGTCTTTTAATTAATTTCATTCGAAAGTTAGATATTTTTCTTCCTGATAACTTCGTTCATACTACTTATAATGATTCTTACTTTTTAGCCAAAAAAGCCACAGCTTCAAGAAGGAAATAAACACCCTTTTTTGGAGAAAAGTATGCACAAAATATATAGCAAAACTATCAATACTTGCATATTTTAGATTGCATATTGCATACTTAATTAGTAAATCAATTATTTTTATTTTAACAATTTTTCTAGAACTATTTAAGTCATGTTGTTTTGATTAAGACAGAATCAAAAGTTTTATCTATCTATTAATTTATCTAAGATTAATATTTTTTTTTTAAATCTTGGATTGTTTAATGTAGTTAATTTCCTTTTATTAAACTCGCATAAACATTTAGACACTATCATGGCATCACAGTTCTCCATTCCTCGAAAATTATAATGAAAAAGTGTAAAAAAATAATCATAAAAATGTAGAAAATAATCATAAAATATCTTGACTATGAAATCTATTTTATTGGTCAAAAAGATACGAGGTGGATACAGTATATTTAATGAAATAAAATATGAATTATTTTATGATTATTTCTCCGGTATTTACAAATATAAAAACTGTAGGAAAATTTTCCCTTTACAAAAACATAATTGAATTTCGCTTTTCTGGTAATTATGTCTTATTAAAAAATTATTTTATAACTTCATAACACTTTTTTTTTCTTCTACAAAAACGTTTTCGTCATTTTATCTTTCTCTTAACGTGATACATTTCAACTAAAAAAGAAACTCTAATTAGTGAATCATGGGAAAACAAATTCTTTCATTACATCTGCTCATTGAAATTTTTGATATTTCATCAAGCATCATTAAAAATAGCTACCTATCATAATGCACAAATAAGATCAAAGTCTTTGAAAGAGATAAGATATTTGAAATTTTAAATGGAAAGTCAATTTAATTTATGCGCTCTTGCTTTCTTTATCATTCTGGAAACAAACTCTTTTCATATATTTCCCCTTCCAATATACACATTCAATTATCTTTTTTTTTTTTTTTTAGACAAGTCCAATTAGGTTCTATTAATATTGAGTTCGTCTCAACAAATTCGGCTCCTAAACTAGTTTACTATAAAGGAAAATGAGATTTCATGCTATTCTTTGTAACAGCAATCTAGAGCTTAATTTACGAGATATTATCCAGTCTTCCAGTATCCATTACAGCAGATTTTTTTATGATTAAATTTGTGTAAAAATAACGTAATTAAAAATCTGATACCTTCTTTTCAAGGAAGATCATTATATTAAAATCAAAGAAGAAAGAGAATGGGTAGATGAAAAAGAATATAAACCGATTTCATGATTCACGGAACGTTTATGACTAAATGTTCGAGAATATAGTTTCGAGAGTAGACCATCTAATTGGATAATTAAATCGATTTTTTTTTTTCGATTTTTTATACACTTTTATTTTCGTACTTATAAACAGAGAGGTTGAAAGAATCATAAAAAGGATCCGAAAACGACCAGGCAAGGATATTTCTTGTGGGAATGTAATAATAAAAAATTGACACTGGATTTTAAGCATTTATTTATAATTAAATTCTTTATAACTTTACAGTCTGTTTGAGATCATTGTTATGCCATCTGGCAAATGTAGTTACCACACTATCAACAAAACGAAGTGTAAACACGCAATCACTTTTCTCTCTCTCAATATTATATATGTGTGTTTGTGAGTGTGTGTGTGTGGCTATTGTACGTTTTTGATTTACAACAATATTGTGAATTTTATTTTACGGTTATTTTGATAATTAGTTTTTTCAATTAATTCTGTAATATTTGTATATATATGTATATATATATATATATATATATATATATA
>BMAW01000574.1:605682-702096 GCA_019974015.1 Nephila pilipes | reverse complement strand
CATACACACACACACACACACACACACATACTTATTATTAAATACGTATCTTTAAAGGAGATAAATTGTAAGAATGGGAATTGAGATTAAAATAAAAAAATATATATAAAACTATTCACTTCTATTTACCAACCACGGCAAATATTTATAATAATTCGAATTTATCAACTAGTAACTTTTGCATAAATTTGGTTCAGTTCTTCTCTTTCTCTTGTCTCAAGGGGGAAAGGAAAATGCGAAACATTCGATGGCAAGAACGCCTTCTATGTAATCAATGAACTAATTCAATCATAATGATGATTACTATTCCTCGAGCAACTCGCATTTTATTAAGACCCTTCTTTTTAAATAAGAGACACTGCACATAAAAGGTATATAAATAGAAACTATCTACTTTAAAAGACCTTGAATGTAAAGTAGCTTCGTTTAATCTCTTGATCAATCCCTTTTGTGTTTCTTACTGATAAAAAGATATTTGAAGGGTTTTTTTTACCGTGATTATGTACTTTGCAAGGAAAAAGAGATAGAATTTGAATTGAATTTTAAACCAAAAATTACATCCTCTTTATCATTGGAATTGTAAAGTTTTCAGACAGACAGATAATTGCATTTCAAATTATCTATCTGTCTGAAGAAAAAAATTATTTTTAACATTTTTGTGGAATTTAAAGTGTAAATTTTCTAACAAAACTTAATAAAAATGTAATATTTAATGAAGAAGTAAAAATATGAAATATCATTATGAAGAAACCCTCAATCAGAACTATCCACCAACTGTTTGCAGGTAACTCAAAATTCCTTTAAGCGAATAAATATATTTTAACATCACCGTATATTATGCTGAATATATATACCAATGCACACAAAATGAATCCCATCATTTTTTTTTTCTTATAAAAATTCGATTTTGAATTTTAATAAGAATACAATCTTTATTTATACATTTCTTAGAGAGCCATATAAAATGTAAAAGTAATAGTCAGCCGCTATATTTCCCATCATTTTAAAATATAACAATATATTTTAAGGATTAAGCGTCTAGAGAAGCTGAAAGAAATGCATCTTCCACGAGACGAACCTTATTATTTAAGGGTTCAAAATTCGTTATTATTTTCTTCTCGCTCCTAGCAAGTCCCCTATCTACCAATTATATGTTTCTGTATAAAAGACAAATTCGAAAAATCACTCGCATATATCTTTAACTCGAGACGAATTTGTTCTATTTATTCTTTAACAATTTTTTACTCCTTTGAAGTGAAAGGCACTTGTCTTTTTATTGGAGATGATTACGTACTTTAAGGGCAGAACTATGGTATTTGAACCGAAGAAAAGATTTTTGAAAGGAAAGCCAAAACTCTCATCCCTCCTTTAACAAATCATCATTGTTCACCGATGACATAACTATCAAACGGCGGGAGTTAATGAGCGTCGGTAGGCCAGTGATCTATGGGCTGTGGGTGAAGGGATTAGATCGGTGCTTAGGATCCAATGATTTTTCCTTCCGAATGCCGTAGTAAATTGACGAAGCCGACCTCTACCAGTTAATCCTCTTTCCGATAGAGAACGCATTACTTCCATCACAACACTCTCCTTCCATTGTTCGAAGAGCACCTTGGCAAGAACATTAGAGCGAAAATCCCGACGAGAGATAAGGACCCCCTAAAACAAGTTTTCCAGAACTAATAACGAAAGACTGTAAAAGAAGAGTGTTTGTTTCTTGGTCATTGAACGGAAGATGGTTGAGCCGATAGCGGAGAATTAAATGATCCTTTCTGTCAGAGATGATCAGAATGTCGGATAATTCAGCCTCGGAGAACCTAAAATCGACATCGTTCGTATCTTGAAGAAATGAAAGAATTTACACCCTTGAGATGGAATTTTACCAAGACCTGAGAGCTGAAAGGTTCATAATATTAAATTAGTGATGTATAGGAGGATTTCATTACATTTAATTTGAGGATATTTTAATAGGCAATAAAAGCTACAAAATAGCATTATTTTTCAAGATATTATTAGTTATGCATATACAATCATAGTGTGTGATCTATGCTCAAACAAATTACCTTGGTCAGCTGTTTTACCCAAAGTTAAGCGTCCAGGTGCCATCATGTTTATCTACTAAGGGATTCCAAGATGGTTGAAATGTTTCTGCATGTGTAGAATTCTGTTTAAGTATTTATTTTTGGTCAAATACTATTTACGAACGAAAAAGAATGTTATTTTTTATGACAACATACTTTTTAATCGATACATGCGACTTCTCTTTTAAAATTAAGAATGGAAAATGTGATATACATTGAAATGTGAACCAATATAATGATCCATTTTATTTAGGGTTATAAAATAAATGTAATAAAATCACATCATTGCAAGAGACTTCAGCTATTTAAATATCTGTAGACATATAGTGTCCGATGTTTATAGAATACTTCTTGAAGAATATTTTTTTAATTTCATAAAAAAAAAAAATACTGACTTTAAAAAGGACCTACCTCAATTTCGGGAGGTAACAGTATAAGGTCAACTTTGTGAGTTAAACATGTTGTTGATTTTCTCAAAAAATATCTCAAAAACACAGTATTTTCTGATGAAAAGAGGCTGGACAATCATTGCAGAATCACTGATTCTGTTGAGGAAAGATCCCGACAAAGCGAATTTTTAATTCCTATGAAAACTATAACTTGTAAATAACTCCATTAGCGTGCATTAAGATATCACTGTAATATTCATATCTTGTCACTGCATATATTTGAAAAAGAACAATTGCCATTAAAAATAAAACATATCGTCAAATGCAATAGTAATTATCTATCATATGTATGATTACAATTTAATTCTTTCTTTAAATCTACAGTTCCTTCCACCTCTCTTAATTTAATTACGCCCAGTTTATATAAACCCTTGAATAATTCAATTTTCAGGAATCAATAGGATATAACGGCTCGAACTGGATTATCAGCCATGATTGATTGATCAATTGTTGACGTCGCACTTAGAAGCGACGATAATAAACAATAAATCAACCAGTTAGACGGACATCGTAATTATGGGTCTCAGACAAGAGATGAGGATAACATTTGAGTTAGCCCCTTTCTCTCCAAACATCCGCACTACAACAAGGGAGGACTTGGAGCCTCGATAGTTTTTAACATACATCAGCTCCGCTGCACGGCAGATCTTTCAAGGCATTAGGAATCGAGTCCAGGACCCGACGAAACAATGACACTCGCGACCATGACTACTATGCTATCGTGGGTATTGAATTATTATCTAATTTAAAGATTTAACACATTTTGACAACCAAAATAAAAAAAAAAAAAATACATCAGCACGTAACTACCAAATTAAATTTTCAGAATTCTTCCATGTTTGGTAAATAAATATGACGCGAAAAGACTAAAAGAGTTTTACCTGTCAAAGAATATGAGGCTGATCTTTAAAATTATGAATAATATGTAGTGTTCATTCTAGACATAACAAAAGAGCTGGTTGAAAAGTTTGGATAAAAAGTTATGTCATAAAAAAGAACGCGATTTCGCTCAACGGGGAATCAAATTTACGGAAGAAAAAAAATGTATATAAAAGGTTTTTTCACTAAAGAAATTTTTTTTTAATAAATGCATCAACGATTATTTAATAAATGGTTAACGCATGAATTAACATAAAGGAACTCGAGACGCTGTCTTTACGTTCAAAGGCTAAGTAGAGCAAGCTTCAAAATCTCATAAGAAAGAACGTTTAATAAAAAAATACGGATGATGCTGAAACTCAGAAGATATCGTGTATTAATTCAGATTATTTAGAGAAGTGGAAGCAAGAGCTACTCACACTGCATTCGAGTGTTTAATTCGAAACTATATTAAATTAACATCTTGAATAAACGCACGCATTTCCTTTAAATTAATTCCATTCAAAACAGTCCGTCCACAAAATAAAATCCTTGTCAACATGGAATTTAATACGATGCTTACATACATAAAAAGGAAACCACCATGTCCTTTTCACGAAAAAAAAAGACATAAGGATATAGGTTTTTACTTTTACTTTATTTTTTTCTTCCTAAAACGATTTATCCAAGTTTAGAAAAGATGGAGACTATAGCAGAAAAGAAAACTGAAAGACAAGTGATCTCTCTGAAAGGGAACTAAAATCGACCTGCTCAAACTCGGAAGAAAAGAAAGTCTTCTTGGATAAGAGGATGGCCATCATTCAATCGCCTAAAGTGTAGCACAGATTCCTCAAGGTTATCCAACCATAGATCCATGAAACATGCTAGAATTTTGGAAAGAAATTTATCGTTTACCAACTACATTTTCTATGAGAGAGAAAAATTGTGTTTTTGCATAATAGAATTGATATTAAGACCTTCCTCGAACACTCGTTTCCTTCAAACGGAGTTTCGATTTATTCTTCGACAGAAGGTTAACTGGAAGCGAAAGAGTGAAAAATGACGACTCGCGATTCTGTAATAATTTACACTCCTTAAATATGGAAAGAAGGATATATTGAATGACCTTAACAGACAATTTGAATTGAACAGAAAAATATGTGAAAAATAGATGTTTAATAAATAAATGCATCATTTTACACATATTAAAATGGGGGGTGATAGTTTGACAAATGAAAATAAAGCAGGGAATGCATAAACATTTAAAAACATTTTCTTTCCAGCAAACATACTTTAGAGATTTTTTTTAAGTAAAGTAATTGTTTATTTACATCGCACTGAGAAGCAGTACAAGGACGGACCTCGTAATTTTGAACCTCATTCAAGTGACGAGGAAGACACCTGAGATGGCACCTCCCTCTCCAAACCGCCACACCATGCTAATGTGAGGACTTGGTACCTCAACTAGCCCCACTAACGGTGGGTCCTTATTGGAATCAGAGATTCAACCTGCAACTCAACAGAAGCAAAGCCGGCCGCATGTTCGTCACTTTTTTTTAAGTTCAGTAAACACTCTCTCAACCAACTACAGATGGTCAATGGGTCATCGGATTTGTCAACTTTTCAAATGAAAAAGTTATTGATTTCAATCATTGATTTACTGACCGTCCAATGTTTCCATTATTTGAAGAAGAAAAAATGCTTTAAAAGTTAGAGTTTTTAGAAATGTTTAGTTAAATTAATACAGCATAAAATGTGTGGTTTTAGTTTTTGTGTACGCGTATGTTTTGCTTATATTGAGAAGCAAAATTTATTGTATTTCAAAAAGTCGATTTAACCGGCCACTTCGTTATCCATACTAAGGCTCCGCTCATTGCTAGACGTGGTTTAGAATAAACTACCTAGAGTAATAATAATTCTTTTAATGCAATTACAGCAGCTGCTTAGCTGAATATCAAATACAACGCTAAGTGAAGCATAATTGTATTTGAAAGAGAAGTTTCGTGAATTTCGATTTTACGTTCGTTTTAGTTAGATTACTCGTTAGAACTGTAAACTATAAAGGCGAAAATGTTACACGTGCATACTAATATAGAAGTTTGAGTCAAAGCCAGACTAAACAATGCGTCTGTCCAGACAAGAATAAACTAAAACTTTCCATTTAAGCAGAGAAATAGCTGTTTTCACACTTTTGAAAAATTCTAACGAAATTTACATAAAATTGAAATATAAAAATTCCCCAGAGAAAAACAGAAGAAATAAACAAAAAGTTGTTGAAACATTAAAAACTTCAAATAAAATGGCATACATGTAAATAATTTATTGGAGTTAACTATTGGAAATATATACGTTTTTTTAACCGTTTGCTTAATATAATAATATATATCTTTAACTGCATACAATCAAAATTGCTAAAAAATATTTTAACACCTTTATAAGTTACAGGCTATGTAAGAAAAATCATTTCAAAACCGATCATAGATTATATTAAATAACTTTTTTCCATTTAAATGGATTTCGAAATATAAACACGAGGTCAATGCACGATGCGTATATTTGGCACGATAAATTCTTTAAAATTGTACGTATTAAAAGAATGAAGGACTTTTTTTTTTATTTACTTTCTTTGTATTTTCAACAAAACACGTATATATTTTATAAAGAAGTAAAATGTATCATTTACGTTTGATAAACACTTTAGTAAAAAATAGAAAATTATTTATAAATGAATGCTTGGAGAATTTCAAAAAATATTTCCAAAATGAATATATTTTCTTCAAGATGCATTAAATCACGTTTTTACTCTAAATCTTTGGCTTACACTTTGAGTTCATAAACAAAATTAAAAAAAAATAATAGAAATAAAAATAAATTCTCCCCTGGCTTTAATCCTCTTTCCCCCTCCCCTCCCGAGTTCTATGTTGGAAGTGAACCTGAAGCTATTAGTCCATGCGAGCCTTTATCTCCAGTCTGGATAGAAATTGAGAATCACAGAACAATTTTTCCGAGTGCCTTGTACAAGTAAGATTCTGGTAGAGCTTAAGTTTATTACTGAGGTGGTTAAATTGGCACAAATTAAATTTAAAAAGTCTGAGTTATTAAAGATTAAGATTTGAAAATTTAAGACTGAAAACTTGAAATTAAACTCTTTAAAAATTTAAGCATCCAATCTGGAAGTAGTAGCTTATGTGAGGAGTTTCGGATAAGAGAAGGAGGGAATTAGCAAAATCCATGTTCAGTGAAGAACCAAAAGAGTGAATTCGTATTGGTCAAGAGAGATGAACCCTGTAGAAATTGGAACTTTTTAATTTTCAAGGGAGTTTTTCAGCAGAGGGTGGTCGGAAAATTCTTCCAATTTCAAGCCGCAAGAGGTAGGGGAAGGAGCCGGTACAGTGATTCCCGAGTTCATGGTATGAGTTCTGGAAGGCACCCAACAAAATAAAAGACATTCCATTGTGTGTGATAACGTATGTGTGTACTAAATAGAGTGAGGAAAAAGAGAGAGAGAAAGCTTAGAAAACAGTTTCTCTCTTACAACGCAACAAAACGATTTTCAGCAACTTATTATAAATACATTTTTGTTGTGCATAGATTCTACATTAGAAACTATTCACTTAAGAGAATAATTTATACACTCATAAAAACTACACAATTTTATATAAAAGCTTTAAAAACTTTACATTAAAAAAAATCACTGTTCCACACAAATAACAACATGATGTTTGTGTTGTCTAAAGCTCTATTTGAAATTAGGAACGGTGTTCTAAAATTGCCACACTAGTCGTAGAAAGCGTAATACTGAAAATAAAGTTTAATGGATTTTATTTTTGTTGTTAAAGTTTTCTCTCCCTTGTCAGTAAACGAGGCTACCAAGGCGATGAGCTAATAAACCACAACGGCACAGAGGCCGTTTCAAGAAGTAGTCAATGCAGTTTTAGAGGAAGGAAGCCATTGACGAAAGGAAAGCAGATGCTTCTACCTGCATCTACTTCGTAGCTGCCGGTGAGGAAGACCATTCTTTAAATGGGCAGGAACCTTTTGGATATCTACAGAAAAGTCTTCATTCTTATCAATGGTCTCAAGGGAAAACAGGAATGTTCGGGAGGGTAACCAACATTTTGTATAGTTTGCTGGGGGATTCGAAGGAAGGGCATTGGTTGTCTTAACTACGATTTCACCTGCATGGGACGAAATTTTATTTCATTTATTTATTTTTCCCCAAAAGATGGGAAAATGGAGGAGAGGTAAATACAGAAAAGGAGCCTAGTGAGTTTGAGTAAGTAACGAAATTTTTGAAAAAGTATTGAATAAAATTCACTTGTATTTTCTCTATTCATTCAATTTCCACTCAGGGAATCAAAACATTTTCTCTTTTTATGTTTTTTTGTTATGTCAGTATAAAAATGAAATTATGTTATTACTAATTTATATTTATAAGAAATTTAAAGGATTAACCATAGTAAATTTTATATAAATGATGCGGTTCAAAAATCATATTCGTTAATCATATTGAAAGTTTACATTTCATGGAAAAATTTCCAATACCATATGCATGGTGGAAAATAGCATTTTAAATGAAAGAGTAGTTATAAAAAGTATGGGTAAAGAAATACTGAACACATACAATCGCTTGAGAACTAAAACTGAATAATCAAACATAAATATAATCGCAAACTTAAAATTTATAACAAAAAGCCCCAATCTAATTTGTCCATCTAATTAAAAATTTTAAAGAACTATTTTAGTAGATGACAGCATACAATTAAATGTTGTATTACTTTATTAGTAGGAATGTTGAAGTTACCATTATGAGAGTATTATTGTCATATTTCACTAATAAAACCGAGAAAAAAATTTTAAAAGAAAAAATTTATAATTGCTTTTTTCAGCCAAGTCAACAATCAAACTATACCTAAAAATAATTCCTAATAACTATACCTAAAATAACTATACCTACCTTTAGGTATAATAAACTATACCTAAAAATAATTCCCACGGAGAAAAACATATTTTAACTTCAAAATATATAAATTCATTTACATTTCATTTAAATGTAATGTAACATTTAACGCATCAGATTCTACGTTTTTAAGGAGCTGGATGTTACACACACACACATATATATATATATATTTATGTGTGTGTGTGTGTGTAAATAATTATTGATGTTCTATAAATACTACAGAATTAATTGATAATTTACTGATTTTTCTTCAAAATAACCAAACAATAAAATATTATTCTAAATTAAATTAAAATTATATATATATTAAGTGTAGTAAAAAGTTTTAAAACGTTTTTCAGAGAAATGAATATGTAATTGAAAGCCGAGAATAATATATTGGTTCATCAAAATATTCTACAACATTATCTTCTTTTATTGGTCGGGCAATTGACGGACGCCAGCAGTGTAGAGCGATTTATCTTTTGACGCGACGAAGTCGTCAACTCATTTTCGCCCTTCATTAACTGACCGGAAATGTACAGAACACAAGATATTGTGCATCGACCAAAATAAGTGATAGCCAGAGAAGATTATGCCTGGTCTATATGCCGGATTTTCCGAAATTTCCCAGCCTATTGTTACTAGAGTGTCCTTGACTGATTTTGAAACATGATGACTTACATTATCATAAAGCAATTGCACAGGGTGAAAAACCTTTGCCAGTAAATGGACGTTTTCGACCGATTTCCTGGTTCAATTGCCGCCATTTTTATTAGTAGCGTTCAGCAGTTACCCTTACACAGGTCACCAAAAATTCTTAAAAGATCAAGCACACTCTTCATATCCCACTAGACGCATGGCAGAACGTTTTTGCAGCGACAGGCGCGTTTTGGCGTTGATGTTTTTGCTTCGCCGAGATTCACCCAATGTTTTTTTGCTTTTCGAATTGTCATAACATATCCATTTTTCATATCACGTCACGATTTTTCCCATGTAAGATATTCTGTGCTGCTTTTTAGTAGATTCATGCACTTTAAGATATGCTTACCCTTGTTCCTCTGACTCAATGTATGTGGCACCCATATCCCTGCCTTCTGAATCTTTCTAAATGTATGTATATGATTAGATTCCATTTTTTGTGATATTCCTAGTTGTTTGGAAAGTTCAATTTATGTTTGAGATGCATCTATTTTTAGCAGTGCCAGCAAATCTTTATGTCTATTCTTCAGTGGAACGCTGCTACATTCTCTATCGCTAACATCCAAATCGATATGTTTAAAAAGTCGAAATTTAAATTCGCGCGAGATTTTCAATACGATTCCCTCCCCGAGAACAGAACAAATTGATTGACACGCCTTTGCACACTTTTTCCTCGGTGAAATTCGTAAAGAATGGAGTGACGAATAAATGACCTTATGGAATGGCATTTTTCACCTTCGAAAATACACTTTGCTTTCACTTTTTTTTCCAGCTTTTGAAACAGTTTGATAACTCTGAATATGATCCTATCGCATGACACAAAATCAGTGTACTGATTGGTATACTATTTCGCTGTAATACTCTTACATTGGGCTCCCTTTAAGCTATAAAAATACTTTTAATAATAAAAACTGTGTTTTCCATTATAAATAACGTACTAAGTTCTCCTACTAGATTCCTGATTGCATACCGTTTGTTAGCATAATTTATAATGAAGCATAGAAAGATGGAATTTAAGTCAGGACGTGTCTGAATATGATAATGAAAGAGTTGCAATACTGGATCATCATTCCACAGTGAAATTGTAGTTCGAATCAATGCAAATCGAAACAAATATTGAATCGATGAGTAAATAGGGACATTTGGAACGAATATGAAAGAACTCTAAAGCCTCAAACTCACTAGATGACAAACATCTTGTACTCATGACCTATATGGATTGCATAACTATACGAGTATAAAGCACCTTGAGTCAAAAGTCAAAATGAACACGGCATCGTCATTTTAGACTAAAACATGCTTGTGTTTGTATTTGCGTGATAGATTTCTCCATAGGTATAGTAAAGACCAATTATTAAAATTTATACTTTGTACCGGCAACCCGGTTTACTACATGAAATCAGGGTGTAGGCTGCCATTATCTACTGCCCCAATTCAAATTTAATAATCATATCTGTTACTCTTTCCAATTATCGCTTCATCTCAGAGTCCTAATTGCCCCGTTGATATTATCATTTATCTGCAAAACTTCTGTAGAACCACCTACCCAAAGCGCAATAGCATATCACACGAAACTTATGCGCTTCCTAAATATACGCCATGTTTCACTTCGACGCTTGATAATGCGTTCATCAGATATTTTAGCAGCTTAGTATATTCAGTCTGTAGTTGCTCACAGATCAACATGACAAAGCTCCCCAGTAGTAACACCATATTATTTCTATGAAAACAATAAAGGATAGATGGATTGAAGTATAATTAGCCGATATTTAAAGTTTATTTCATACTATGGTAGCAGCAACTGTAACCTATAATAGATGTACTTTGTATTGCTTTCCTCCTGTGTGTATTCTTAAGAGTCGAAATTATAAATGACTGTAATCAATACAGTCTTTTAATATCAGCCATTTTAGATAAATACTTTTTTTAGTGGTTGTTTCGTTGTACGGTATGATTGTATGAGAAAACTAGTTCTAATTTTTAAAAGTTATAAATATTACTTCCATTTAAAAGCAGCAATTCAAATAATATATATGGTAATTTTTCTTTTCAAAAGATGTTTTTTTTACCAAACTGAATCAGTAATATCATCGTTTTTTCCGAAATAAGTTTCAGTTTAAACTAAGTAATGATAATAGTAATGCCTACGTATTTGCCAAGTACATGTTATATATATGTCACTTAATATTCACGAGAAAATTAATTATAATCTCAAATTTGATACATAAAATTCTAATAAGTTTGCTTAGTTACAACTTCCTAAAACCTCTTAACTAAATAACATATTTGCCAAAACCATAATGCAGAAGCTGAAAACTTAATTGAAATACTTTTATAAATACAGTTTTAACTTTAAAAGGACCATTACATTTTAAACCATGCAGAATTTATTAATGAATATTTATACCTTTAAAACATACCTAGAGGATAGCAAAATCAATTTTATGATGATAATTAAATTTATAGTCTAAATCCCTTTTACATGAATAAAAATTCAAATAGTTACACACACACACACACACACATATATATATATATATATATATATATATATATGGGGGGGGGGTGAACAAGTAAACGAGGGAAATAGTCGAACACCTTTTGTATCGATGGAAGTCAGAAGTGTACTGGAAACAAACATTCGATTCATTGCCTTGTTCAAAAATAGTGACAAGGAGACCTTGAAGTAATTCTCAACACTTCGGAAAAGTAACGGCGTCTATCCAAAGTACCAAAGTGATTTGTACCCGATACCACCTTATACCATCATTCCAGGTGCAGGACTTGTATGACAATAACAATTATAAGTTGAAAAAATATTCGTTCTCCTCTTTGCTTCCACACAATGCCTCCATCGTGATTATATCCATAGAACCTAAATTCGCATGAAAAGATGACGTGACACCCTTCCTGTGACCATGATCGTTGTTCAACTCACCACTGTAGGCGCGTCTGTTTCTGCTGTAATGTCAAAGGAAATCATAACAATGGTGGCCGTGCTGACAGTCAGTGGTGCTGCAGACTTATGTGCGGATATTTATCATTTTGCAAACAAGACAAGTTCTTAATTCAAAGTACGTGACGAGATTGTACGATCTCGTAAAGTCATGTGAACAATATATCTGTCTTATTGGGTGATAGTGGTTGTGAGTCGCTGAGAGTCTTTCATGACGTTCTACACTTAGTATTAGCCTTCCTGGATTCATCGATTCCGAATTCCCATGATCACGATCCATGATCCCATGATCGGGATCACGACCATTACGAGTAGCAATATCACAGAACGATAAACGGCAAGAAGATGGGCTACAATCCTGCCACAGTCAAATTCCGACACATCCTAGTAAAGGTTCCTTCTTCTTTCAGGAAGCATAACATGACCTTTACGCAACCAACCAACCTTCGAATGCGACTTCCGAGTTAAAAACCCGCTTTTCAATTTTCCTTTTTATACAGACTGTACATGGCGTTTCTCCCATCCAGCGCTGAAATGCTATTAGTTTGGTTTGGTTTTATTAACTTCGCACTAGAAGCAATGGGGGGGGGGGATATTGGCGATGGACCTCGAAATTTTAAGCCTCGGTCAGGTGACGAGGACGACACTTGAGCTGGCATCCCCCTTTCCTAACTTCCACAGAAACGGGACGTTTTTGAGCCCCGACAGATTTAACGTGCATCAGCCTCTGTTACACGACAGATTTTTAGAGGCACCAAGGCTCGATCCCGCGACTCGACAAAACGAAATGCTATTGATTTACATATATCTTAGCACATTAAACCTCTTAGCCTAATTTGACGTTTGTTCCGTGCTTCATGACGTAACAATTTTAACGGCCTGCAACATTAAAATCTTAGGCATAACATTGCATTATAATGTTAGGAAATCTAGGTAACACTTTTTGAAATGCTATTAAAGTAGCTTCGATTTAAAAGTCCGGTGACTTCATGTATAATTTTTTTAAAAAAATTTTCAAGTACTTTGTTGTATAAAAAAAAACAAGTAACATAAATTTCCATAAGATCTTCTCAAAAACCAAAAAGATTGTCAGATCTCTAAAATACCTCCAGCACCTAATAAGAAATTATACACTATATTTTTATCTGATCAAAATTGCCTCATGTTTAGGATTCAAATGTTAAACCTCGTTAGCGATTTAAAAATGAGGGGGGGGGACAGCAATTCGTAGTTGATGACCTAAATTAACTTGTAATTACAGTTTCCTAAAGAAATGTTCGGCACACGTTAGCAAATAAAACTTTGTTACAGTTAGGAATGTTGTTGAATTCACTTAATGTTGATAATTAACAGATAAAGACGATAATTGTCACAATTTTTAAAGAAAAAAATGTAGGTACATTTTGGCTACATACCAGGTAGTTTCTCTTAAGAACTCGATTTACTCCCATGACATGGTTACGTCTCAAATGTTTTTGTTTTTTTATTTCTAGTTTGAAAAGAAGCCAATTTGTAAGTGGTGATGACACATCATTGAATTACACAGTAAGCAACGTTGTAGAAAATACACTATAAATCTTCCACGTACTTTACGAAATAAATTATGTGTATCTTCATCAGTAGAAATCAGTAGATATGTGTTGTACACTCAGTACGTTTTGAGACTCATATAACGTTTAAAAATATTGGAGCACATTTTCAAGCCACACTTATAAGGTTGGAAAAAAATGTATTCCCACTCGCATTGTGATAGTTTTTTGTTGTCTCTTGCCATGATTCTGGCTCAGTGAAAAAGTTAAGTAGACTAAAATAACCCTAGAATTGTTGAGAAATCTTAGCTTTCCACTTCCAGCATCTAAAAATAGGTATAACATAGCAAAATAAAATGAAGTTCAGTTGATAACATATAAAGGAAAGTTTTTAATGTAATTCATTTTTAAAAATAGAAAATTGACCAGAAAAATTGCTTTCATAACCAACGGAAATTATCTAGTTGAACTAACTTTAGACCAGTTAATTTAGCCACTATATACATATGTATTAGCCACTGGCGTTCTACAGAAGTATTTCTGCTTGGATGATTCAAATATATAACAGCAAATCCATTTCCCCAAATATGCATGCCCAGATGCTCGTGGAAATTAAAAGATTAGAAAAGACTGCTTCAGAAGAGTAAATTTTAAGCACACACACAATAAGTAAAAAAAAAAAAAGACAAAAAAGAAATTTAAAAAAAAAGGAGAAAAAGTAATTAAAAATGCTTTTTTTTTTCTGGAATAGGACAGTTTCCCTCTTAAACTAGTTTTTAAAGATTCAAACATTTCTACACAGCTAACTACTTTGTAACAAATTGATAAAAAAACCCCAAAAAAATCAAAAATCCAAAAGATAAAATAAAATATCGAAAATTAAATAAAAAGAATATAAGCCAATAAATAATAAATCTATTTCAATTAATTTAAAATTCAAATATACACGTTCTAAGATCAAGAAACATATATCGAGTTTGAATTATTATAACTCTTACCTTCATCAATCAACAGTTATATTTGTATGTGTATATATATTGTTCTATCCGTTTCTGTGGATGTCGATATTCACTAGTCATTTATCAGCTCATTGTGTACTTCAAAGTCGTCTTAAAAACATTTTGAGACTAGAGCGACTTATTTACTCGTAAATAATTAAATCTTAATTTATTTATTTATTTTGCAATTTTAGGTGAAGTGGCCAATCAAATATCAGAAGATGAACATATTCGACATAATATGCTTTTTGAGTTTCACAAGGATAGTAACGCCATGACTGCTATCAAAAAAAATTGCGATGTTTATCCAAATCCATTAGACATTCATAAATACCAAAGGTGGGTTTTTTAAGTTCAAATCCGGTAATTTCGGTCTTTCCGACTCGTACTGATCAGGAAGCCCAACAACTTTAGACCAATGAATGTTAAGGGCAGGAAATGGAAGCAAATCAGTGTCTGATAATCGAGGAGCAGTCAGACACACTTACCCAACCTTGGTCGACCATCCAAGAACATTTGCAGCAGATTGGTTAAGTAAGAATAGCAGGTGTTTGGGTACCTCATAATCTATCCGAAGAAAGCAAAACTAACCGATCCACCTCATGCAACTTATTGCTTCAGCGGAACAATACAGAAGAGTTTTTTAATTGCTTGATCGCTGGAGATGAAAAATGGGTCTTCTATGACAATCCAAAACGCAAAAGGCAATAGCTCTGTCTAAATGAATCGCCTAGAAGTACAGCTAAGACGCTTTTCTGTATTTGGTGGAGTATTCACAGGGCCATTCATTTTGAAGTGCTGAAACTTGGAAAAAACTATGAATGGAGACCTTTACTGTGAACCAATGGATCGAGTAAATCCATCATTAACTAAAAATCGCCCAGCGATCGCCAACAGAAAAGGTATGATTCTGCAGCATGGTAAAGTAAGACGGCACTGCTCAAGTCGAACCCTGGAAAAAATTAATGAATTGGGATGGGCAGTATTGCCTCACCCACCATACTCACCCGATATTGCGCCATCGGATTTTGATTTATTCCGATAATTGCAACAATTTCTAAGTTGCAAAAAATTTGAAATGTTGGATATGTCCAAAATACCATCTTCAGATATTTTGCTCAAAGTCCAATTGATTTTTATCGATTCGGCGTTGAAAATTTGCTCACTAGTTGGCAAAAGGTTGTTGATAATGAGGAGGATTATATCATTGATTAAAAATAAAAAGTAGTAAAAATGTATCTGTTCAATTCAATGTAGAAAAATGGACAGAACTTTCCTGTAGACCTTGTGTGTGTATGTATGTGTGTGTGTTAATATATGAATCGAATCTTTTTTGGATTTCTCTGTCTGATACATTTAAACACAAATAACAGTATACCATAAGTGTTTCTTTCCTTTAATAAATCAAAAACCTTCAATCTCTCTTTTCTTTCTACCTGAAATGTCGACTTTATCCCATGTCAGCGCTTCATGTTTGTAAAATATTACTAACAGAAAGCTAACTAAAGAACATGTTATTTCCATCCACTTATATTGAACATCTTATTCTGTATCAATTATACACGTAACGCACTTTTTTGAATAATCAAAATATTATTCAAGCAGGAGGACTGATATTACATAACACGAAAAATAATTTACACATTAAATACTTATAGTTATAGGATGAATTTCATTAAAATAAAATGAGACTTTTAAAAAAATAATTTTATGACCCTTACTTTGGGTTAAATTTTGTGAAATTCTTTTTAAAAAATATCATATTTCAAGATTAACAGAATCAGATCACGAATTTCACTTTAATTATGTTTTATAGAAATTATTAGTCTCGATAAAATTCCATAATGGTATATTTTTTTACTTTATTGCGTTCTGTTGTTTTCCTAAACTCATTTTTAAACAAATATGATGTCAGCTGCTATTATATATCAGAAGTCTTATGCTTATAAATAATAGAAATCTACATTATTAGAGATACATTGAAGAGAATGAAAAATTCAATGGAAATAAAAAAAAAGTCTTCGAATCTTAGTTTTATGCGAAACAATTATAAGTTACAAGATATCAGCTGAACAAAACGCTGAAATAAATATCACAGGACACTGAAATAAATTGCCATTATTTGAAAAGTAGTTCATTGATGATAAGCAGCAATTTATAAGTTGTTTAATCTGTTGACATATTTTTTAAAAAAAATTCTTTAAATTACAAATCTGAAAAGAAAAATATATATTGATCTTCTAGATAAAATGACTTACTTTTTTTCAGAAAAAGTGGACAGTAAAAAAAAAAAAAAAAAAAACAGAATTAGTACAAATAACTACACAAAGTTCTTTTGATTCTAAGTTCCATTTTTCAAACAGAAGTAATAAATGCAGAAGAGAAAGTCAATTTCAATAATAATGTTCAAACGAAATTGAAAAAGTTAACTATGCCTGAAGAGTAGGCATTTATATCTGACAAAATAGATCTCCGGATTCAAGCAATCGCATACATCGAAACGAAAAGTTTAGATAAAAATCTAGAATAGAACGCTGCATTAAGCAGAGAACTTGAAGTTTTACAAAAGCTTGAAAAACAAGTAATCGAAAAAATATTTTCTTTAAAAGAAGAAATAAAATTCGTAGTCAGTTCTGAATAGGAGTTCTAGAGAGAAAAAAAAACAACTAAAACTAAATAAAAATTCTCCAGTTCCCTTCTCCTGGCACTGCCCAGCTCCGGTTTTGTCAGCAGATTCGTTACAGTATCGATTTTTTTAGAGAATAAAGTAACCTAGAGATTCCCCTATTCCTACTGCTAGCTCGCCTTTCCCTTGTCAGGTTACTCATTTTTCCTTTGTCTCAAATATTTGCTATGGTTTAACAATTCTAAAAACTTTTGTGGAGTAAGAATTCCTAAACCAATTTTGAGACCTTATTGAGTAAAGTAACAATGAAGAGAAAACAACGATCCCTACTGTGAAGACATCGATACTATTTAGCTAAACTCATGTTTTTATAAGTTGATTTGTATCTTTGACACACATTCTATGGCACAAAGAGAGATTTAATAAAATAATTACAAATCTTTAATACATGACTAACTCCTGCTATGCCTTAAAATAATTTCAATAACAATAATTTTTCAGGATAATTTTTGTGAATATACAAACGAGTTTTACATACAAATTTTTCCACACGATAAATGCAAACGGATATAATGTTTCCAAACAATGAGTTTGCTAGTAGCAAATATTAAATCAAAACAAAAATTGTATAGATAAATTTTAAAGGTATAAAATATTTTCTAATTATTGTTAAATTACTTCAGTCATGAGATTCATATTAATATAAAACGCAACAATTATACAAAGTATATTTATTTCGCATTATATTGATATGAAAAATTATGATGAACATTGCAAATATGAGGAACACTATAGATTTGATATTTCAACCTCTTTATGCCATTATGCATGAAACTGAAACAGTTTGAAACGAATTTTCTTTTTTTTTTTAAGGTTATAAAATATTAAATCATTTTCAGATTCTTGTAATTGATAATACATTATTTCAGATCAATCCAGTTTAGATATAGTTGATATTACATCATTTTAGACTCACTGAAATTCTAAATAAAATGATTTATGCTTTAATTATTATAAACATGTTTCATAATGATTAAAACATGTTTTATAATTTCGTTAGTTGAAATATTATTATCTGACTCTTCCATTTAATTTAATATGTATTCTTTTAAATCGATTGTACGAAAGTGACATAACTCTCGTACAATATTAATGGAAATAACTTCAGGGGTGCAAAAATGATGGCATACACATTAGTTAAAATTAAGGTGTCTGAAATACACTCTGCAACCAAAATGGTTTAACAAATGGAAAGTGAAACTGAGCTCTTAGAAAATATTGTAATGTTATTCAATCACTTTAATTATATGATATAAGAAGCATTGTAACACCACATAGTAATTCCCTCTCCCATCATTACTAAACTCGAAAAAAATCGTAAGTCCAATCATGATAATAACTGATTTATTACCTATAAAGTTATGATTATTTAATGTTTATCAATTACTTTACATTCTCTGCGGCTAAATTGCCAAAATATATCTGAACAACGTTTACTCAAAACATAAATTACTTATCTGATCGAACCGATTGGGTTCGATTCCTTAAGCATTATATAGATGAGAGTTCGAGTCCCGAACCATTTCTATTCCCTTCTATAGTGGTTGCGAATACTTCTTAGGCTACATACGGCACGTGCAGACGTCCTTCTTTGATAACTTCAATTCATTATCTCTATCTCCAACTAACTAACTTCCAACTACCCTCTCATTCATTCCTACGCTTCTTATAAATGTAATTTATCCAATCTATTCCCGATACTTCATTATTTCCATCCAATATACATAGTCACGTTTCATTTCATTGGTCAAGGTTTTCACTTTAAACAATTCCGATTAAGTATTCCCGAGAGTTAGCTGAAGGAGGAAAGTGATTGAGAGAACAATTGTTACAGCATGAGCTTGTAAAATATAGATTCCGACATTAAATTTTCTTTGTGTATAGTATCTAATTAAGAAACATGAATGTTAACAATACTTTAAAAAGCACTATTTTATTGTAGGTAATAAGAGACCAACGTCCATGTAGTACATATTTCAATTCTCAGTAGCATTAAATTTTGTTCCTTTACTTGGAGTACAGATTAAAAGGCGTTGTGTTGACATTTTACGCCATTTTTGGAAGATTACTGTAGTAAGAGAACTAAGATGTTGTGAAATGGATAATGGTACTATCTCCATGACAACGCGCCAACTAATCCTTCTCCTAATAGAACTAAAATCTCACCAGAAATAGTACTAATGTGTTTCCTCATGCGCCTGTTCAACCAACTTGATCCTAAAAATCTTCACTGTTTTCCTTTGATGAAATAAAATCTCACATGACATCAACAGATGCGGCAAACAACATCGCCAGAGTTAATTTGAGTGGTAACATAAGATCTGTCTTAGAAATACTTTTGAAAATTATTGAAGCATAAGCAATACGATATTGTCAATAAAGGGGAAAGTTTTGAATAAGAAATTCACGCAACTGCTTGGGGATTCTTGGAAATAATTCAAGAGGTTTATGAGCTTCAACGAAAAACAACGTTTCACTTTCAGCACAGCTAATTTTATCTCATATTTCCTTTTCCTCCTAAATGCATGCTATAAATTATAGAAGCATAATATATATATATATAATACTAGCAACAATGTCGGTGAGTATAAAATATTTAAATATTCTTATTCTCGATGAACAACAACACCGAACATATTACATGTGTGTTTATAAAATAAAATTTCACTTGCATATCTCTTATGTATTGAATAAATTAATGCCTTATTGCATGATTTAAGGTATTAACTATTATTATTTATATATTAGTATGTAGTATGATGAATAAGAAGCATTTATACAACATTTTTTTCACTCTTTAAGGTTTTTCAAAATAATTATACACTTACATATATTATACGCGCACATAAAGTAATAGGTCTAAGAAATGTGAAGTCTTTCTAAAAAGGAATTCATGAAACAAAAACAGTTAAAAACATCAAGTTTAAGAGAATTATTTGGTAATAGATTGTGACTTTGTTATGCATTCAAAGTAAAGAACTGCATATAAAGTCTCCGAACTTCTGAATTGTATTTCATTTATGGTATAATTATAAAGACTTGATGATTCTTTTAAAGCCTGTCAAGACACCCATACTGAATTTTCGAAAAAAAATTTGTCAAACAAGAAAGCTTTGAATTTTAGTCTGTTGAGGTATGTGCAATACAACAGATGAATATCACTTTTTGATGAATATTATTTGATTAAGTTACACTATATTAAAATGTTATTAACGAGCAGAAACATAACGCAATTAAACACATAGAGTGGGGTTTAATTGCGTTAAAATAAACACTTACATTTCTATATGAAAATATAAAGTCAATCATCGGTAAGTAGGGTTAAAACTCAAAAGGTTGAAAATCTGGCTTACTAGGTAAAGTTAACGATGAAAGATTGAGTTATCTTCATGTGTTGATATCAAAACTGCAATGAATTAAGATCTTCAATACATACCTAAAAGAGAAAAGAAAACACATGAAATATTTTGTATGAATGACATCCAATACATTGATAAATATCCACCATGAGATAAAAAATGAATTCTACTCCTGACAATAGATGTTACTTGGTTTTTCGCTATCACAAAGATAAAAACTAGAAAGGGAAGAAGTTAAATTGCTTTATTTGGTTATTCATTAAAACTTACGCATAAATATTCAAGATTCCACTCTTGTATCCCTCTTCTCCCGTGCATGATTCGATTAATTTAGAAATTCGGGATTCATTTGGATCGTCACGACTATTATGAATAACTTAAGCAAATGAATTTATGTAAATCACGGGTGAACTTTTCTATGCGCTTAATAACGAGTGCGTGTATGAGTCGCGTATACGAAAATGAATAGTCAATCGTGATGAATGGCAAAGAAATCCCAACAAACATTTAATACGTACAGTTATAAAAAAAAACTGTGCAGCTTTGAAAACTTTCATAATTTTCTCTCCAACTCGATAAATTGATATTACTCTGAATAGATTAAGGAGAACTAACTTATGATGTAAAGGATTAATTAATTAATTAACATTGTTAATTTACTTCTACAAAAAAAGAGCTTCACCTACGAAACCTAGTTTTTTTGCAGAATCAGGTAGAGAATAATCTCAATAGCCTATGCTCCAAATTTCATTCGAATATGATCATTAATTCCAGAGATATTCGAGGGGAAACCGTTAGGGGGCCATATATCAGATTATTTTAGCACAAACGCGCACGGATTCAAAATATTTCCCACCTTTATTAATTAAATATGATAAGTGGTTCGATAATTAAGATTTACATAACCTTGTATACGACTACAGAAGATTCTACGATTCCTGATCGTTATTTCAAAATAGATATTTTCTTAAATTATTGGAGGGTTATTAATGGATTTACGAGTTTTGTGACACAAAAAATCCAATAATTTAAAAAAAAAAATTGCTTTGTCTCACTTGCCATTTTTTTTCGTAGTTGTATTTAATAATTCATATTTTTCATATCGGTGGTACTTTTTTAATTTTTTTTAATGTTTTTAATGTTAGAAAAAATTATCCATCATGTTTAGTGCAAAAAAACTTTGAAAAATGTTGAGAAGAAATTTTTTTTTTAATCATCAGATGTTTGAGACACTCAGTTTACGCTAGGGGACTCACTTTTTAAGCCCTTGTAACTCGGAAACTGTCAGACAGAATCTTACGAAATTTGAAATTTAGAATTTTTTTTCATGATGGGAAATCAGATACGTGAAAAAAATTGACATAGATAATGAGAAAACTTTTATAGAAATCAAATTGTTATATTAAGGAAGGTAACTAATTATTTCATTGATATCATAATTTATTTCCTTTTGAACTATTAACACATATACTAATTTTGTTCAGCTGCTACAAAAATTGCAAAAGTTATTAAAGGAGTCGTTTTTTTTTTTTTTTTTTTTTTTGACAAATGTACTGATTACGAAATGCAACAATGGAATGTAGATATACAGAATTAAATATTTATACAACATATCAATGCATAACTAAAAGTAAGAATGTGCATTTTTTTTAAAAATCTATCTTATTTCTGACTTACAAAAAAATTAAATGAAATTTCCGAATATATGACGTAATTATACATTTTAGTTTAATGAAATTGTTCATTAGCACACATATATACCAGCTAAATTTAAACAATTTATTTTCATCGTAAAAGTTAGAAAGTTATAAACTGAGTGAGTTTTATCATAATAAAATTGATATGAGATTTATAAGCCTTTTTTTGTATTTTGTATTTAAAGAAAATTGTAAAAATTTTTACACACGTCCAAAAAGTTATAAAAATAGAGAACCCAACGTTTTCTGCTTCATTACTTAAGTCTTGTAATTCACACTTTAAAAGCGAATAACATCAAAATCATAAATTTATTTACAAGAAACTACTGAAACAGGGTCATAAGTGGCTAACTAGCTACTAAGAAGTTGCTAGAAGAGTCCACTATCTTAAAGATTTCAATTTTCTAATTCATTTTAAGGTCAGTTTATAAAAATCCGTTTTTATTATGTTTGGAGTACGAAAATTTATGAAAAGTAAATGTCGTGGAGCAGTGTATTTTAAAGTATCAATTGTATGCTAATTGTATGTGCCACATATCAATTAGCAACATGTTTCGATGCACAAAAAACAGTGTTAAACCCACAAAACCCTGTCAGGACCTTCAAAGTAGATATAAATTAGCCTAATAATTTTTCCATTCAAAAAGAAGCAGGGATCCACTTCCTGGAAGAAAGCCGAAATGAAAAAAATGCACAAAGCTAGAGTGGATTCGTTTCGGAACAGTACACACGGCCCTTGCGATACGCTGCACAGTTTCAATGCGGAATCTTAATGGAACAACGATGGCTTGGCCACGTTCTGTACCAGTTCAAGACTACAATAAAAACTTCACCAAGGTTCAGTTTAACAGTAAGACCTTTGAGGACATCTTCACGTACAAGTTGACGTTTACTTCGTAAGGTAAAGAATTAAGGAATTTACGTTACTTTTTTGGCGTTATTGAAAAGGCACTAAAAGAATAAGGGACATAAAGAGCAAAAACAGAGAGCGGAAGAAGGATGAATACCCAACACGCACAAGTATTGTTAAAATGGACGCGGAAAAAAATGACAAACGGATTTACGATTTTTACCTCAATGCCAATGGTTCTTACTCAACAGTCAAAAACGATAAACAATTTTGAATCAAAATTTCATTTTAAATGGTTTTTATTTATTTTTCTCCTGTCTTTTATTTCGGATGAATCATAAAAAAAAAAAAAATTTAGCTTTAATTACAATTTTATCAAGTAATACGACTAAAAAGTACGTTGAATAAAAAAACACACCAAACTTATCTTGATGAAAGCATAATTTCAATTCTAATAACCAGTTGACAAGTTTAAATCCTTATATAATTTTTCTGTTTTGCAATATGGATAAAAAAAAAAGGGGGGGGGGAGAAAGAATGAGAAGAAAAGAACATGGTATCCCCTCACAATCTGAAGCCATTTTTTTTTTGAAAAATATGAAATCAGATTTTATGACTTCATTTACGGTTAACAAAAAAAAAAAAAAGATAAATAAGCAAATTTCGAAGATTTCTTACAAAAAAGGGGTATTAATCTATCGAATTCAAATATGGAAAGGTACCATGTCAGTTATATAAAACAACAACGCATCGTAATTCACACCTCGAGAGTGAACAATTTTGAAACTGTAAGAAGCGCAATAATCTCTTTAAGAAAGTACGTTTTCCTTCCACAAAAATTGCTCATAAAAACCAGCTCGTTTCGTTTTTTTGCAATTCCGCTTTATGTTAGGAATCGAGTCTAAAAGTAGAAGAATATATGGCATTTATTTGCAGAGGCATTACTTTACAAGCGTAGTCTAGCATTCGTGTGTCTCTTCTGATCTAGGCAATCACTCAAGCTTTACGGCAAAAGGAAAGCTGGGAAGGCATCTAACTGGAAAGCAAGTAAGCCGTTTTTCTTTTTTCTTGATGATATCGACCTTAAACTATCGTACTCGAGAGATCAAAGATTTTCTTTTGATCAGAAGAAAGAGAGAGAAGTAGAAAAACCAAATAAAAACCTTACAGCTAGAACACAGAAATTTATTCAGCATGTATCAAGAATTTCTGGTTGGCCATGCGTTTTTCAGATTGATATTATCCATTCCAACTGACGAACAAGTTTTGAAGTACAACTTGAGTTGTTAAGGGAAATATTCTTGAGCCAGAAGAAAACAGACAAAATAAAAATAAAAAAAAAATTTAATTGTAAAGTGTATGAAAATGGAAAAGAATCATTCTATTTCAAAAATGATTTCAACAACATATTTTTATACTTCGTTTTAAATAATTTACGGATACAAGAAAAGAACTGGACCACTAACCTAATAATTGTACAGTTTATAGAATACATTCTAGAATGGTTTTTATTTCTAAACTGAATAATTAATATTATGTGAACGTATAAATGCAATAAAAACACAAGTGAGATATTTTTAATTATTTCTTAGTAATTTTTTTTTATCTTTCATCCTTTGCCATAAATTTCCAACTAGATTATATCTGATAAGGATATGACATAATAGTACCGAATTTAGTACTATTTTACTCAATACGAATATTTAGGAAACACCCCCTCCATATAATATAATATTATATATATATATATATATATATATATATATATATATATATATATATATATATATATATATATATATATATATATATATATATATCTTTTTCTTAGAAAAACGAATAATTTTTTCTTACATAGCCTCAGGGAATATTAAAGTGAATATCATCTTCACGCCTCAATACTTTAAGCTGTCACATTTCGCTCCGTAGCATTTTGGGAGTTTCCTACATCCAATGCTTATTCATCAAATGAAAAAAATATTCGTACAGATATTATATTCACAAACATATCATAATGATTTAGAAAAAAAATTCTTGAGGAAAGATGACTTCATAGATGACTAATGATCTTAGGTCCCTAATGATAAGATAACTTCAAGCATTACAAATGAAATCAATTTTATACAGAATGTTAATTATATTAACAAATTTTTAAGTAATATAGGTACATAAAATTAGATTTGACATCTAATATCCAACAAACTTTAAAGATTTCCTTCAAAATAAAATTGAACATTCATCTAAATTTTTTGTTCTCGATATTTTAGTACCGAAATTTTTCTCCATTTCCTTATCAATGTTTTGACATTTTGAAAAAAAAAATCTACTATTTTTTACCAAACATAATCGGATTTTATTTAATGGATCGAACAAATAAAATTCAATTTTAGTTATTTAGAATAAAAAAAATATTTATCCTTAATAGCGAGAAACTTCATTGTACGGAATTTTCTTAAGTAGATAAGAGCAGAGCTATCGCAAATAAAAACCAAGTTTGAAAAATGACAGTGGTCAAGCAAAATGACAAAACGATCCATTTATTGTAGCATCAAGAGCTGAGAATCAACACATTTCCCCGTAAGTATCACATGGGATTTCAAGTGTATACCCCATCGAAGTTTTCGTGCTCGGTGTTGCTCGAATGATAAATTGGCATTGCTACAAGACCTTTAAAGGAGATCATGGCATCCACTCAACCTGTGGACAGGAAACAGAGTAGACATCAGCGAAGGTTAAAAAAAAGTCTGCACGCGTAAAAACAGACAAAAAAAAAGGGGAGGTTTAATGAACCAAACAAGCATTACCCAAGCAAAGTTTGATATGAGTTACGTTTGTCTTTTCCAAGTAAATAGCCAATCTAACTTAAGGTAGCTGAAACATTAAAACGCTTCAAATTTTACATTTTTTGAATTTGCCGTTAAAAATAAATGACACTACATTAATTCCATGCATGCATTATGTACAAAAATTTGTTATAATAACGCTAGTAAATTGAATTTTAAGACTGTGAGTATAAAAGTGCTTCTCCGTAGAGAGCGTTATCTGTATTTGCGTATTTTTCAAAAAGGGCTTTTTTAGGAATCTGGTACGCTTTCCTCAAAATTTATTTCATGCATAGTGCTGATACTACCCACATAGCAAACCGAGATTATTTTCAGTACAGTGAACTTAATTCTTTCTAATAAACACTCATACATTCTAGGTATTGTACAATTTTCGTACAAAAATGAAGAAAAATTTGAATCTTCAGGCTCAATATTTTTAAAAAAAAATTAATTTAAATTTTGAAATTATAACTATGTTTAATGTATAAAAATTTTATATTTATAACTTCTCTGCTAATTTTTAAAGTTATAAATAGATAAGATTTTAGAAAAGATGTACCTAAAGGCAAGTACATGACGCATACAAATATAAATACAGCTTTTGATCATAAATTGTTCATACATAATTATTTACAAATATAAATGTAATTTTCTTTACATAAGCGAACATAAGTATACAGATATCTCAATATTAAAATATGACCTCAATAGCTGTCAATTTTAAAAAGGTGAGGATTACTTGAACATAGAATACATTTGTTTGCGGTACATAAAAAAAAAAGCTCATTTTTCTTAACCGAAGACATCTTATTTACCTTAGAAAGCTTACAAATATATTCGAAATACACATAACAGAAAATACAACTTTAAAATTTACACATAATCATAATGATAATAATATTTACCAAATTACTCCAATATATAGTTTGGTTTTTAAATTCTTCTAAGAAAAAAAAATTGTAAAAAAAAATTTCACTTTTAAGAGAGATAAAACCATTAACAGAATAATTAAAATCATACTAATATTAAAATTCATAAAAAAATCTTAAAGATGGTTTTGTGAGCTATTTTTCTCTCTTTATATCTGCGGAGAATCTTTAGAGGCAATAGTCTATATACCTTTCCAATATGATGGCTCATTAAAAGTAAAAAATTTATTACTGAGGCATGCATGTGAAAAAAATCAATAGAAATCGTCTTAAAATACGTTAAGTGTTTTGCACATACGTAAAATGCTTTTGTTCGAAATGGGAGTGCTTTGAAATCCTTCATTGAAGAAAGTAAACATACACATTCCAGCAAAACAAATTTCAATACTCTTTTACTTTAAACGACCATTTAAAATTCATTATTGAAAAATCAACTTTTGAAACTAAAAGTTCTTTTTTACATCTTAACATTATAATTCAAAAAGAAAAAAAAAATGATTGAATTTTATTAGACTTAACCGAAATTCCTAGAATAATTGTTTTTATAACTATTCAATATGAAAATAAATATTCCATTATTTTGTCCAACCAACATACAGAAAAATTATTGAACAATTGAGAATGCTGTAAAAAAATTATAGAGATTCGTTATTTCATCATTAAAATATATTTTAAATATATTATTCCAATATGAATCAATAATTTTTATCAAAAGTGTATATAGTTTCATAATCATGTATGTGTGATTAACTATTGCTCCTCCTTATAGTCTAAATTACAATAAAAATAAGGTAAAGTTTTTATTTCATGCAGATATGAATCCTCAATTTTTGATTAATTTCATTATTCGTAAAGAAACGGACACTTGATTACTTTATACCTTTGTGAATAGTTTGCGGGGGGCGGGCACGGTGTAACAGCAAAATTTAAAATAAAAATTTTATTTTTTTTTTTTTTTTTTTAATGAAGAGTAAAGAAACCCTGTCATACGAGGATATTATTTAAAAAGAAGAAAGAAAGAACAAATCATAGAGAGCTTAGCGATTGGGTAAGATATGTAGAAATCAAATAAATTAAAATATTAAATTGAGTTACACCACAACGAATTGTCTTCGTTGAGATTATGAGTTCAGTATTAATCAACCAAAAATCTTTAACCAGTTTATTCAGACCTTGAGTAATAAACAATATCAAAATAAATGAATAATGAGGAAGGGTTAACTAGCCACGTCTTTAACCAAGTATTATAATGAGGAATTCTGCTAATCTAAGGAACTCTAAATAGTCAATTTCTAATCATTGGATCCGATTCAAGTAGACTTCCAGTGACGGAATCAGAGTCACGTATAATATAACGTCTAATAGTTGCTGGAACCAATATTTTTTTCCTATGAATCTCTTTGAATCCTCTATTCTCTTAATCTCCCCTTTCACTACACTTCTTTTTGTATAGTAGGGCTAATTTACATATATCATTTTTCTTTCTCAAAGCGAGGTTCTCAAATTAAACATTGTAGTAAAATAATTCCAGAGGTTAGTTAAGGGAAATGCGCGAAGGAATACATTACAACATGGCTGTAAAGAAAAATCGTAGACATGTTTAACAATATTATTGATTGGATTAGTAAAATTAACAATTATTAAATTAAATGGATTTGAGACCTAAAAGTATAAATTCATTAGGTTATTTTAATGATTTACCAATCCACTGATTATTCATTTCTGATTTCAAATACTTCGAAATCAAAATTTAGAAGAAATATTTACCAATAAGATGCAAACAAATAAAAAAATAAATAAATAAAAACATCTGCTCTAAAGAAATACAACTCAGAACTTTCAAGAACTACGTTCTAAAATCTTTCTAAGAAGCAATGGAACGTATACTCATATTCCAGAAATTTCTGAAACGATTAGTATAGAAAGCACATTTTTTGTATGTTTAATCTAAAAAACCAAAGTATTGAAAACATCGCATGTTTTTAATATTAAGTATAGAAACCTTTAACTACAATTATATCTTTTTCAAATATTTTTCTTAAAAGTAAATGAAAAAAAAAAAAAAAAAAAACATAATAAAACGATTTGTGTCTCCATAGATTAGCATTTAAATTTTAATTGACACTAAAACATTTAAGTTAAAAGTAAAAATACATTAGAGTTATTTTCTTCATACAATAACACATTTAAAATTTATATATGCATACGATTTTAAACAGACGAGTATAATTTATCTTACGTCAAGAAATGAAGCTAGGGAGGTGGGTTTTCGAAAAACTTATTCAAGTAGCTAACCTAATGCAGAGACGTGAATTTTTACTCGTTTGCTTGCAGACCACCGATAAGTTAGGATATGTAAGAAGCATCGTCGGATTTTCATTATTGGCAAAAAGACAAAAAATCTCGAACAATGCTACTGCATTAAATTTTGAGTAAAGTTAGGCAATTCTCAAGTGGAGACGAATCAGAAACCAACAAACAGACCAAGCCGGATGAGATTAAATTTCAATTGAGAAAGTGCGAAGGACTAGCTACGTGGCATCTCAAAAGAGTCGTTCTATGACTGCTTTAGATAGTGAAGATAGTGGCAAAATCTTTAGAAAAAACGTGTGGTAGTCCAAAGGGACTTCTTTGATGGAAATTACTACATGATTGTTGTATCTGAATACGAAAGTATTTTTCATGAATAAATTTTGGTATTGTATCAAGTGATATTATATATATATATATCACATTACTTTTTTAGTTAAAATCATTTTCTCCAACAATGAACAGAAAAATATAACTCTATAGTTTAAATAAGTAGTAGTCACAGTATAATGTATCTTTATTCAAAAGAGCTCTACGTGAGGGAGGAAAATCAAAAGTTGTTTGAGTTAATAACTTTCTTAGCCTTTTGTAAAGCAGTTTAAAATTTGTATTCACAAACAAATCATGAGGTTTCATTTAGAATTCTACAGAAATCATCTGAAAAAAACTGTTTGTACGAAACAAATCAATCGGCCAAGAAAACAATGCGAAGCAGAAGAAAAACTATAGCTAATTAATGCAAATGATTGTTATATTTTTTGGCACTTCTAGCCAGAGAAAAATAAATTACCACTCATCTCACCCAAACAATACGCTTCTGAATTTATTATAAGAACTTAATGCATCAAAAACTAACATGGATGTTAAGCTATAACCCCATTTCGCGTTGCTGAGGAGAATGAAAGGGAGAGAGAAAAGAAAAAAAAAAAAAAGAAAAGAAATTGCGTCTTATTCAAATGCCGAACAAATCGGAAGAAATCAAAATAACACGTAAGACGAAAAGCCAAGTTTTATTTTAATCACCTCGTTAAATTCAAAAGAAGCAGCTTCACGAAAAAAAGAGAAAGAAAAATTCACGTCAACAAAGGTTAATCCCCAAATACCAGGGCTATCTATCTATCTGAAGTTAGAGCGTTAGTTGAATTATTCCACCTAAAAAATGGCCTTCGGCGCATTGGAATTGATTAAGACAGAGGAATCGGTTCTTTCAGGATATTTCGTTTACTAGAGTCGTTTTGAGAAAAGTGGTACAAAAGTTTTCATTTTCCCCCTTTCTGTCGCCCCTTCATAATTCACAATTCGTTGCTTTTAATCATTTTTTTTCCTGGGATTATATACTCATTCAATCTTTACAAAGATACTTTCACCAATTGAATAATTTTTTTAAAAAATTGTTTTTCGCTGAAGCCGTCATAAGCTTATAATGATTAAAACAAGAAACGGGATTTACAACAAAAACATTTAGAAGCTAACTTCATAATCTTAAATATACATATTTATTTAACGCATCCAGAAACGTTTTTGAAAGTTTTTTTTTTTTTTTTTTCCTTAAATAATCACAGAAGCGTTCGAAGTAAATATTTTATCTCTGCACCATTAGCATTAGAATTTCAACTTGAAATATCCTTCATAGTTTCAAAGAGGAATGTTGTCTTGGCACTACTGGAAAAAATTCTTCATTTGTATATCAAAAAGTGGTTTTGCTTCTTGAAATCTAACTCAAGCAAATACTTCTTAAGCAGATTATTTTTTAAACTGTGACAGAATTCAATCAGAATATATCTAAGGTTTAAGTGTGAAAGGAACAATTAGCTAATTCTGAAATCTGAAAAGATATAGATATTTTATCTGTATTTAGGAAAATGAATTGGAACAGCATTCGTTGTAAAATGCACATGTAAATATTAAAAGTAAATCTGTGGTGATTAATAAATTGATGAAAGTATTTGAAGCCCCATAACCTGGAATCGACAACTATATTCAATTAGAAAGAATAATCATTTAAATTTTTTCGATAACATTTCTTCCAGCAGACTTGTCTACCACACAAGTGTCATCTAGTTGATCCATCACCTGCCGAACTATTTACAATCGACCAGTGGAAATAGACTTGTCCTTCGTCTACTCGGCTGTTTACCATTGACCTCAATTACCCTTCAAGGAGCTTGAATTGTTTCCATTCTTGAATAACCTGGAATGCAGAATGGTGTCATGACGTTTCCAGTAATAAGCCTCGCCTTTGCTGGGGATTCGATGATGACCAGATACATATATGTAGCCGATATCGTAAACAATACAGTTCAGACAAGTGCATGGAATGCTAACTATTTGAACGTGCGCTGTATTATTTGGGCAGTTATCAGCCATTCCAATTTGTTACCCTTTGGGGATAATTTGTAGGTAATTAGTATACTGATGAAATCTTAGAAACCAATAGTATTTCCTTTCGTGAATGCTATGAAAAATGTTTTATTTTAACGTGGTAGATTTTTGTATGAAGTTTGTTTATTATTTCGTACAAATTTGATGAAATTTATCGCTGAATAAATTCATTAGTGTGTAGTAGCTATAACAAATAAATTTCACATTTCATTTTTGGTCAGAAATTAAAATTTTTGTTGAGGAATTGGAATTAGAAATAATAATTTTGAACGTTCCTGCCGTCTTCATTTTTCATACTGAGGAAAATAGTGCATGCATACGTATGCGAAATATTGAATAATGAAAATATTTTTTCACTTTCCATACGCGGGCGTGATTACTCAACAGAAAATTCTTAATATGCAGTTGTGACAACTTATTAGATTCTGCGTTAAATTAACTAAAATAAGAAAAAAAAAAGATGATGGATAGTATAATATTGATGATTTTTTCCCATTTTATTTAAATCCATATTAGTTTATTTCTCTCCTATTCATATAATACTTTTTCATTCTTAATCATTTCAACAATCAATATACATAGAATGGGAGTAAGCGTCTACCAATCAGTTGAGCATAACATAATGTTACAACGCATGTGTTATCGTATGTAACTAATCTGAAAGCACTCAATAAAAAATGTTAATACATTATTTGCATAATCAATCAATTTATATTTATATAGAAATTAAAGGTACTCGTACCAAAGTACGCCCAAAAAAATAATTAAAAAGTTAAATAAAAAATTTGTTTGTAAAAAATAAGCTTGCCAAAAGAAATTTTTAAGTTATTTCCTACTTTAAAAAAATTAAGGAGATAACATACGACGCTAACTGTCGGCATGGAACAGGTTTCTTTCTCCATTCCAAAGTAATTTTGGGTCACGCACAGCTCCTTAAGTAGCAATTTCTTTGTCAGTACATATTTTTAATCTATCCCTTCCAAATCTGGTAAACTAACCAGTAATTTCATTAGCGATACAGCTGTGGATATTAATTTTAAGATCTTTAAGAAAAAGAACTGTTGGGGGTAGCGGAAAGAAATTTCAGTCTCGCTTCAGAACCACGTGAAATAAATGTAACAAGATAAAGTATTTTGATATCTCCAAAAAGTTCATACAAAATTACTTAACGTATTTGAAACACCAGTTTCTTTTAAAATTGCACCAAAACCATTCACGCCTTTTCGATTTTATTTTTAATTTCGAGAGAGAGAAATTCCCCCTTTTTCTTTCAATTATTTATTTTTTAGAGAGAGAAAGTAAATGCGAAAATGAAAGAGCAGAGTTCCGTTTTTTTAGGATTGAAATAAGCAAGGAAAAAGAATTAACAGTCCCCCTACACACAAGAAAAGAACTGCATTCATTAAAAACTTTCGAAGTATAGTCATCTTCAGTATGTCGCGATTCAGGTAGTGAGAAAAATGAAAAATGTTGACATACTTAAACAGAATCCACCCATCCGATCGGAGTGTTTTGTTAAACTTATTTTTTTAAATGTTTAACATTGTTTGTTGAAGCATATAAAAACATACATAAAAAAAAAGGAAAAAACATTTACATTAAAGAACAATTTAGAACCGATAAAAGTGAATTTTCCTTTTATGGTTTTTCCCTTTTGGGAAAAAAAAAAAAAAAAAAAAAAAGTTGCAATAAAATGAGACCGATTTTGAGTTCAGAAAAAATTGTACATTAGAATGGAAAAGATGCGCAGGTCGTTACAGTCGAAAATTTATTTTGTTAGCTCTAGGGATTTGTTTTTAACAAACTAAAATAATGCAAATGCGTCTGAAAATATATACTTTGATTTTAAAAAAGGATTTTTTTTTCATTCATTTTATGAAACTTGAATCATTATTTAAATGTTCTATAGTCAAGTCATATTAATTCTGATAGTCAAAATATTCAAATAAAATATATTGTTCCTTTACGTAAGATGTGGCTGTGGCAACCTATTGAATAATGAGAATATTTTAATAGGTTGAGAACTCGGGGACGGTGTTGTTTTCGTCGAGTCGTGGGTTCGAGAGCTGATGGCATTAAAAACCCATCATGCAGCGGGGTATTGCAAGTTATATCTGACGCGGCTCCCAGTCCGGCTGTTAGCGAGGAATGGAAGTTTCGAGAGGAAGATGCCAGTTCGAGTATCATCCTCGTCACTTGATTGAAGATCAATATTACAAGGTCCTTCACAAATAATCCTCAAGTTGCTTCGAAGGGCAAAACAAGTTCGAAATGCATTGTAAAACAATCAATCAATCAACTATTACGAAATATTTATATTTATTTATAAACACGTTTCATATTTAAAACATTTGATCGAAGCGGTTTATTTGTTTAGCTAAAGTTACATGTGGCAATAAATTGGTTCTATAGACATCTTATGCCGATATGAGATCAACCTAGACAGGAAAGTTCAAACATAAATGCACGAATTTATTCTCTGTTGGATAGCATTGATACTGTTGAAGGTCATTAGTAAATAAGTTAAATCAATAACTCCGGAACAGTTCTTCAAAACCAAGATAAAACTTTTTTTTAACAAATTTTTGAAGTTAAAACATTTCTTACTTAGCTAAATTGGATAAAAATAGTCTTTGTAAAAATTAAATAATACAAGTTATCGTTATCTTTGAAGATTTTTAAAAAAAAAAAAAAAAAAACGAGAGGAACACTTCATTCATTACGAGGGGAAATTAGCATTCATAACACTTATAAAAATTGTTATTCTACATTATAAAATTTCACTAAAAGAAACAATGAGAAACTACTTTTAGCATTCTTTAATATCTTTAGATTTCAATTATGATTATAAGCTTGCAAAAAAGAGGAGCTTCGACATTAATAAATTAACAACACTTTCCTCCCCTTTCTTTCTTACTTTTTTAATAGTTAGATGAAAAATAGATTTAAATTGTTTCCATAAAATACACCAGGGAGCGAAAAAAAAAATACAAGACAGAAAATTCAGTCTTTAGGAGTACGAAGAATCTAGCCATACCTGAGGGTTTGATGATAGTTGCTCAACGAGTAATACAAAGTTTAACTGTTTATAGAAATTTAAAAGTAATCTACTTTTAACTTGACTTCAAAAAGTATTCAAAGGTAATTTAAAGGCTTTAGTAGTAAGGAAATGCAGTTTTAATGGGGAGTTTTAAGTGTTTGTTGATGTAACAAAGAAGATATTACTGATATTATTTTGACCTCCGGGCACAATAAACTTTCCGGGAAAAAGACATTTTAGCAGTCTTTGAAGAAAACGGGGGAAAAAATTGAGACGATTTAGAGTTATAAAAGCAAAAGGGAATGGAGAAATTTTGCTTTCATTGGGCATGTATATATATGGGCGATAACGTTTATGTAAGGCAGGTATTTCCTTCCCTCTGGCAAATCATATCGAGGGGGCTACCCAAAAAGCTCGAATTTTTGCAAAATATCCAATAGATACTACTGATTTTATAACAATTGCATATTATTTGAAATTCTCTGATTTAAATAATCCATGGGGAGGGGGGATGCATGAGTATTCCGTATTTCATTGCTGAAGATGTAATCAATTGTTTTAATCGCAGGTCGAACGTTTTTTAACTTTGTTCCATGAAGTTTCGATGCTAAATAAATATTGATAACAAAATGTACACAAAACATTTAATTATAAGTTTCGAAGTTCTTTACATGACATTAAGGGGTTGATTGATTGATTGTTTATTAATGTTGCACTTGAAGCAAAACGAGGTTGAAGGAGACGGACTTCATAACTTTGAACTTCAGTCAAATAATGAGGATGATACCTGAGTTGGTCCCACCAACCTCAATCCAAACTTCCATACCATGCCAGGGTGAGGACTTTGAACACCGACAGATTTAACGTGCTTGGTACCTCTACTCTTTTGTGGCATCAAGACTCGAACCCCCGACTCGACAAAAACTACGCGGGCCATGAGTCTCGACTATGACCCCTCCGCAACCGTGGCCAGCATTTGAGAGGGGGGAAATCAGCAGAATGATGCGTAGTGAATTTTTGTTTCAATGTTTATCTAATGGCATTTAAGGAACCACCATTTACAGATTTAAAAAAAAAAACCCGCATAATCATTTTCTAAAACTCCACCATAATCAAGAGAATCGAGAAATATTCTGATTGAAATGAACTACAGATGAAGAACTTAAAAATCATGTGAAATATTTTTAGCAATAAAAATAAAATTAATGATAGTAAAAATAAATTATTCCCCTTAGTAATTTTCTTACTATTTCTTGAATTATTATTTCTTTTCATTAATTAGCTCGTTTCTTTCCTTTTATCAATTTCAATGATCACTAGCCTTATTTTTTCGAATAAAGGAATTTTTGAAAAAATTACTTCTAAGTATTAGTACCAATCATTTCATCTTGTATGGTTCTCGACATGAATTTTGCATTTTTTTTTTTTTTTTAAATGAAGATTGTTTTCAATGAGTATTGAATTTGTAATACATGATAAAAGATATTTTGATGTAAGGAAACCTTGTTTTAGTTTATATTTATTTTCGTAAAAATAATTCATGATTGCCGAAAGATGTATATTACGTCTTTTGAAAATTTTTTTATTCGCCTTTTAATTTGCATTATGAATCTCGTCACTTCAACAAATAATGCGCACATTTCAACTTAATATTTGATTTCAATGAAAAACAAAATAAGAATTATTTTAGTTTGAATGTTTTAGTGTTTAATAATTGAGTAACCACAAATATCAAAGGATAGTACTGTTGCTCAATTATTAGGCATTAAAACAAATCCTTCATTTAAGATTTATTCTGAATAAGAAACCTTCAACAAAATTTACTTCAGTAAAAGAATTACATTTCTTTGCCTCCCCACTCTCCTTCTGGTTACTGCTTAAATATTAAGAGAAGTAACGACAGAAGTTTTATTAAAATGCGTTTACAATACTTATATTCCAATTAAAATGATAATTAACATTTCATTAAAATGTAACGAGATAGTGCATTATGCACAGTTAAAAAATTTCTTTCAACTTTTAATTAATGATTTCTCATTGAACTAATTATTTTCCTTCTACATTTTTCTTCAAATAACTTTTGGAGGCAAACAGTTGCGGCGAATTTTTTTCATAGCCATTATACCCCACTTAAGAAGAATATTTTTTCCCCTTGAAATCTGCTTCAGATTTATTTAAAAATATTTTTTTTTCAGAAAAAAAATTATTTTTCTGAAAAAATATGTCGGAGTGAAAATTCTAAAAGACAAAGAAAGAAAAAAAAAAAAAAAAAAAAAAAAAAGAGAAAGAAAGAGAGAAAAACCTGGTCAAAAGATTTGTAATTTTGATCGTAATTTTTTTAAAAAAAACATACATTGAATTATTCAGTTTAAAAATCTGTGTTATAAAATAAAATGCTAATGCAAATTTTATAAATATATATTTACATTAATATACTATACATCTTCCACACAATGAATATATGAATTTCTAAAGAGTGCACACTTTTCAGAGAAAAATCGGAGGGTTATAATATAAAATGCAGTGAGCTGCAATATAATAAAGAAATTCTATTTATTTCTTTACGCATTTTCTTTTTAAATAAAGGAGAGGGTTTTTTTACTACAAACACTCACACTTTCGGCTCTAGGAAAACATTAAAGGTCAATCCTTCATGCTACTATTTCTTTCACAATGGTATACTATATTTATTATTTTCATCTTATACTTAACGTCTTAAGGTTTCCTTCCCTTTTAGATAGAAAAGAGAATCCTTTCAGTATCGTTTTATTAAATTAAATTGATAGTGATACCCGTGAAGCATTAGTTATAGATTGTTGAGAAGAAACGTATAAACTTTATATTACAACTACACACATGTACTCATATATAACACACTGCGTCGATATCTCGGAGTTCATTTCTGAAAGTAGCAGTCTTTGAGGAATTTAATTATTTATTTCAATTATTTCATCTTCAAACAATTAATCAGTACATAGAAGCATTGGGCATCAAATATAAAAGCCGATGATGGGAGCCAGAGTCATAAAGCGAAGGTCAAAAAGAGAGAGAGAATCAAGATCCAAAAGACAGCGGCCAACGACCATAGCCGGTTTTCATATCCGAAAAGAACGGGGAACCCCGTAATTTTGTTATTTCTGCAATTAGAAAGGATTCATGATACTACCACAACAAGCGCGATTCTGTAAGACGAAAGTTTTATGAGTAGAGTAAAAGTTGTAGAAATTGATTCGTGAGATATTCGATGGGTTTTTGATAAAGAGAAAGTATGTTTTAAAAGATGAACAGAAGGTGATAATGTGGGTAATGTAATAATGAGGGATATAATATATATATATATATATATATATATATATATATATATGTGTGTGTGTGTGTGTGTGTGTGTGTGTGTGTGTAGGTAAACAGGACACATTCTTACTTTCAGGTAGATTTGGGCGAGGTAATTTAATTTGAAGAATAGCCAGGCATATCATTTATTAAATATTGTTTATTCCGGTTTCAGATGTTTTACACTTGATAAGAAGCTGTGGTTGATAAACGGAAGCTATCACAGCACATCTTGCTTAGTGGAAAACACCGAAGCATATCAAAAAGCAAAAAGAGAGAAAAGGTAGGCCAATAACCAGCGCCGGCTTTTATACTCGAGAAAAACGGGTTAACCCCCCAAATTGTGTTCACACAGCAATAAAAAGAGGTTCAGGATCCTAGATCCTTTCATCGCTAACATTTAAAGTTATAGTTAATACGCTCAAAAAATGATTGATAGTATTTGGTGGATTTTAAAAAAAAAAAAGAGAACTTCCGAAAAGGGAACGAAGGTTAAAAAAAAGTGATGGTGAAGGTTCATGAATATATATATATAGTAATATTTTTAAGAGTGAAAATTGCTTTATCCCAATTAATAAAGCTCATTTCTTTGGTAGCAATTGAAGCTTAAATATAATCAGAAATATACTACATAATTCTGTTAAACATAATTCGCGCGATTCTAAAGAGGCATTTAGTACAGTCAAAAGTGGAAGAAAAGGCTTGACGTTAAGAATAATTAAAAATTTAAAAAAAGATGATATATTTAAATTATCATCATATATGTTATCATCATGTTATTTATCATCATATATGTCACACGAACTTTTAACATAAATTTTCATTCAGTATCTTTTTACGGTTTTGAACTACAATTAAAATAAAAATGTGAATTTTAATACATCTGAGTAAAAATAATTATTGTGCATTTTTATTTAAGCAAACTAATGCAGAATTACAACGTCAAAAATAAGTCATGTTCATTGAGAAATTCTTAAGATTTTCCTTTTGAGAGGAAAAATTTTAAGATGGCAGAACTTTAGTGTGTTACATTCTTTTTTATTTATACCCTTCCCTATGAGACTTACTAGAAAAACTTTGCACGAGCAGTGAAAGAAAGATACCGCTCCCTTCTTATCCTTTATTTATTATTAAGCATTGCACATCGAAATCTTGTAAATCTTTTATATATATGGGGAATCTCAGATTCTCTTTTTCAGCCAAACCTCCACACGAGAAAACCGAAAACTAAACCTCGCACACTCCACAATTCCATCATTTGTCAAAAAAAAAAAAAAACCGGCTTAGAGATCTCTTTTGAAAAAAAAAAGAATCCAATAAACCGCAAGCAGTGAACGTTTAAATTATGCTAGTGTCACCGACTTATCCATAAATGCATGTGTTTCTATCCGAAGCCAAAAGAAAAGGAATTTCTCTCGGTTACACTGAAGAGGGGGGTTGGATCTATCATCCATAACTGCACCTGGCCCCACGGCTCCTCAGGATCCTAAGAGACCCCTCCCAGGAACAAGGGATGGATCAATCGATGGCGCCCCTCCATTGTGGAGTCCGTCTGTCTGCTCCCCCCTCCCCGAACATGTGCGACAGAGTGTGAACTCAGGGGTTTAAGGGGGGAGGAAAAGTCCAGCTGAGCGTGTCATGTCCCACAAGCAAGGGGGCTTCCGGCTAGCTTCAATTATCTTACGTCAGCTAAGAAGATTGCAGGAGAAAGCGAGTCTGTTCTGGCCCATTCTTCAGATACCTTGAGCAAAGCAAAAAACTAAAATCAAGTTCAACCAACCGTTCCTTCCCCTAATATCATGGCTTTCTTTCGAGTACGGAAACTCTTTGGGGGGCATGAGATGATGGAGTGAGGAAAGTGGAATATGACCAATAACTGGAGCAAGAAAACTGTACGGGACTGATAGAACTCGTCATTAATTATCAGAGAAAACTCTATTTTTTTAAAAAAATTTAAATTTAAGACTATGACATCCATGGGTAATGCGGATAAAAATACTATTAAATTATAGAATATTAAATGAAATCGTGATTTGCATTGATAATGAACTAAGTGAGAGTAAGGGTGTATCGCATTTATCTATAAATTTTAAATCTCTAAACCATTTTGTGACGATATCTCAACATCTCTCTATCTCGTTAGAAGTTGACTATTATAAAACAAATTTTTATATTATGTAATTTACTTTAATTAATAAGTATGTGTATTGCCAGATTTTAAAAAAATAACACATTTAATAATAATTTGACACGTATATATATATGTGTGTGTGTGTGTGAGTGTGTGTATTAAAAGTAATTATTATTTAACAAAATTAGTTCACCTTTTGATTGAAATTTATAATAATTATTTTAAACCGATTTTTTTTTATAGAAAGGCTGATTATCGATAAAAATTTCCTTATTATCAGAAGTAAAGAATACATTCACATTAGACCACAAAGGCACGCACACGTATTATATCCATAGAGAAAAAGAGAGAGAGAGAGTGAAATATATGTTAACTACTGGTATAGTTTCCGTACAATCCACATTTTAAATAAATTTCTTTACTAATAGAGTTTTCATGTTAATACCTAAAAATGAAATAATGTAGGTAAAAAACCAACAATTAAAAATTTGGTAATCAACAGTTTATAATCTAACAACCAACACTACCAATAAATTACAATATAACACATTTAATAATAGTATGTCTATATAAGATATAAGGGCAATTTCGATCACATCTCATGCTAGCTAGAATGGGAAAATATTAGTCAAACAAAATAGTTTTAAAGAAATATATATATATATATATATAACTTCAAAAAAAAAAAAATTCCTGTTGGGCCAAATGATCAGTACATGAATTACTATTTGAACAATTAAAATCTACTCCGAAATGATGTAGCGATATTTTTGCTTTCAATCAAACAATGATTAGCTTAGTAACTGAGCTGCAGTGAGATAAATATTATACCGATTGCATTGCTGTTCTAAGCGCTAAAGACAGAAGTGGGATTATCGTTCAATGAGAATGCAATTTATAACAAAAAATCGATACAAAGACTTTCTTTACATATAAGTACTTTATTAAGGTTTCTTTTTAAAAATGAAAAAGTAACATTAAGAAAAGAAATAGAAATTATTGGAAGCGAAGAAAACTAACTTTTTACAGGTCGATTCGAATCTTAACTAAATACTTCAACACTTAAGTACCTTACGCCTGTTTCAAGTTATTTCTATCATTTTGCTAATAGAATTCCACTTTATTGTCACAATTCTAAAAAACAATAATGCATTAGTTTTAAGCAAATTTTCCATTTCGAGTAAATTTTCTTTCAAATAAGCTTTTTTTCTCCTAAATAAAAAGTCCTCTTTCTAAAGGGAATTTTTTCTTTCTTTTTCTCTAAAGGAAAACAAATGTGAACGTATACTTGGCAAGTAGCAAGAGTAAAAGTGTAAATTGGAAAATTGGCAACAAAAAAAAATCGGCAAGTGTAACTCGAAGCAATAATATCAAACGTAAAATTCTTGGAAAAATATATGGCTGTTATTTGTAGTATAAATATATTTAATAATGGAATGTACCAAATTTAGTTGCTTATTACCCAGATTAATTTCCATGTAACTGTACAAGTTGTCATACTGCGTAAATATTAAACTTACATTTCCTTGAAAGCCTTCATAAAAACATTATTTCAGAGCTCTCAGATAATTGTTCCAGGATGTTTCGTAAACTTAGTTTTCCATCAATAAATTCTTACCCAGTTTTTTTATATATACCAGTATCATAAATTAAAAACTTAGTTAAATATTCACATAAGATTAAACTTTTACTTATTCTGAAAATGAAAATGTATAAATTTTTTCATTTTTTTAAAATATGAATTCAAAATTACAATGTAATATAATTCTTTTGATGTAAATGTGATTATTAAATTTAATTTCATACTTAAATTAATGTACATCAAAATGTTAAATTACATAAAATTAGAATAATATAATTTGTATCTCCATTTATTGGATGCAAAGTAAATTGTTTGAGGGAAAATCTTTTTAAGGAAGTTGATCATAAAATATAACTTTTAAAATTAAATAAATATCTATTAAAATATTCGTTATATTAGTCAATAATTATTTATTAACATATTTATCAAGTTGTACTTATATTCTTAAAAGTTAATGAGATCATTATATTGTCAGCTGTTTTCATAAAATTTCTTATACCTTCCAATTTTTCCTAACATCTGTGTCATTAAGTAATAATTACGTTGTATATAATAAAAAAACATTCTATTGCTGAATATATATAATACTGAATACCCACATAGTTTTGTTCTTAACAATATAAATATAAAAAGCCTAAGTTATTGCTAACTGGTCCAAACAAATTTGACACTCATTCATAGGTTAGTTTTGATTGCTAATGCGTCTAGTTGCTATCGTGATGGGACATCAGTCAATACTTGGATTCATCCATTTTCACCGAAAACAAAGTAGCAATCTAAACAATGGATTGTTCCCGATAAATATGCTACAAAGAAGGCGAAGACGGTCTCATCGGCGGTAAAAAATTAAGGCGACAATTTTTTGAGAAGCGATGGGCATCATATTCATGGAAAGGAGAAATGGCCAATGGACAATACTACAGTAAGTTATCCCATTCCCAATGCGGGTACTTTTGAACCCCCCTCGTATCTAACAGTTTTTTTCTTGTTAAATAAAAATATTTGTCAGTTCTCAATTCGCTCTCTGTATAAATATTAATACTAGGGAATTTAGATAATGTTAGATTAGAATTTTTAAATATACGTGTGTGTGTGTGTGTACATCTCGAGTGTCGTTCAATAAGTCCTTTGAAATTCCAAGACTTGGGGCATGTAGCATCGAAAATAGTTTGCTTTATCTTAGCATCATAACTCACTAGATAGCTGCCCAAGTCTTAGCTATTCGTATTCGTGATCATGACAACTTTCAAACCTCAAAAATTTTTCGTCATAACTTTTCAGACCGATGAGACCATCTTCACCTTTTTTAAAAAATATTTTCTGGAAACAACCCATTGTTTTGATTTTTGCTTGATTACAGGTGCATAATGATGAATGATGAATCCAGGTCTCACAGACGGTGACAACTTGAAGCAGCAGCAATCAGATTTTGATTTGGCAGCAAATCAAAACAAACATGAAAGTCAAATTTGTTTCGGCTCCGTTCGACAGATGGTAGCATCCAATAGAAACAACAATTTACCTTAATGATGCCATCTGTCTTCAAATACAAGTACGTTTTAAACCACCTTTGTATATATAACAAGAGTCGTATTTAATATTATTTCAACACACAGATTAAAGAAGGAAAATAAATTTACATTTTTTTTTTCTTATGTTGAATGGTGATATAAAACATTTACAAGTCTTTTATTTCGCATTTCATAATATTTATGTATACTGATTTTTTCAGAAAGAAATTATTAAGGCCTCAAGCAGAATGCAAAAGGTTTTAAAGGTCATCTGACTTGCAGGCATCAGCTTGTGTGTATGTGTGTGCTTTCCTGTAACACCACCATATCTCTAAACCAAGAAACAACATTTGTGTGGAAGAAAACCTTTATCTAATGAAATACATATCACGTAATTCTAAGATAAAACAAATTTAATAAGGTTAATTAATTTAAATGAGTAATCTTTTCAAGGCTAAGAATAATTAAATACCCAATTAATAAAAACTACAGACCCGTATTTGAAACTTTTTACTAGCATTTGAGTACCCAGCTTTCAGTGAGTAGTCACGGTCTCCCAATAGTTGGGAGATTTCGAGTCTTTGTCTAACAGCGAATCACCGTTGCAGCGCAGATGCAGCGTTGTTTCAGATCATTCCTAATTACCGACATTGCTGCCACCAAAACATCCGCCAATTCGAGTAAGGTTCGGAAAGGGTTGCTTGTTGACATACAAAAAGAGTGCTCTCGAATACATCGGGAATTCCGTTATCGATCGCCGGGTCACGCGGATCCATCTCATTCTAGTGCTCCCATCCTCTCTAGAAGGAATCCAACCCAACTCAGAATAATAGTAGTTCGCACGAATAAGCGAATCAGACATCCGTTCTTTCAACTGTACTTCCCCTCCTACACTAGTTTGATTACTGCAAGACAGAAGCGACTGGATGAGGAAAAATTCATTCGTGTAGTTATGGATGATATAAGGAAATTCGAAAGAATCAGATTCCTTCTGGGATAAATGGTCGCTGGAGAAGATTACATGATGAGAAAAGATAAGAAGAAGAAAAATATCCCTCATGAATGATAAGTTGGGGAATGTAAGAGACATTTCGAGGGGAAGAAAAAAAAGGTCACGTTATCATCCACGTAAATGCAAATTTTTCGATTGGATTCGACAAAGAAAAGAAAAATAAACATTTGTGCAGAATTTTACTGTGAAATAAAGACGATGAAAATAATTAAAATAGAAATTCAGCTATTCGAACGTAAGGACGAATAGTTCCGAAATGTCAGAAATAGATAATATCACAGGATTAATTGACTCCGGTGATAGACATAGACTAATGAATATATAAAAGCAACTTAGTTGAAACACTAAATATGATTATATATTAATATTGTAACTAAGGATCTTTCATGAATTTTGTACTCGGCTTAGTTTTGGAGATTTGTATTAATGAATTCATTAATTATGAATAAATGACATGATGCGTAAAATTAACATGTCTCTTCATTATTTCCCTCGTTATATGCAGCGCTCTTTAATAACTAAAAGGTTAAAGACCAAATAATGCTTATTATTCATATGCGTGAGTTATTCAGAGAAAATATCGTCACATTAGAGAAAATTTCATTCATTTTTTTTAAAAAAAAAAGAATTCTCATATATGAAATAAAAAGAATAAATAAAATTCTACTTAAATATTTTTATAGAATAATATATTTCATACAAATGTTTCAGAAGTTTAATAGATCATTTAAATTAGTTATGAATTTTTTTTAAATTTAGTAACTAATAACTAATTCGCATCCACTTCAGAAAATTGTAATCCAGCGACTTGAATTAATCTAAACTACCGGCAGCATAACACGCTTTCAATGTTCATTGCCAACAAAAATACCATTATTTCAAAAAAATGCAAGTCGAGGAGTAGTAAAAATTCAAACATTCTACCTTTTATTTATTTCGCATAATTGTATTATGCAAAATTATACAAAAGAAAAACAAATTCTTCACGAAACTGTGTCTGAGAACTGATAAACTTATTTTGATCTAAATTAAACTAAGTAAAAAGTAAACTAAAAAATTTTTTCATCAGATTTTTTTTTTGCAGAAGCACATAAGTGTGAATAGGTTGTTGCATACTATCAAAAGTCAAAGGAAGATTTTCAATGTTGCAAAACCTTAAAATAACACTTTACGTATGATTCATGTTATGATACTCCTTTTTACAGTTTATGTCATACGAGATTATCATATTTGATTGTTTTGAATAAACGACGGATATAAAAAAAAATGGTTAGTAGAATATTGTATAACTACAAATGTACAAAAAATTTAAACTGAAATATAAATATCTTATTTTGTATACATAGCATATGTATGCATATAGCTATTTTTAATTGAAAAAGAATTCCCGCGAGCGCGTTCGAAATAACTAGATGCACTATATTAAATTTTTCTTCAAAAAATTTTGTAAAATATGATCAATAAACATTGCGAGGCATAAGGGAAAAAACGAAATAATAAATAACGAAGCAAACTAATCGTCAATAAGAAATCATTGTTACCATATAAGAAATAAGAGAGCCCTTTATTTTTCCAACACATTTCCTCAATTACAGATTCAAAATTACGTCTAAAATTATTCCTTGTATATTTTTCTCGAGGTATCAAATAATATAAAATTAAATTTTCATATGTTTCGAAGATTTATCGCTGACAAACATTTACTAAAAATATATAATGCCCTTTCTTTATTACTCAGCTCTTACGCCATACAAAATCTAATACGAGGATGGTTCAAAAAGTACTTGTATTTGAAGACAGATGGCATCATTAAAATAAATTGTTGTTACCATTAGATGCTGCCATCTGTTAAACGGAGCAGAAACAAATCTGACATTGATTCGTAACTTAATTTCGATTTGGTAGTCATTTGATGCCAAATCAAAATTTGATAGCTGCCGCGTCGAGTTGTCACTGTCGGTGAGACCTAGATTCATCGTTTTGCACCGGTAATCAAGCACAAATCAAAGCGCTATGTTGCTTACGATGAATCTTTCTTCCAAAAAAGGCGAAGATGGTCTCACCGGTCGGAAAGGTTATAACGAAGAATTTTTGAGGAGTGAAAGGTGTCATGATCATGAATGCGAGTAACTGACTCTTAGACAGTTGTCTAGTGAGTCGTAATTGCTTACTAAAAACAAACAATTTTCGATGTTACAAGCACCAACTCTTGATTTTCTAAGAACTTGTTGAATGACCCTCGTATGCTAGTCAAAAACTACTAAACACCAATTGAAGACAAGCAAGAACAAACTGAAATACTTTATTAATAATCACTGATGTATAGATAAGGTTACTCTCTCTCGAATCTCACTTAACTCATCAATTCTAAATTAGGATCAATTAATAAATTATTAGCTCACAAATTCACTCATTTGATTCAATCACTTCATACAAACAGCTGTTTAATAATTTAACTAGAGTTCGTTTTAATCCACAAAACTTCAATCCAAATTGATAAATCTCTATCAGGAAGTCGTAACCCTCTAACTCTCTTCATTTCTGTTTCATTTATATATCATTATCTCTAATTTACTTCTATCTTTATCAAATTTACCTAATCATGTTTTATTTTGGTTGAGAAGAAACTGTTATTTTATGCAATTCAAATTAATTTAAAGTCCTCGAAGTTAGTGAAGAGAAATTCACAAATAACATGACGTCATAAAAGTTTTCTCAATTTCGTCATTTGCTTCTATTTTATTTTTCATGAGTAATCTCTTAACAAACTTAGCCTCGAAACTGTTCCCGATAACCTTTCATGGCCAAAGAGCTAGACTGAAGTATTAATTTCAAATCAATCCATTTAATATTAATTATGTGCGTACATTATGTGTTGCATACTATTTAAAGGGTTAAGGTCTAAATATGACGCAATCTCTCTGACGTAATCCGCTCCTAGTAATCGAAATTTCAGAATCACTCTAACGTTTTCAGTGTCAATACCCAAACACATTTCTTTTAATGACTGGTTTACAACTGTTATTTAATTCAATACATTAAAAGTTGACGATTGGTGTGCCGTGACTTATCGTTGGATGGATAGCTTATCACCCATGACAATGACTCACTATTATGAGTCGCTTCACTACACAGAACCAGATGAGTGTGAAGTTGGTTTTTCCATATGACGTAATTTGAAAGACTGTTAGGGTTGAGAACTATTTGTATGTAAAATACTGAAATCTACATTCACATAACTTGAAAACTGGCTTTCAACGAGCTTTCGAAGTTTCAGTTTGAGATTTAGGATATTCTGTAACAACAGTTTTATGAAAATTCTGATCTGAAGAAAGAGGAATCTGAAGTCAGAAAGAAAAACTTGATGGTATGGTAACTGTTTATATAAAATTAACGACTTATGATCCACAGAAATCAAATTAAATCAATGAATTACATAAGTGCACAAGGAAAAATGTATTTTTATTTCCCAATCAACGGTGGGTTTTTTTTTTAAAGAATAATTTGCAGATCTTAAAAAGGTAGACCAAAGAATGAAATTGGCATTTTGTTACTATTGCATAAATGTCATGGGCAAGTTTATTTCAAAGATGAAAGTAATTCCAATTTTGTTGTATTAGAAACATTATTAAATTCGTATTTTATTTAATGCTTCATTCATAAAAGGAGTTTATCTCGTCGTGAAAACTAGAGCAAAATTGCCCAATAATTTGCCGAATTCTCTTCTTCTAATTTCTCTTTTATCGTCGACAACCGAGAAAAATTCCTATAAAGTTTGAATCAGAGGAAATTTGTAAGATCTGGGAATGTGTATGTAACAAAATTATAAAAGATGTAATTGTTATTTTACGTTAAAAAGTAAAATTAAAAAGCAGTGCATCTTTTGAAAAATAAAAGGACCTTGAATCGAGTATTTCATTAAATGTAAGAGTTTTATAATTTTTTTCCGTTTATGAATAAATAAAAAACTGATGAAATATAGTTCTACGTGCCTTTCATACAATGTTTTAATATTAGAGAAATAGCTTAGGTTTATTTTCACAGAAATTGATTAAAATATATTACCTACAAACTTAAACTAACATTAAATACACATAGCTTAAGCCACAAATACATAGAAAAGCGAATTTGTTTCCCAAACAATTAGGTGATTTCTATACTAAAATAAATATTTGGAGAAGCAATTTATCCTTACATTATATAATTAAATAATTCAGATACATTTACAATAGTAAATTTTCGAATACCTTAAATTAAATGAGTTATTTCTACATCTAAAATGATGCAGGGATTTCAAAGAAAATTGCCTCTAAACATAGTCAACAAATATATATAGTTTGAACCACAAATATACAGAAAAGCGAATTTATTTCCAAAATAATTAGTTTTTCTCTATACTCAAACAATTATTTGGAGTAGCAATTAGCTTACATTATGTAAAATCAATGATCCATATACATTTGCAACAGAAAATCTTCAAATATCTTTTAACTTTCTTTCCATATTTAAGGTGATGAAGGGATTTCATAGAAAATTTCCACTAAAAATAGCTAGCAAATATATAACTGTTAAAAACATCACTTTTAACAAATATCCATCCCAGCTTTGAAGCATTTAATCAAATTTCCTTTCTGAATTCCTAACAGCTTCAAATTACAAACATGACCTTTAGGCTCCAAGTATGTACGTGACAGCCAGAGTATATTTAAGAGCTCTAATGATCTAGGGAGTATTTATGAATGCAAATCCGTTGACTTCAGAATGAAAGACTATTAGAATCTCTGATCAGGTGCTTCTATAGAACTTCGAAATCCAGACACAATCTACTAAGTTGAATCGATTTCAATTTAGAGGGAATACGTCTCAACCGAATTGTTCTCTATCTTCACTTTCGAAGACTAGGAAACTATTCAACAAAATGAGCCACGAGAACGAAAAGCAAATACTACTAATTGACCAAGTCCGTAAGCCCAAGTGAGATGGAAAAATACATTCCATGTTAACTCTAAATGGCAAAGATTACCTTTCTTCTTTTGCAGGACATGATCATGATTTTTACTAATTCGACTGACTGAGATACTAATCGACAAAACCTAAGCAATTCCACTGAACAAAAAGATAACAAATGCAATTAAGTACTTAATTAAATAGGACTCTGCTTTCGATTTTTATTTTTATTTGTTTCTTTCTGTGATCAAACGCACTTTTTTACTTGAAATTTACTGAAGTCTTAGCGTAAACGTGTAACACATTCAATATCTTAGAAATAAATAAAAGGCATCTTAAATTACAAAATTTATGCAAAGTAACGCATGATTTTCCCTTTTTTCACGATAATAAATGAGACCACTAAACTATACGGGATGAGAATTATACATTCTGAGCATAATTCTTACTTCAAAAAATGTACTTAATATCTAAAAAACAGAACTTTATAACTTAGCAACTGTTTTTTTTTTTTTTAAATATTTCTTTCTATTCATTAAATATTCGATTTTCATAGTTAGAGTCTCCATTTATGTAAAAAAATACTTCACTAGTATTAAAAAGGATTCGACTCTCTCTTTTATACGATGGATTTAAAAAAGCCTTTAGTTGAGCTAATATAGCATTAATTCCATATCATTGAAGTATGACTTAAAACAACATTTATGAATAATAACACGTGCTTGAAACTAAAATGAAAAAGAAAAAAAAAAGCAATGCATTTAATATTTAAAGTTTTAAAAAATTACAAATTATAATTCTTAATACTACAGAAAGTACTGTGTTTACCTTTTGTTTAAATAAATACACATTACCCAACAAAATGCATATCAATGTTTAGTTTAAATCATAAAATAAAAGTTACTAAAAACATTTGTAAAAGTTTTTTTTTTTAAGCTATAGTTTTTAAAATAAAAACTGCAAACAAAAATGCTACACGCTCATTCAGAAAGGTGTACTTTTGAATGACTAATTTAACTATTTTAAAGAACGCAACTCAAAATACAGTCCTTTGAATAAAGGTATGTACGGTTCTTTTCGTTAATTATTTTTATAAACATTGATAAAAAAAAGCCTCATCCGAAACAAACTCAAAAATTTATGGATTTCAAACATAAATTCTGATGCCTTTTAGAAAAGTCATAGCATTTAAGAAGAACAACGATGGAACATTAATAATTTTTGTATACATGCAGTATACCAGCAAAACTCTTACGAGGATATGAAATAATTGTACATGAGATGGTAAAAAAAAAAACATGATTATGCTAACTCGAAGAGAAAAGAATCCTAAAGGATGTTTTATGTTCTTAAGTTTCTTCTCGGGATATTAAACAGAACATTCATGAAGAACAATGCAGACAAATTACTTATTTTTGTATGCATACCGTCTGGCACCCAATGATGATATGAAATAATTGTATTTGAAAAGGAAAAAAAAGTACGATTATCCTTGTTCAGAATGAAAAGAATCCTAACGGATGTTTTAAGTTCTTAAATTTGTTCTGTGGATATGAAACCGAACATTTGATGTACTTATTTTAACTTAAGAATGAAACAAGTGGCTTCGAACCAATTTAAAATACACACACACATACATGCACACACATTTTTTTATTACTTTTTTTTCTGGAGAAGCGAATGATATTTCTGCTTCCTGAATATCTCAACTTCTTTCTTCGGCAAGAAATAAATGCAAAGTCTGTCTTTTCGAGCAGGAGATGAAAGGTAGCCGAGGGGAAGGGGTTGGGAGAACGGTAAGAAGCTCCTATTTGGTGAGTCACTATCGCTACGAAAAGTTTAAAAGTGAAGAGGAGTCGACTAGAAGGGAAACAGTTTTAAGTAACTTTCGTGAAATAGAAGGAAGGGTTTTTCGTGAATGAAAAAATTCAGTTCCTTTTTGGAGGAGTTTGGTTTATCAAAGTAAATCAAACAGCGTACATACATTTCGAATTTTCTTTTCCGTGTTTTAAAATATGAAAGTTTCCATTTTGGATTTCGAATTTAGATGTCAAAGGGTATCGGAAAAATATGTTTTGCGCTAATGTATTTTCAATGAAATATTTTACTGTAATAACACAACTTTCAGTTATTGATTAATATTCCTTTTAAGCACAAAATTTTACCGAAATATACCCATAAATGGAACTTCAATGAAAAATACAAGCCAATAGCAATGTATAAGATTTTTCACTGAAATATATAAACGCTGATTAATTTGCATTTAAAATATAGGAGATATTTATAATATCGCTCTTAATTTTAGTTATTTCAATTTATATGTAATTTAATTCTATCATTTTGAACCTCCAGCAAGCAGATACTCACTTTCGAAAAGTGTTCAAATGTATATGCTGAAGAGAATTGGTTTTTCTATTTTAGCATGAAAAAGGCGTCATGGACGCAGTTGAGAAGAGCGATTGGTGTTTTAAACTGCTCTCCTTACTAAAAAAGATTAGCCGACAACCACCATTATTACTTGAAGCAGATTAAACTCTGAGTATGACGATTTAAACTAAAGATACCTATTTTCGCGAATTATTTTGATGCAATTTTTATACAAAGATGATTCAAAAAGTGCATTTTTTCGATGACATATCATGTTGCTAAGGTCAGTTTGTGTTACCATTTTGTGCTGCCATCTGTAAAATGGTACCAAAAGAAATGTGCCACTGATTCATAGGTGAGTCTTGATTTGATAGCAATTTGCTACCAAATAAAAATATAGATGCTGCCATGTCAAGTAGTTGCCCTCTTGAGATTTGGATTTATCATTATGCACTGGATACCAAGGAACAACCGAAACAATAAGTTGTTTTCGGTGCCTCAAAGAAGGCGAAAACGCTCTTACTGGCGATAAAAATTAAGGCGATTTCTTTTCTTCTTCTTCTTTTTTAGATGAAAAAGATGTCATAGTCATGGACTTTTTAGGAAAAGGAAGAACGATCAATGGACAAAACTACAGTAAGTTATCTGATTGCTAATACAGATACTTTTTGAGCCCCACCCTCGTATCTTACTTACTTTTTGTTAAGTTTTATACGTATTGAGTTTGCCACAAGAAACTTTTTTTTTTCATATCTGAAGCTGAGGGTTTGTGAAATCATTCATATAAATAAAAAAAAATATTTGATGTCGTTCTAAATTTGATTCGTGCATGTTTAATTTTTTAAGAACATATTATTATAGCGACGTTAATTAAGGTAAGAATTTATATTCCTTCGAAATTAAAAGAACGACAGCAGTAAATAATAAAATAATATAATAAGCAATCCTCATCGAGATTTATTCATAACAATCAAATCAAAATTATACGTGTTTGGAAATGAACAAGTACATAATATATTGATTAAACTAAAGAAATATATAGTTTTACAAAAATTGTCTTCATCAAACGCGTCTCGCAGAAAGTATTTGACGAATCGAGGATAAAAAATAATAAATACCAAATTGAAATAGTCAAATTTGTGTATTAAACTTTAAGTTCTTAAATTTCAAATATTTTTTTTTATGCAGCGATGCAAAAATATTTTATTTTAACAAAAAATGATACAGTTACAATAATATCTAAGTTTACATAGTGCGACATTTGGAGAACACTAGAAAACTTTTGCTATGCTATCAATCGAAAACTAATGGAAAAAGTTTTTGAAAAGTCACCTTAAAAATAAAATAAAAAAGCTCATAAAACGAGGTGTGAAGGAGTTTCATAGAGAAGAGCGTCATGTTCGATAAGGGAGGAAGAGATGAAAGCTAGGGTCAACAACCCGCCGAACAGGAATCTTAAAAGAAATGGAAAAAAAAGGGTGCTTGGCATACAATAGCTGTCGTGGTAGACAGCCCCATTCCAAGAAAAAAAAATTCCACCACCATTCCGAAGATAATTCGTCTGATAAGGTATCCAAAATCGGACAGCGAACGACAGAAAAACAGAATACTTTTTTATACAAAGATCTTGGAAAAGAATGGGAAAAAAAAAAATGAGAATCAGAAAAACATTCTTTGATTTGAGATTCACTGAATTTAAAACGAAAAGGGGAAAGCTTCACCGAGGATAAAAAAAAAATTCAGCTATTTTAAATCAAGGTTTGTAAAACCGAAAGGCATATTGTGTTAGCTTTACTTTTTCCAATTTGGAAAGAGGAAATGTATACTTTATTTTTAAAACCTTGAGGCAAGATGACTGTTACTTTAAAGATACTAAGATTATATCATCGTAGAATTAATAAATCAACACGTGATAAAAAAAAAATCAAAATTCTACAGAAAATGTTCCTGTAACCAAAATTTTTTATGTTTCATTGCATATTAATAACTACCATTTATCAGTGATATAGCTAAAAGAATCATTAAATAAATACATGACACACACACATATATATATATATATATAAATAAATACACAAATACACATAAAGGTGCAAGTTTTACTATGGTTAGGTGGCTCACACGTCCATTTTTATGACCGATTATTCACAGAATCACATTTCACCTATTATATATTAAGCTTTACTTCAAGCAAAACATTGAGTTTTCACATATTTTGTAAGAGATTAATTATTAAAGTTACAAAAATAAGCATTCACTTTTAGTTCACATGTTAAATTAATCATATTGATAATTTGCAGAAGAATGGATTAAAATACAGATCACACACTTAATTTATTATATTTTTTAATCTTAACTTCTTTAAATATATCATTATATTTATAACTCTTTAATTGGCTTGAAATATATTTTTATGCATACTTTTGTTGTGCTAACTAAATAGAATACTGAGATTAATTCTCCTCTTAACTCTCAAACTTAATTTCTAGGCCCATGATGTTCATTAAATTAGCTAACATAAAATTTTTTTAATATACTATAAGCCAAAATATTACCTTTTTTTCTTCTTCTGTAAACTTACTTTAATTATTAAAAATAGTATCTTGTAAAATGAATTCAGGATCTTATATACCATAATAACTAATAACGTGTTTATACTAATTTTTTTTTTATTTCATTAATGTCTTCAATATATATCAGCGTTAATCATACTTTTATTATGAACAAAAAAGCATTTTAGATGCAATGATTGATGATGAATTGCAAATGCAAACTACTTTTATTGGTAATTCCTTTCTTTCCTTTACTTTTATTTTTCCTTTTTAAAATGTTAAATTTTTTTTGAAATGATAAATTTATCACATTTCATAAACATTACCTGTGTTTGAAAAAAATAGATAACCTTTCACAGATTTTCTTATTCATACACTTCTAGAAACAATTTCCTTTAAATAAGAATGTTTTAACAATGTTCGAATATATCACCAATTATGCATCAAAAAATTAAAAAGCTAAATATTTATACAGCCCTGAAAAAATCTCGGATATGTTTCCTCGGTTGATAGAAAGTTGCATGTTCTTGCTTTTAATTAATGAATGTTAGAAATACGATTTATTTATCGGAACTTTTGCTCTGAAGGGATAATATAAACATTATCTTTTTCAGGTTTTTGATATATTATTTTTAAATCTTAGCATCCGTTGTTGGATGGTCAGGTGGGAGTACGTATTTAAGAATTAAAGATTTATTCATAATATGTGTCATCCATTCATCATAAATTATAAAATTTACTTGATATTGATTAGGAAATAAATAATAAATTAACTAAAGCAATTTATACACAGTTCACAGTTGAAATCAATTAAATAAAAATAAATTAAATACTAAAAATAAATACGTATTTGAAAACCGATTTTACTATTTTGCATTCCGTCTAAATTTAGCTTATTTAGATAACTTTCAGATATATTAAATTCTGTCTTCACCATTCACACAAGACCTTCTTTAATCATTTATCATAATGATAAACAACCATTCAAGACTTCTCTAAGGATTTTTAACAAGTTATTTAAAATTTCCTTTCGAATACATTATTTTGAAATTCGAATATAGAAAACAGAAATATGAATATGGAACACAGAAATTCGAATTTCATAACAAGATGACATTTTTACACATAAAATGTCTCAGAGAATCATAATAACAATAAAAATTCATGATGTCTCATTGGAGTAATTCTGTTAAATTAATTTATTCGCGTGTATATACGCGTAGTTCATAAGTAATTAAATTTAATTCACTCACCAACTAAAAGAGAAAAATCATTCTAACGATTAGAGGGATAAAATGCAAATGTTAGTTCAGCTAATATCTCTCAAAGAATGTTTTTTTTTTTTTTTTTTTTTTTTTTTTTTTTTTTAAAAAAAGTAAAAAAGACATCACAATTACATGTTTATCAGATTTCATTAAAAACCTACGATTATTCAGATTCTACATTCCAAATACTCGCATAACTTTCATTAATACTGTTTATAATCTTGTTTATTTCTTAATGAATTTTAGCATGTCAACTTGGTAAGTCTTTATGTAGGCTGAAATGTAACGTTGGCTATATATTCATGAATTTCACAAGTTATGTTTACAAAAATTAATTAACATACCATTGTGCAATTACAGAAAATCAATTTCCCCCTCTGCAAATGACCGAAGAATTTTAAACTTTCTGTTTACATTACAAGAAATATTTTCAGCCATCATACGCAAGGACATTTGAGACCTATAACTTTTCACCCTTTTTTAAATAGATATCCAAGCATTTTCAACAAACGTAATCTTGTAGCGCGGTGGGAACCTCAGTTCAACAAAACCTTACATCTTTTTCACAATCGAAAAGGGCTCTTTTTTCTTGTCAAATAAATAGCTGAAACAATAGAAACAAGTATTTTTTTGTGCACAATGAACAATACTGAATTTTCGAAAATATTACCCCCCCCCCTTTTTATGTTTTATGACTATTGAATCAACTGCCGGAAATGAATTAAAAACAGGTATTTTTTTCAACGTACTGAAAAAAAAATTTCTTTTTCCTTATCGCAAGGAAAAATCAAAGCATTTTTTCAATTTGTAATAGTTTCTCCCTCTAAGAGTGGATATGACTGGCAAGAACTTGAGAAATTTAGAGTTAAGTAAAAGCATAAAAAATGCTTTATTAGCATTAATGATGCGTGAAAATAGCAAATTAATTGCTTTAGAAATTTCCGTTCAAACAAACTATAATAAGACTCAACCCATTTGAAAAATATTTAAGTGGATACATTCTTTATTTCAGATGCTAAAACGGCAAAACACACAGTACAATTTTTTTTCTACGTTCATCACATTAGTAAGCAAATTAAAAAAAAAAAATTCTAAAAATTGTACGACTGTAATCCCCAAGCCGCTCTTTAAAAATATAAATGCCCCTCGAAAAGAGCGAAATGAAAACGAAATGGTCTTGTGAATTCGATTTACTGTATAGGGAAAAATACTAGTGAAGGGAAAAAAGAGAAGGGCAAAATCAAGAACTAGTTCAATTAGCCAAAACTTTTTTTTTTTTTTTTTTTTGATCGCAGTGTGTTTTGATGGGTAAAAAATGAAACTAGAAAATAGCGAGACGCGCAGGGGGAAAAAACGAATTTAATGATGATCGTTTCGCACAGAATTTTTTAAAAAGAAAAACTTGAAATTTATAACACAATTAGGAATTAATTTTTCACAAAATATTTTTAAAGGCTGAGTGTAACTGAATGATCCTTAAAGGTTTACTGTTAGTGCTTTTAAAGACACGAGGACACTTCTCTGTAGTTTTTAGACCAATTATTCCAAATTGCAGAATATGGCAGAGAGGAAATTTTTTCGAAAGTGCTCGTTACCAATCGCTAAAGGATCGATAAAAAACGTTTAACGGTACTTTCGCTTAAAAATGAATCGTTTTTTTTACATTTTATCAATATTTACTTATTATTTAGATATTCTATAAGAAGCAATTTTGATAATAAATTACAACTTCAAATGAGACTCAGAATGATTCCATGCATATATATTTCAATTCACTTTTCTAATTTGCATTAGAAATGCTTATCACCAGGTGATTGAAATTTAAAAGAGAAAGAAGCAAATACTTTTATTTCATTATCAGTCAATAAAGAGTTTTTCAAACTAATTAGTATTTACTGTAAAATTCTAATATTATTTCCCCTTTCAATTGAATTTGAATTTCTCTTTCTCTATTAAAAATAGAAATCTTCTCGTCATTTTTAATACATTTTCAATTCATTCCTACTTATTTTGATTGTTTATTTCCAACACTTTTTATACGGTTTTATTGGATATTTTTTTCTTTCAAAATATATTAATATATATTGGCTAGTTCCAGTTCATAACTTGCTTCATATATATTAGAATTTAGCCTTCAAGGCTAAATTTTGTTTACATAGATTTAAATCTTGCTTGAACTTAAATTTCAATTTTTTTTTCCAGTTTCAGTAAATGCAAGCATTTTCGAAGTTATACTAATAAAATTACAAAAAATAAATTTGAATTTTTTCTCGAATAAGCACCGTTTTCTACACCTAAAGGTTTTTCCATTATTTTATTTCAGATTTTCAACATATGGCAACAAATTCTATTTATAGCAAGTATTAAATTACTTCCTAATTTAAGAAAGAAATTGTCCGTAAAGCAAAAATTGTTCTTTAATTGGATTATCAAGAAGGAAGCCTTTCATGATATAATGAAAACATTATAATAAACATGATAAGATATACCGAGTATTGAAAAAATAATTTTCTCATTAAAAGGACAGAAAACATTGATATTTAAGGATCAATGTAGATATTAAAGACGTATATTTAAATAGCCCTTGTTTAAATGGACTGATGTTACACAAACACATACACAATATATATAAATAAATAAATAATATTTGTATGAGTGTAATAGTTCTTTATTTTTTGGGGTTTATTTTTTCCATTTATTTTCAAAAAAAAAAATTTCATGCCTAGGTTTGTACTTTTTTTTTTATTTAGTGTTTTATCTTTTTGCCTTTTTTTTTTCAATTATATTCTGTTTCTTATTAATTTGGAGTTCAGCGGTCAAATTGTGGCTCATGATGTTTCTAGCAAGTAAAACACGCGATTTATGAAATAAAAGTTACAGTAACTTTAATTTTAAAAAGAGATTGGGGTTTAAAATATTTAAACAAAAAGGAAGACAGGATAAACTTATCATATATATATATATATATATATAGCTTTGTATTATATATACATATGATAAGCTTATCCTGCTATGTATTGATTATATAGCTTTGGATAACTAGACCCATTCAAAGGCCAAATATCTACAATCTCCAAATTTTGAACTCTAAAGAATTTCATTGTTTAAGTATTGGATCGGTATAAATTAATATTTGAAAGAAATTACGAACTTTAATTTTTCTCATACTTCAATGTAAGCTATCTCATCATAGTTCTCTATTTTTTGTTTTGTAATATTAACCGTTTTAGTCAGAGAGAGGATGAATAAACAATAATCTTTGGGTGCATTTCGCTTTCACGCGATTTGGTAAAAAAGACGATGAAAAAAAATTCATTGAGCACCGATTCAAATATTATAAGGAAAGCTTATCAAAATATATTATTCTACAGCAGGACTATTCAAACTAGAAATAAAGTAATAAAGAATAATTAAAATAAATAAATTATAGAATCGCATCCTCTTACAGCTTTTAAGAGGTTGAAAGGTTTTTGTTCCAATTTTGAATTTTTTCGTTCATCACTCGACAAAATTCTAAAATATCAATTTAATCATGCAATAAAAATGCACATATTTACTTTACTTATTTTACACTTTTTTGCTAATTAAAAGAACATCACATTGTTCTTGAAAGTGGGTAAAAAAAAACTTGACAGTTAAAATCTCGTTTGAAACTCAGGAAAAGTAAAATTACCTCCTCTAAAAACAGTATTCAACACTAATTGAATTTCACAAGAATTTTTTACATCTATCAAGTATTTTGTCAACTAAAAAGTAAATATTAAAGCTGTTCAGTTGGATTAATGTAAAAGCATAACTTTAACAGAATAATTATTTTAATTTTTTTTTTCTTTCCAGAGTAAATATTATATTCAAAACAGAAAAATTTTAACTGAACAATTAAAATTTTAAATAGCTTAACATTTCTTAATACACTGAAATAATTTGTTTCCAAATTTTAACTACACAAATTAAAAACTTTAGTTAAAACTCTGAATTATTTATACGATAGTTGATTATACTTAATAAAAATTCGAATATATTTCAAATAAAAGGCTCATTCAAGATTTTTACTAAAAGCATTGCTAACGCTACTTATTTTGTAAGTAAAAATGATAATTAAGATGTAATAAATCTTGATTACAAGACAACACATCACGTTTCAACATAAACTAGTAGGTTTAGAGGAGAAAGTATATGGGTGAAAAGCTTCATATTCCCTGAAAGTATTTAAAGTCCCTCTTTTTTAATACTTCTCCATTCCTCAGTTAGTTACTTACACAAGGACGAGTTATTATCGCTATTATTTCAGTATACATAAAATCCAGTGTTAAAATAATAAATAGCAAAGTGAGTACTTTAATCTTAATGATTATTTGTCATATTTTAGCATAAATTATTGTTAATCTGGGTTATAAATTATTACCTACACATTATGATTGAAACTAATTTTAATATTTTTACTAAAAATCACGCTATACACACTAACTCTTACACCAAAAACACAAAAAAAGAAAACATGATACGATAATTTTGAAATCATAGCACGCGAAATAGTATGCAAATTTCTTTACCTCCTCCTCCCACCGACTACAAATTAATCAATTATGGAAGAGGATGAGAGATACCTTGGTTTACATTATGCGTTTTTTAAGTGCTATTGTTATACTTTAAAACAATTAATAATTTTGAGATGCTGTAATTTTTCTCATCCTTTGTGGTTTGGTTCCCGAGACACTCTATATGCAAGCCGTTACGACACACTGGAAGATCTAATAAATAATTGGATGTTTTCGAACGTGGATGAATAGTTGTGGAGCTTGAGGAAAAGCTGTCATTTCTATTCCCATTTGGGCAGCTCAGATAAAGACGGGAAAAAGTAATTGTAGCAATGGTTATTGCAAAGTACGCATCAAGGAAATAAAGGCCAAGGAGCACAACTGCGAGACAATATCAAATGTTTGTGCGTCACACCCGAGATTTTCAAAGTCAACATTGTCTACAATAGAATGTGCGGTACTTTATTCCACTCCACCTTTCACTATTTCAAGCCACTTTGCAATGGAGGTTATGTTCACTTCGTTCTTTAAGACGTCGTTGTTTTCGGCGAATCGTGAATTCGACCCCAATGCCAAGAAAGACCAGCGTGTCTAGGGGCTGATATGTGTTAAATCTGGTTGAGATCCCAAGTCCTCCCGTAGACGTGGTGCGGAATTTTGGAGGGGGAGGTGCCAACTCAGGTGTCGTCCTCGTCACTTGACCAAGGTTCAAAATTAAGAGGTCCATCCCCAATAGCCTCATCTTGCTTCTCATTGCGACGTTAATAAACAATATCAATCACATTTCATTCCAATATCGAAAAATACATCTGTAGTGGTGCGCGATTATCATGCAAGTTAGCAGATTGTCATCACAATGTTCAGTGATAAATATCGTTGCGGTGTAATACAAATAATTATTGCAGCTCAAAGCCGAGTTGATGCCATCTTGCAACCATTTGTTTTACTTTCCTAGCATGTCATACCGAGGCTAATTTCCGCCGCAATAATGACAATCTATGGCTCATATATCTCTATATTGCCTTAATGTTGTTAAAAATTTTGCTTCAAGGAAAGTAAACATATCATGCTGCTACATGAACTCATTTGAGATGCAATAAATCACGAGATTAGAATACCACAACATATAAAAGATCTGGAATAGAGGAATCTGTAGAAAAATCTATCATAGGGTGAGATAAGGACTGTGTATCAATTATTAAATAGCCGTACACAAGAATGCATCACAGTCACTAAAGATTTCACTAGTTACTGATTGTAATTCAGAGTGCATTGAGCAACATTTCTCCATAAATATGTATTATGAAATGAATTGATTTCAATGAAAACAGATTTTACTTTTATAGTGCTTCGTGGTTTTTGTTGTTTTTCCAAAAGAAAGCAAAAATTTCTTACTGATTTTTTTTCATTAGCAATTACACACAAATGAAATGTATTTACATAATACCACTTTAAAATAGTTTTGGTTTACTTCGAAAATAATATCTTCGTTTAAAACAATAAAGTTCTTTAATATTATCTGATATTATTGATCAAAATTTCATGGATGTAATTAATTATTTATAGTAAATATTGTTGTAAAAAATCGGCAGCATGAAAGGCAAAACGTCTTTCTTTTTTCGCATTGAAAAAATGATGCAAGTTATTCTTCAGCTACAGAATTTTCGCAGAACATAAACAAAATTAACTTTGGAACATAATAACGCCGGTAAAAACTGAAATATTTTTATGAAAATTATAGATTTTTCCCCCACATTAAAGCGTTATAAAACTGGTAATCATTAAAAATACAAAGAAAAAACACACAGAAAGGAACAAAATATTTCAAGGTCGGCAGCTAAAAATAAATATTGATTCAGATACACCAGGAAAAACTTTGAACAGAAAGATAAATATATTTTTGGAAAAATCGGACAATGATGAAACTCCAAAAAGAAAAAGGTAAATAAATAAAAATAAACAAATAAAAAAAATTGACATGCCGCAATTATCCTTCCCATTTACACGTGAAACTTTATATCATCAACGGACTAAGAAAAAAAATCATTACGGTGTAGTAATAGTTAAGGTAATTAGTTACGGCATAATTCTTTGCCGTTAAATTACAATCACACTACATCACATAATCAAAATTAAACTATTATATTCAAAGGGACAAAGATTAATTACCAAAATATCATTGACCCGTATGTCGGACAATATTCGCGGCACGTAATTAGTCACAGTATATTTCTTTTTGTGTAAAACTGGATTCTAACTGTCTAATGTAATTCAGATTTAATTAATACATATGTTAAGATTTATTACCAAAATATCATTGACCTGTGCAATCTGAACCAATTCGACTAGTTGAATGATATTAAGTCGCAAATGTGAATGGATGCTGAAGCTAACGGCGAGACAAGGTAAATAAATTAATTAGAAGCTGAACTTAAGAACTGGTAGTAAAGGTCATCAAAGACAAGGACACAGAGGACGTTTGAGCACTCTATTCCTAAGAACAATTCGGCAACTCTATTGAGGCACAATCACGTAAAATTATCGGTAAAATTTAACAATTGATCACGTTTTCAATGTTGAACATTATCTTATTCTCATCAGGATATAAATTAATTCCATTTATCATATTCAAGGAAGGTTTTTTAATGTTTTTATAGTAAAAACATGTGTACAAACATGTGTTCAGAAAATGTAAAATAGTTTTAGTGCAAACACCAAATATATTTTAAGGGATGAAAATAATCATCTTATTTACTAAAATTGTGGTTATAGTTTATTTCTAAAATTATAAAGAAAGTTAACAAACATAAATAAAATTTCAATGCTTCATTTTTGTGAAAAGATTGTAGCAATGCACAAAAATACCCCGCACATTATTTAGTTTCTAGGGGCTCAAACAGATTCGTTTTATGTTTGGATCAATGCATAATATTAATGTCACAGACAGAGGCAAAAATCTTGAACTTTTCTCAAATTTATGTTTAAAATGTTTCAGTAACACGATACATTAAATCTATACCAATATGTTTCAGGACCAATGAGTCTTCATGTAACATTAATCCTTATTCTCAAGTTTCAAACAGTAGCGTAATCAAATTGAATTCAGTCTTTTCCTAGAGTTCCAGTCTTAAGTTTATTCCTTTTCTTATTTTAGAATCAAGTCTGGAAAAACTTAAACGAAAAAAAAAGCTTACACATATCTGAATTTTATATTTGAAAAATTCCATTTGGTGTAACTAGATTATCTGCCGCAGCAATTGAAGAAAACATTTTGAGCCAAAAGTATTAAAGAAGCAGAGACAATATAAATTTCGTTGGAGTTTTATTTGCCCTTTCCTCCCCAATATCTCCGTCGCAATTGACGTATGCGAACTCGTTCCAGAAATACCCAAATAACTTTACAAACTCCGAGTACTTCTATTGTACAATCACACACAAAAGGCATCGGGAATTCTTTATATATATATATATATATATTAGATTCTGGATACGAACACGATTCTTATTTCCTAAAGTAAATACCCCAACTCGATTTTTCTACTAAAATACAGTTGAAAGACACCATAAAAGAAGGAAATGAAGTTTTATACAAAATTTCTTCAGTCACGATATTTATATTTCAGCAATATAATATAATGAGAAGAAGAGGAGGGGAATCAACCAATTCCAGTTTATTTTATAAGTATATGCTCTAGTGAACATTGTCGAAGAACTTGAATGCATCAAAATTATTCTTTTCATTTTAAAAATGCATGTAAAGTAGCTATTTTTAACTACTAAGAAACAAAAGAATGATATAATATTTGAAGAATATATATTTATTGTAAGAGAAGTGAGTCTCAATGCATTGCTTAAACTCTCTCTCTCTCTCTCTCTATATATATATATATATATATACATACATACAGAGAGAGAGAGAGACTTTGTCACTTTAAGAGAGAAGTCAAAAGGTACTACTGTATATCTAATAAAAGAATAAATTTTAATCAATTATGTGAGAGATGTGGAAATTAAGTAACGAGACTGACGCAGCTACAGAAGAAGTACGCAAGCACCAAACGCCAGCAACTGACAGCTGTTTAGCGTGAAACCTTCTCTTTCGAATGGAGAGCCTCACGCTTCTGTAAAAAAAAATCTGTATGGAATCCATAGCCATCGTTCGCATAAGAGTTTTTTTTTTTTTTTTTTTTTTGCTTGAAAAATAATAAGTGTAACGATTGAGCAATGAAGTGTTGTGAAATTTCACATGAAACTTGGATAAACCGTTACTGAAACTTATAATTTATTGGACCAAGTGTATGGCTCAAAAAGCTTGTGGAGCGGTAACACAAATGTTTAAGCAAAAATGAAAACTATGTGGATAAGCAGATAAAAGTATGTAGAATACGGGAAAAATATTTTTAGTAATATACACAATATTTTTCATCTCATTAAAAATGAAACTTATTTAAAAATTATATATATGTGCCTCATTTTAACATGTATATGTATCCCTTTTTTGCTAAAAATTATGCCTTAACTTGAAAATTATGCATACTTTAAAGATATTAACAAATTACTCAATGACCTGAAACTCTGCAATCCTTAGGCCATCATCCAACGGGTCGCAACATCCTATTGGAGGAAAAGTGCACGCGTTCGTCAAGCAAAAACATGGATGGCACTGAGAATGATGCAACTTACGATGAGAGTGACTCTGGTTATAAAAATGAACCATTTGATGTGGAGATATAAGAAGAATTTAATGGTTTCCATGGTATGGGTGTGACTAAAAATATATTTAAATATCTTAAAACACAAAAAATATCACGAAAACTCAAGCTCTACAAATCAGGAAGTTCTTTATACATTTGTAAATATGGTATATTCATGATTTACCTTTATATTTAGAATAATCGTTTATTTCATAAATTATTGAGGCGAAACTTTTTCGATTTTACAGAATACATAAATTTTACCCCTTTCATATTATATATAACTTAAAATTTTATTTGTCTTAAGCTCTGGATCCAATCAGAGATAAGTCTGAATTTCTTTCGGTTGAAGTAAATGAAGTTTGTTAAATATGCTGCACCAACTTAACTAGAACAGTAAGTGTTTTATTTTGATCATTGTCAAGTAATTGACCAGAACGTAGGAAGCATAAAGTATTTTGCTCTATCTTTAAAAACATCATAACTAATCACCTATTAAAACTCTATGCAGTAGAAATAAGCACGGGCAATATATCTCACAAAGTAGGATTTAAAATTTAATTAAAACTAAAATATTATTTTTCACTTTTGGATTGAATCAAATATCATATATATTACAGTTAGAAGTTCCTATTTTTAATCTTCTCTTATATATCTTCTAGAATCTGTATTATAATTATTATGCAAGGACATACAGGGCTTTATACGATTGATTGCTTATTAATGGCACACTTAAGAGAAACACGGTGACTACTGGAGACGGACCTCATAATTTTGAACCATGATCATATTTTGAGGACAATACCTGAGCTGGCATACCACTTCCAAACTTCCATACCATCCTAACGTAAGGATTTTGATCCCCGACAGACTTAACGTGCATCAGTCTCGCTACACAACGGATATTTAATTGTATCAAGACTCGGTCCCATAGCTCGACTGAAACAATGCTAGCTATTAGCCCATGACCATGACCACTCGGCTGTTGCTAGGATTTTACAAATGTAACACCTAGATGCTAATTTACTGTTATTTACCAAAACACTTGGAACTGTATTGTTACCTAATGTTTTGTGAAAATTATTTCTGCAGTAGGAAGTGCGTATAAAAAAAAGAGGAGAAAATTTCTACAGTTCCATAAAACTTTATAAAACTCAAAATGTTCCTTCCATCTTTGTGCTTCTGTGTAACAATTAATTAAATAAGAAACGAAAAATAATAATAATTAAGAACTCAAAAAGTTTGTATGAAATTATTATTTAAAGTTGAATCACAGTAAATATTGTATTTTATAATTTGTTTGTAATGTAAACTTCTAACCACTTAGTACTTGACTATTTTACTTATTATAGCATTGGAAAACAAAAGTTCTCCACAGTATTTTTAAGCCTCTATTAATAGACATCTATTTGAATTTTAGAAAATTTAAAATTAATATCTTAGAATATTAATTAACTATTTTTGATTGAAAAACCTTCATAGGAAATCTTACATTCCATTCTTTTCACATCCCAAAATACAAGAGTGTGCAGCAACTATCTTCTACTACAACAACAGAAGTTAAAAGGCCTTACTCAACCAGCCCGATGAGGTGTCTTTTCAGCCTAGTTGGTAAGAGCATGAAAAAAAAAAAGCAACCGGTCAACTTTCCTTCGGACCAACTAGACCAGGGTTCGAAACAACGCTGTGGCAATCAAGGTCACCAAACAACTCTCTCCCCCTCCTCTTGGTCAGAAAACCACGCGTCGCCGAAGTGGTGACTCAGGATTTGAACACTAGATGGCAGCACACCCTGTATCTACCGATTGCATATGCCCCCGACGCAAAAATACTTGCCTCTGTACGTCTAAGACAAACGCACTCAAAATCCCGACTAGTGATATTCTGGCTCTGGCGTACGTGTCGACAAGACCCGCCACTCAACACGAGGCAGCTGATGACTCAAATGGAAACTGTCCCAAGCAAAGCTCAATTCAACAGGGAGGGGATGTATATCAAATGCAGTAATGGCTGACAAAATCGAAAAAACAACCTTCTGAATAAACCAAGCAATCAAAAGCAAAATAAAAAAAAGCAACCTTCTGTACAATCTCTTCGTATCATCACGATGATACTAGAGGGGGAATATGCAGCGACTCTCTTCTACAACAACGTTAGAAGTTAAAAGGCCTAACTCAACCAACCCGATGAGATATATTTTTGGCCTGATTGGTAGGACCGTCAACTTCGGACCCCTTGGTCCAGGGTTCGAAACAACGCTGCCGCATCAAGGTCAACAAAGCTCTCCCCCTCCTTGGGGTCGGAAAACCACCCGCGGCCGAAAGTGCATAGCTTAATACTTCTCATAAATATTTATTTATAATTCTAAGGTAATCTTTCTCGCTCTCTCCGCCATATCTGAGTATCCGCGGTAGCCTAGAAGTCGTGATCGAGAACTCGCTACCAGCATTGTTTCAATCGAGTTGTGTGTCCGAGTCCTGATTCCACTTAAGACTCACTAATGCACATTTAGATCTGTTGGAGCTTCAAGTGCTTCTGTTCGCGCACTATGGAACTTTGGAGAGGGAGATGCCAACTCAGGTGTCGTCCTCGTCACTTGACCGAGGTTCAAAATTATAAGGTTCGTTACCTATGACCCTCGAGTTACTTGTCTGATGTTAATATACATCCAACCAAACCAACAACTCTTAAATAGATGTGATTTAAGTAGTATTCAAATACATCCAAATGGTTACTAATAACGAACTTAAAATATTAAGAGCTGTAAAAAAAACATGTATTATTTAAACTTCGAACAACCAACAATTGAAGAAAAACACACGCAAAAAAAAAAAAAAAAAAAAATACACGATAACATAACTTATAAAATTACCAATTTCATAGTAAGCAAATTGTCAGAAAAAGATAGATAAAAATAGATTATTCATTTTAATTTTGTGTAAGAACGTTATTATATCAATTATTAATTGATTGTATCCGACAGTCGAAAATTTGAAAGTGTAAAATATTTTACAAACTTATTTTACGCCATTTATTTCCTTAATCGTACAGGAAGGAAGCGAAAGAATAATATCATGGATTCAAATTAAAATATCTACCGTTCTTACACCGACTGCAGTATGATAAATGGTGAAAGGCTGTATAGACGGCAAAAAAAGAAAACGGGAAAAGAAACCTTATAAGCAATCCACTGAAATTCCACCATTCATCGAAGGTCAGAGACTTCTCAATGACGTAACAGATAGAAAGAATTGTCCATCGATTATTTTGTCATCCTAGCCTGTAGTAAAAAGATAAGTATGAGAAATGTTACTAGTCTTTTGTGCTAAAAAAATAACGTCTTCCAACTAACAAGAATTTTTCTAAGCAGTAAGTTGAAGCTTTTTACATAACTCTTTCAAAATAAAGTATATTTAGATATCTCGCTATATAAAATCAATGCGAAGTGCAGACATTTATTGAGCTTTGAAAGAAGCTGACCTGACAGAATAAAGCAATTACGACGCATTGTCTAATACATGATCAGTGACTTTTATACGCGTCTGAAAATTTTTGATTAATGTTTCTTAGAAAACTTCTTCTGCCAGGATATCATTAGCTGCTCTAGGTTGCAACGAAGGACGGCATAAATTTATTATCCTAATTTTTTACGTGGTAAATTAGATATGAAGTATTCGTTTCTAATAAATGTTGCAATTCAAACAATGTCGAAAATAGCTTAAAATTAGAGATGGAGTATTCGTTAAAAGCAAAATCTGAAATTTAATATAATGTCGAAAACAGCTTAAAAATTAGAAATGAAGTATTCGCGTTAAAAGCAAATTTTGAAATTCTCACATTGTCGAAAAAAATTTAAAATTAGAATTGAAGTACTCGCTAAAAGCCAAGTTCGCAATTGATATAATGTCGAAAATAGGTTAAAAACAAATAAATGTTACAAAAAAAATTTCTTTGCATTGTAAAGTACTCAAAAAAAGTTGTTTTTTTTTTTATTTATTTTTAAATTTATCTCAAGAACTATTCTTCGTTTTTTTTTTTTTTTTTTTTTTTTTGAAGTTTCGATGAATTTTTATTTTTATACTTGAAAGAGAATTAAAGATATTGAGATAAACTCCAAGAAAATAAAATGACTTCAAGTTACCAAGTATTTAATCATATTATATGTAAAGCTTTTTACAGATCAATTTAGTAACTAGAGGTAATGGAAACAACCGTCTCATGGAATCTATTCAGAGACTGTTGAGTTCTAGAGGAATAATCTCTATCTGCCTCTCGTCGGCAAATTTCTCTTACCCCATCATAGCCATGTCGAAAAATGTTAAGATTCTGATACTGTTGAAAAGACGGAAAGCTTATGTAATTCTGCCTCTCCAGATACACAGAGCACTCAGGTATTTATGAATTCTATAAAATCAAAATTTGGAATTTTTAGGTAATGAAAAGAGAATAACCAGAATAGGCCATAAATGTCAACGACGGCAGATCAGGAAAAAAAAAAAAAAACATAAAAAAGAGCCAAATATGATAGAAAAACCGGGAATGGAGAAGCTACAAAGCGTACAAAATATCCAAATCAACTAAAAATTTAACCAGACTGCTTTATCTATGCAAAATTAAGAACACTGAATGCTTAAGAGGATGTTTTAATGGTCGGTTAGATCTGTATTAGCATTAAGATGTGAGTAATAATGCTGAATCTATGTTTATGGAATGTGCAACGATGCATTGAATAATTCCGGGAAAAAAATCGCTTTCTTGCATGCAATTCTTGTTGACATGCATGGAAAGCAAAGCTTTCATGGATTCAATAGCATTTAATGAATTTTTCCTTTATTCATTTTAAAAATATTTTTGTTACAAAGAAAGCATCTCGAGAGTTAGTTCAACCATGTTTATCTAAAGCAACCTTTGTGTTCAAATAACTAGAATTCGTGAAAAAATATTGCATGAATTTATCTTTCAAAATACTCGTGTTGACATGTATTTGACAACGACAAGAAAACCCATGACACAAAGGAAAAACCTGTCTTTGAAACATTCTGATACAAACTATATTTTTATAAATATAATTTATATGACTTAAAAGTAAGACTCTTGTAGAACAACTTTTCATCTTAACATATATAAAACAATTTTTAAAAAAAATACTACAAGAATTTTAATAGCTTGAAAATTAGAGGATAATTTTTCATGCATATTATTCTTAAGAATATTAAAGGCACATGAAATCCTAAATTTTAAAGAAAAATATTTCCGTGACCTATTATTCGAGAATTGAATGTTTCCGCAGATAATGCACCAAATTGAATATATATATATATATATATATATATATATATAATAACAATTACGAGGGTGGTTCAAAAAGTACCAGAGTTTGAAGACAGATGGCGCTTCTAAGGGAAGTCGGTGTTACCATTTTGTACTATCATCAGTTACACGGCGCAAAAACAAATGTGATCATGATTCATAAATTAGTTTTGATTGTTGCCACGCTGGTTATCGTCATCATTTTGCATCGAGTTATTTTCGATGAGACCTGATATTATATTCATCGAAAATCATTCAACATTCATAACAATTGGTTGCTTCCGGTGAATCTGCTCCAAAGAAGGCGAAAGCCGTTTTTTCAGTAGGAAAAGTTCAGGTGATGTGATTTTTTTCGGAATGTTAAGAGTGTAACACTGATGAACTTCTTGGGAAAAAGAAAAAGCGATCACTGAACTTCATTCCTAATACCTCATTTCCATCCTAACATGGGTACTTTTTGAATCGGCCTTCATATGTGTACTCTCTTGTAGAGGTAAATATGCAATCAGTACAAATATCTCTTTCGCCTCTTTAAAATTTAAATTCTTCTCATAGCTACGTCATTTTTAGGAGATTAAAACCACGTGGATCTTAATCTAAAACAAAAACCAAATATATGTTCATAAACAAAATAAAATAATATATTTAGCCAATAGAAGCACTACGTATTGTAAGAACAGTTCAAAAGTGGCCGCGCAAATCACAATGCAGCTAGAAAACACAAATACTCTTGAGAAAGTAATACTAACCCACTTATCCTATTCACTTACTTCTCACGCAGTTCATAAGCGTAACGATTCGATGAATCCGAAATTCAAACGGCGCAAATGATTGAAAGGTGTTTAGTAATGTGTGATCTTATCATTCAAGGTTGGATTCCATTTAAACCTCTTGAGACAGTAACACGGTCCATTTACTTTTACATCGAACACTACAGACTTATCTTCTGACATTTATCCATCAATGTTAAGCGATTGGAAAAGAGCAACTAGCTGTTATACTTATTAAGTGTTATTTGAGGCATCGTATAGTAAGAGGATATTGATGGATGATATATAACACTTCAAATAATTTAATATTATTAGAAAACACACACAAATAAAAGCTCACTTTGGCTATTGTCAAAAAATAGGAGCCAAACCGAACAAAAATACAAGAAAGTAAACTAAACTAATACTTCTCGAACGCATAGAAAGTTTCACTTGGATTTGATGAATCTATTTTTTCTGCTCACAATATGTTCCATACTTCGCTTTATATCACATTGATTTTTAACTATATTTTAAAGTGAAAAATCGTGTATTTATTGATTGCTCCTATTATTTAAGAATGAACATTTGTAACATATTTTAAGAATGAATAAAGGATACATGGGTTACAACTTCAAGAACTTTTATTGTTATTCGGGCATTTTTCAATCGGAAAAAAAATATGCCTAGTTTGGACATCGTTCCTTAATACTAAACATAGAGACTTAAAGGAAAATATTCGTTACATGAAAAAACAACACTTGTATTCATAATATAATAAAAAAAATAGAGCTCTCTAAAAGTATTTAAAAAATGATACACAAAAAAAAAAATCCGTATTATTGCTTAAAAAATAATTAAAATCCAAAATAGATCGTAGCATTTTTTTTAAAAAAAATCCATTCAAAATTTATTTGAAACAATTACTATGTGATACTAAGAAAAAAAATTATAAAAAAATGGAGGAATTTTTTTCAGCTCAAACATACTATAATATTTCTCTGGTGTGTAACAAAAATCACGTTCGAAGTATATCATAATTTTAAATTTCACAAAAACATGAGTGATTAGTTGCAAATTGTGAATTATGGTTTCCTTTTGAATCTAATTATTTTTATAGGTTTGATTTATGTGAAAACAGTTTAAGTTAATTTCATTGTAGAATATTGTGACGACTTAAAATTATATTTATAATCCCACACATTTAACACGTTAAAAATATTCATTTAAACGCAATGTCAGATAAATTACAAGGCTTCGGGCATACTGTACGAATTTCACCTATTATTCCTTCATAGAAACTTAACTTTGATCGGGTAAAATATTTCATTAAAAGTTCTAGAATATTTTGGAACTACAATGCGAGAATGTAAATTGATTCACAGATTCTCAAAATGGGAAATAGTAATATTTATTTCTTCAGTTTTCAAAAGGTTGTTGAATAACACTATGTTTCGGATGCGCAAAATGCAATTGATATTCAAAAGGAAAAGACACTTAAAACCAACAATCAGATGAGAAAGAACTTTTCTAAAAATCAAAGGGAAAAAAGTGTTCCCTCTTATTAATGTAAACAATTAGAAAACCTAGCAAGCCAATCAAGTTTCAAATGAAGTTATTATTACGATGCCTAAAGCAGTAACTAGCTTTAAAGGAATGCCTGATGGGTTCGGAAAATTAACAAATGGAAATTAAAACTAAGTGTACTCGTATATGGGGAAGTTCTCCATTAGAGTTCCTATGGATCACTCCTCGGCTTCTCTCCCATTTCGGATAGCCTGAGGACGAAAAGGGGAGAGAAGTAAGAGTACCTGGCATTGTGCCAAGACGACTCGAAATTGGAACAGGTAAATGCACTCTCGCATAATCGAAGAAACATAATTTAAAAATGATTTATTCAATTAAACTGTTTCCTTCCATATCAATTGATTTTCAACTTTTTATATAATTATAGTTTCTTTAATTTTTTTTTTCTCATTGCGGCTCATTTTCTCTCTTTTTTTAATTAGCATTGTCACACTCTCAAAACTCAATTCCAAAAATAATTACCATTTACGAAGAACACATTGTTTAATTCGAAGAATACATTGTTTTAATCGGAATAATCACGACCGGTTGTTAACGAGGGAAAAAAGATGTTCAAGGGTATTTACTGAGAATTTTAAGAATATTATAACGCATGAGAGATCAAAATAAATCATTTTCATTCTTAATTCCTCGTAATACTTCCGTCAATCCGAATCTGAAAAAAAAGAAAGAAAGAAAAAAGAAAAACGGCATTTTCTGCAACTCCCCCTTAATTGGATGATTTATTGATTTGACTTAACATCGCAATAAAATTGGATGCAAGTGGAATGACAGGTTCCGACCCTAAGGTTTCGTTTGTGATTTGATTTAATTAACGTCACACTAGAACTCCACAATAAGCGATTGATTATGATTTGTCATCAATCTTCAAGGGGAAAAAAATCCTTCTTTTTATATAGGAATATAGCAGGATTAACAAAATAGGGATGTGCAACATTTTATGGATCCATCCCTACGGTTATGGATATCTTTAGACAAGTTTTGACGGATTGTAAGAATTCCAATGACAGCTAATACATTAGAACATGAAAATCCTTGCCTCACTCGAATAAAATTGTTGACTTTTCTCGATTTGTGGTTAACAATCCAGACCCGAGATTCTAAAGGGGTTTCAGGACCCTTTAACTTTTTTTTTTTTTTTTTTGCAGGAAAAATAAATAAATGTTAGAGCCCCGTCTTTTCTAAACATTTGGGTGTCAAAAGTTTAACGCTGCTACAAAACCTTCCAGAGTTATCGAGAAAAAGCCAAACCTTGTTTGACTACTTTTTTTTTTTATCGTTGTTGTTGTTTTTCAACTTTAACTTCATTCCTCCCAAAAGAAAAGAAAAAAAACAATTAGTTTGAGCGCAGGATTTTAAAAGGTATGTAACTTCAGAAATTAATATTTTTCTACGAAATAAAACAACTTTTGTAAATTTTGATCTATGTTGCAGTACTTCAGAATCCTATACGCAGTAAAATATTGATTTTCGTAGTTTTGAAAAAGTGTCCTACTTATATTTCTTTATATCACTTTAAAGTAACTTGAAAATATGAGAATTATTGTAAATATATATTATATTATAAGGTTAAAATGTCAAATTTTTGCTTTGTTTCATTCGTAAGTTATATTGGTTTTAAATTATATTTTTCCGCATACTCGGATAATAGTTTAGAATCTTGAGACTCCTTAAGGAGGGATATTTCCCGTAATGTGTGAGAGAAAGAAAGCTAAAATAACCTTATGTTTAAATAAAAAAACAAAATCAACTTTTCCATAATAAATGTAACAAGACAATACCATCAACTAAAAAATAAAATAAATTTATCTCTATTTTCATAGACAATTTGAATTCCTCATTTCCTTTTTCACAAATAGAAGTTATAAATTATTATAGTATTATTATTATTATTTTGCCAATACACAAGAACTGACTTTACCACAAAGTAGTTCAAAAGGTTTTAAAAAACTAGTTCTCTAAATGTTTATTTTTTTATTGCTGAAATTGTAAGAAAATTGCATTTATAAAAAAAAAAAAAAAAAATTTATTATTCTCTTTTTTTATATATATATATATATATATATATATATATATATATATATATATATAGAGAGAGAGAGAGAGAGAGAGAGAGAAACATAGTCAGGAACATTGAAAGTATGCACCAAGAATGGAGCTTCAGACTGAAATGAAATTAAATCCACATAATAATACAGATGACAGATTCACTTGATCCCAAAATCAAGACAATTAAGCTAATACAATACGTAGTATAAGACAAATACAGTGCAACTTCTATATCGCGCCACAACACGATCCGGTATTGAGTTGATTAGACGTCGGATGTTGTCCTGACGCAAATGAGTTCAGAAATCTTGAAGAGTCACCTCTAAATCGTGTATAAAGAGACACGGCGGCATCTCGCGTATCAGCTGGTCCCACAAAAGCTCTATAGGGGACCGGGAGCGAAATGGTCATGAAAGAATCTGAACATGAAGTAGAAAATATTGAGCTACTCGAGCTGTATGCGGACGAGTATTATCTTGCTGTAAAACTGTCCCTGGAAGACCATTTAGGAAAGGTCCCACGTGGACGATGTCATTAACATAACTCTGGCCCATTAAGGTCATACATACCATGATTAGAGTGGACCTGCTATCATTGGCTATGGCTCCCCAGATCATCACGACTGCTATGAGGGCATTGCGTCACGTGACATCAAGGGTGAAATTATACTGTTCACCAGGGCGACTCCCCATCCGTGAGTGGTTATAACCTATCCCTAAAACGAACTAGTATTCATCACTTAACACCCCGTTTTGCTAATATGTGGCATTTCACATCGCTCTAGCTTGGTACCACTGGGGACGGTTGGTTGGTTGGTTTTATCAACGTCACCCTAGAAGCAACACGAGAGCTATTGGCCACGGACCTCTTAATTTTGAGCCTCTGTTAAGTGACGAGGACGATACCTGTGCTTGCACCCCCTCATCTAACTTCCATGCCAACGCTAGGACTTTAAGACACGACAGATTTAACGTGCATTAGCCTCCGCTACACGGCGGGTCTTTAGTGGCATCAAGTATCGAATCTACGACTCGATGAAAACCGTCGGAGACGGAGTCACCGATGTTTCGGTGTTATAAGCAGTACACGAAAAGGACGCTTGTATAATAGATTTGCTTCATCAAGGTGTTGTCTGGATATGGTTTGTAGAACAACTGGCAGCCCTATATCTCGTTGTATAGTCGAATGAGTTACTGTGGGATCCACGAGCGCTTGCCGCACGATCCTTCGATCCTATCGCCTCGTCGTCGTCCTGGTCGTTCCAGACCTAGTTTTCTGCACATGGGTACCATCTTGTGTCCACTGCTCCCTACATGTTCTGACAGCACACTGCGAACGATTGACTTGTTCAGTAAAACGGCACGTCGAGAAGTCTGTGGTTTTCTTATCAATGATGAGGTCCCTCTTAAACTAGCTTAACTGTGTTAAATTTCTTTTCACACGTCTACCTGCCATGATTCGCTAACTAAAAGCCTTCTAGAAACAGAATGTGATCGTTACGTTTATGAATCCTCCACTGCACGCCGGTTTATATAGGACCCACTCCCTGATTGCAGGGTGTGTGATCCTGTGCATTGGTACCAAACTTCGATCATTTTTACACGGATATCTTTCAATTACTTTGCAAAATTTCGCGACTGTAGCTTGCTTTCTTCTTGGTGCACTACTTTCAATAATCTTGAGTATGTATGTACGCATACATGTAAATGTATGTATGTATGTATGTATGCATGCATGAATTACTCTTTTAATACTGATCTCTTTCACACTGGTTAATAAGAATAGTAAACTTATTTTCCATAACTAGGCATTTGGTTTGCATTAAACATCTGGAAATTTCTAAATGCAATTCAATATTTCAACTCTCAACACGATATGATATTTTTTAAAAGATGATACAATATAAATCCCTTTTGCAAAAAGTCCAAACCTCTTTAAAATCTTCATCCAAACATTGAATTCCCCAACATGAGAAGATCTGTTCGAATCTTTGAAAAGCTTCCGTATTCGCTTAGCAAATGTTCATAGCCGCTGTGGTTTTTGATTCCACACAGTTACTGCTATTATTGTCAGAAACATCCATAATCGGTTCGGACAAAAATATAAGAATGTGAACTATATTATATGAAACTTGAAAGTGCAGTTATTAATTTTTCATAATAAGCTAATAAAAGTATAACAATTTTCTTCAAAGCTTTACCTAAACGAAACTTTCGTGAACTCTTAATATTCAATACCCAAACGAATGAGTGTGTTTCACAACGAATAAGAGCGTAAAAAGAAGAAAAAACCGAGAAAGATTGTTCTATGGATCTATATACCATCCATGAATCAAAAAGTAAACTATAATAATTTATACATGATAATCAGAAACGTGAGATTTGAAAATGTGATACCCGTACCAAATACGAGCAAATCACGCAGCAGACAAAAAGCTTTCCCCGTGCGAGGTACGGGCGAAACTGTCAAGTGGTTAATATCGCACTGCAGATGTTGCATGTATAGAAAAATTGCTTGCGCTTATAAGTACTTTAAGATCATGACAGTTATTAAATCAGTCGCTCGATTACAATCCTTTTATGTACAAATTATCACATGACTAAGGGGCAAATTATCAAGCAATTCGTCGGTAGCTCTCATTTAATCACCAAATAATACAGATGAACCTTCTTTTTAATGTCAACTGATTGCGTTACTTAAAAATATTCCGACCAACAAATGTTCGTTGACAACAAAAATGAACACTTAGAAATATGAAGAAGATATCGATGGATATTTTGTTAAACATCTTAAAGATGTTATTCTCAAAAGGGGTCCGTGATTTTTACCTAATAGCAAATTGAATCCATGAAGCAAAAGAAGTTACGGACTCCTTCTCTAGCCAGTGGACTATCAAGAAGCTTAAGGTCTAAAATACTGCGTAATGTTGTACTTAGACCTTAAGCATTTACACATTAGAGCTTAAGTTTAGAAGCTCAGAAGAGCTCAGCAGACCGAAAATTTTAGTTATTGTTGATCCAATGCAATTTCATATCCATACAAACTAAATTGCTTGAATCTGCAGTTCTCAAAAGGTGGGACATGTGCCTCTGGATATACATGAAAAAATTTATCGTAAAAGTTTTTTCAGAAATGGCAGAATTATATACAATACAAAAATCCATCAGAACTATATCCTGAAAAGAATCATCGTGTTTCGGAGCGCATTAGTCTTTTAAATCAAATTCAAAAACTACAATAAAAAAAAAGAGTTTAAAAGAAACACTTAAGTACAAGTGACATAACGAAGTATAATACTTTTTGATCAATAGTAATTTCATTTCCAAGAAATTAGTCAACATTTGAAGAGTAAAAACGTTCCGCGATCTAAATTAAGACTGCATCTCATTTGGAAAATCAGTTTCTAATTTTAAGTATCGATATTTAATTAAGAGTTACGATAGGCATAAAAATCTTTTGAAATGTAAAGAGTCATTGGAAGAGTCCATATAAAATTCAAAAGCACTGAATGTGCAAAGGTTTTTTTTTTTTTTTTTATAAATATTTGTAAATATGTCCTAATTGAATACGTTTTCGCAACAGGCGTTTCCTTTACTTTCAGTTTTTTCCCCTCAAAAATGCTATAGAGAAGCTTTATTCATTAAGTTCTGTTAGCGGTCTAAGGATAAAAATAACAAAATTAAAAGAAGCACTCATATTCAGATTGAGAGAAACTTTGGATAATAATTAGAACAAATTATTCATGGCTCATTACGCATTTTCAACAGCTCTTCTCTTACTGAAATCTTGATGCTTTGCATTTAATACGGAACGCACTTTTAATTTTTATTGCTATGTGAAATGCGATTGCAGTTTTTCGTGCTAAGTCTTTAAACAGAAGGACTAAACAACTAATTGAACGCCAAATACAACCCCGAAAGGATAAATGAACCCACAGCCATTGTCTCATTATCAAGGTTACAGCGGTGTCCAACAACTTTTAAAGCATAAGTAGTGATAAAAAAAACGTTAAATTGAGTTACTGCTCAGGTTTTCATGTCTATTTTATGGGATGAGGATAAAATTTTGAATTAGTTGAATGCGTAAGGCCCGATACTTCTCCAAAAAGTCAAAAATTTTGCAATCAAAAACAACGTTACAGAAAAACAATATTTTTGATAACAGAAAAAACAGCACACACAATATGATATAGTGCAGCTTCCTTTAAAATAGTGTCAAAGCGGAAAAATATGATGATGATGCATAAATCTTTTCATATAAAAGAATCGTGAAATTATTTACAGGTATTGAACAAAATGTTTTGATCCTTAAATTAGCATATTAACTGAATTACCTTTCAAATAATATAGTTCAAAAGGATATTTAGAGAAAAAATATTGTTCCCTTTCATTGGTTTTAATTTACAAGTTAAAGTGCGGTAACTAAATTATAATGTTACTCATATCTTGTTGTCAGTTGAATATTCAAATCTGAATTAATGTTTTACGTAAGTATATATGAATTTGATATCAACTCAATTTCAAATGAACCTGCATGATTGAGGAATATTAAAATAGGAATCTTATTTTATTGTCCCAAGTGTGAGCTACGTAATTTACAAACCTTAATACTTTTAATCTACGAATAATAATAATAATAATATATTTAATTTTCTTTAGAATATGGATTGATTACTTAATAATGTATGTGTACCAGGATGGAAAATATTATACTTCACAATCCTTGTTTTTTTAAAAAAGAGTTTTAACAGTTTTAAACATAATATTTTGAATTAAATTATCTGCATATGAATTGGGGGGGGGGGGGCCGGGAACCGGCCGATCAGGGTCGCGGACTCGTGGTCAGCGTTGTTTCCGTCGAGTCGTGGATTCGAGCCCTAATGCAACTAAATGCAAAAATGTAGCATGTGGAACTTGTTCTACGTTAATAAACAATCAATCTTCGTCGTTTTCACTTTCAAATTAAAATAGGTCAATATTTCTTCCTCTTTTTCTTCTTATTTTTCTGGCTGTAAAGAATTCACTTGAATAGCGATTAAATATACCAAAGACTTAAGAATGCCTAGAACGGTAACACATGAAAACGTAATATGGAGCATCACAACCTCATTCTGCATTATTTAGAGCTACTGGCAGGAGTGTATGTGTATCTACGTCAGTTAAACATTTACTATAAACCTATGCATAAGATATGCATTCGGCTGCAATGAGAAATCATCACAGTCTACCAACGTGATGTTTCATCAAATCTTTGAAGCAAATGAGTGATATCTTATTCACGAATACACAGAAATGTTTACGGACTTATAAATATTTATGTAACTACTACTGAATGTGAAAGTGACGTCAGTCCATGCCGCGTGAATTGACTGCGTACTTGTGAACTTATGACAGTGAAAAAAATAAAAATACGACGCTGTCACAAAGACTTATCCAGCTTAAAAGTTGATGGCAACAACGTTCACGACTGAGATTGGGTAAGTGTCAACACTAAACCAGATGGTATGGTGTATCGCATTACCTAGCGCATCTAGTATATTCTCGCTTATTTTATAAATTTAACCGTGGCGTATGAAAACAGAAGACCTTTTATTCACAATGGGGAAATGGATGTAGTTTACTCAAAATGACACTGAAAATAGTATATGTTATCAATTGCTCCATCAGAGAATGGAAGCCATTATTTTCAAGTATGTCGATTTCAGGACATGATAAAATTGAAAGGTAAAAGGAAATATAGCGTTTCTTAAGGTAATACAATACGGGTACCAACAACACAATAAAGGAATATAATATAAAAATAACACTCACACGCCTTATTTTATTTTATAACAATATTCTTTCTTTTATTTTTAAAAAGTTGCATCTGATTATTCTATTATTATTATGTATTAAAATTTTGCAGCTTCAATTTAATTGTTGTTTTTATTCAAGTATATATTTAAGAGCTGAAAATAAACATACTGTCGTACCGTAAAAGAGACTAAATTTCTAGACATTCAAGGTAGTTTTCCTGAAAAAAGAACGCGAGAACAAAAAAATGTTTTTCCACCATTTTTATCATTGTTAAACTGACTTAGAGTAATTAGTTTTCTTTGGGGAGGGATCAACATCTGCATTTTGCAGACAAGAGATTCAAGTTTTTGAGACATTATTTCTCGTTACATTTGAAAAAATATTACATGTTCAGGTACTTTTCAAGAGTTGTGAAATAAAAATGTTACATAATAATTAAATAGTTCGTAATAGGAATTGATGACAAAATGAAAATTTATTTAGGACAGTGCATAAAACACTGAATGAAGTAACGCTAGGATTAATATTGGATCAGCTGCACAAATCATGAATCTTTTGCATTTCTTCAACAGGTAATTAGATAAACAGAGTGCATGCGTGTATTTATAAAACACATTTTAAGAAGCAAAAGAAAACAATGTTTTTGATATAACGTTTTCATATACCTGTGCTTAATATGTTTTGTTTTCAGTTGTTTATTTATATATATTTGAATATTCACACCGGAATATCTGAAACATTTTGTAGAAATTTTATAATTGTTTCACATCATACAACCAAGTATTGCACGCAAATTATTATGCAAAATCTTTAATTACTAATCTTTGAAGTTTTCTTCCATTATTCATTTTTAAATGCGTTTTTTATTAAATACATTTTAAAATTGATAACTTTTTAAGCAAATGCATTTATCAAATTATACTTTAAAGAATATCTTTCAAAAAGCAGCAAATTCTGTTTATATATCTTGTTGATATAATATCGCAAAAATAGGACCGTTTAATATAAAAGTAAAAAAGAATTGCCCAATGTAAAAAAACTAATTGAATGGAGAGTTGTATTAAATAATTACGTGTAGGTGATACGTATTTTGAAGAATAAGTTTTATATAATGTAATTATTCGATTTCACACCCCATTATATATATATATATATATATATTTCATAATTACCTTCAATGACAACTTTGTTACTACTCTAAATAATTAAATCTTGAGCACAGATGAAGCTACTTTGTAGTAATTGAAACACTTTTGCATTAAAAATTTCCAACGCAAAAAAATATCACTGACACGAAACCTTCAGAGTTATTTTTAAACAGAAAAAAAAAGTCGTACGCTAAAGTAAGTCACGGCGAAGACATTTCTTCACAGAAAACTTTCGCAAGTTTATTGAATTCAGTAAAAACAGTAAAAAGTAAACATTGTATTTCGTTCGTTTTGGACCTTCATCTGCCTGAAGAAATAATAGTACAGTAACTTAGAACTTAGCCGACATAATATTGAACAAACTTTTTCGTGGTTGCGTGCAGAACTTCGAATTCTCCCATTTGACTACTTTCCCGACCACAGAGAAAACTTAGAATTCGGGCAGTAGGTTGGACAAAGCAAGTAAATGCAGCGAATTCTTGTTCGCTCATGAAACAAAATAAGTACGTGTTCTAAACTTTATTCATCGAATTTCCGATGCATAAGTGTGATTCTTTTTTTTTCCTTTTTATTTACCGAATGAAAACCGAATACCATCTGTCATTCCCAATGGTACTTTGGAACAATAATAGTAACTGTCTTTTTTAGAGCTTATTTTACGCATGTTCCTTTGTTGAGGGAGCCAATAGTTAAATAATTTCATTTTTGAAATATGGAAAGACTACTTTTTTGCTCTTCATTTATGTAACAAACGTTAAAATAAAATATATTCCATTGCTTTAGATTGTAACAAAACATTCCAAAGAAATAAAAAGCAAACTTTGTTTTGAAATAATACGAAATGTAGCAAATAAATTTTTTTTAAGATTCAGGGCTGGAAAATGTAAGGTACTTTACGCGAATCAATTTCCGCTCGGCCGAATTCTTTTCCATTCTTTCCATTGTAAAATGTTTTGAAACCAAATGGCAAACCTGAAATCAAAAAGAAAAAGAAGACACATCTTTGACATAAGTTTGCGCTGAAGTCTGAGTCAGTTTTTAGAATTTCGGCGTTTCATGATTATATATTTGTCACTTTCGTCTTTACAGAGGGGAAACAACATGAGTAGAAATGAAATATGGAAGCATATTTTAGGAACTGTGTTCTTGAAAGAAATGTGTAGCCTTGAAACATCCAACATTATACTGCTAATAAATTATTTTAAACAAGTGACTCACATTTCACAGGAATGCGTGCATTAACATTGCTTATCTCATATATGGGGATCCAGCGTTGAGCTAGCCATTTGGTTTAAACATTAACTAGTAATTAGCGCCCCAGGTCCAAATTATGCAGAAACGGAGACGGGCATCGCCTGGTGGGACTTCTTAGGCACAGGCAGACCTTAACTTTTACCTCATAAAAAACAGAATTTGCCAATTTATGCTCCTTAATACTTTTTATAAAAGTGCTTGTGAAAATTCTTCGTTGTTGGAATTTTCACTTGTCAACATACATGTTCTCTATTTATTTTTAAAGCATTACAAATTGAGGAAATCTCTTAGTAAATATAAAAGAATGGTAATGTTAGTAACTATAACGAAGAGTTCAGATAAGAGGACTATTAACATGAATGTTAACAAATCATAACCTGCATTCTACAATTCAGATTTGATTACTCGTATTAAACAGAACTATTACCGTATTGTTCTATTAAAAGATTATTATCATGAATGCACACACACAGTTTTTTATTATATTATTCATGGTTTGTTCAATATTGTAAAGATTCTTAAAATGTCATGTTGTAAATTGTAAGTAACTTCCATATGAGTATTATTATTACAATAACATGCACTGAATGTCACAAATTATTGAACCACCGCTCTAAATTGTATATATGCTTAGTTTTTTTTGTTAATAGCAAATGTATAAATAATAATAAAAAAAATGTAATTAAATAAGGTATTTCCTGCCTTTTGCTTAAACAGGCAACCGCTGTACTTAATTTTTTGAATCCTATATTTATACTTTATTAGTGGTACTAAATACGATATTACTGTTGCAATAGTCAAAAATTTTCTTATCAATTCAGTTTCGCTTTTATATTTGTTAAAAACAGAAACTTTTAGGCCCTCATCGATGTGATTGCACCTCGATCAAGTGACGAAAACGTCATTGGAACTGGACCCTCCCTCTCCAAACTTCCACACCAGCCCAACGGCAGAACTTGAGACTCAACTAGATTTAACATGCATCAGTCCCGTTATACAGAGTGTCTTTTGTAGCAACAAGCATCAAAAGACTCGAACCCCTCAACTCGACGAAAACAACGTCAACTGCAAGTCCGCTACCATGACCACTAGACTACTGTGGCCACTAAGCCCTTATTGAGGAATTGTTTTCGTATTTTAGAGCTTTCATTTTATTTCACTTGGATATTTAGTTACATAGCCTACGATCTACAATAAACAAAGTAAACACTGTTCAAAGAAATTTTAGAAGGGACTGCGTGTTGCATCAGAACCTTCTTCTACCCCCATCGATTTTTTTGCGTTCTTCAATCTCATTAGTGTGCTTACGTTGCGAAAGATACTTTTATCATCGTTTTAAACTAGAAGATCTTCTTGTTTGTCGTGTTCCGAATAAATGGAAAAGAATGTAATCTCCTTAAGAATAGATTTTGTTTCAAAGATTTCTCAACGAAGCTAGCAAACAACACATACATAGGTATGCGAACTCTTGAAGAATGTCTTCGAAGAAGAACGGGAATTGCCCAACAAATTTATCTTTCCATTCAGATCGGTAAATGGATGTAGAAAGCAAGTCAGCCTTCTCATTGCATCACTGTTCTGGAGAACTTGAACAAATTAGAAAAAGAGAGACGGAGCACTCAATCAATGGCAAACTAAGTTGATCTTCAAAGTCAGAAAAGGCGAATCGAACATAGAAACATACAGTTTTTACATAACAACCAATATTTGGATAGAAATAAGTAATAAATTAAATAAAGGGAATAAACGTTTCTATGGAGTAAGAATCAAATATCTTTTTTTAGAATCCGTTAAAAGGAACAGATAAATACAGAAAACGGTTCATGTCTTCTGCCGCAACATGAGAGTGGCCCGCTAAACACCAGCTAACAATTCAGGAAATAGATGTGAGGCGTAAAAACAGTAATGACGAACTCAGTAAATCTCTGAGGCATGCAGAGCAATGGCATGGATATATGTACTAATAAAAGAATTATAATCCAATCTAATAATTTGCTCAATCTATCAATCGAGAACTTTACTAAGACCACTCATTATACTGAATCGAAAAAGATATCCACCATACAATTAAAAAAGCAGCCATTCACGAAAAATAGAAGATATTTTATCTGATTTTTTTAAATTGCCATGATCTGAAATATGATAGCAACGTCGAAGAAAATGCGAAGTTAAATCTGAAATTAAATTTCCTAGATCCACAACGCTTCACACACACACACACAATCAAGTTTTTTTTTTTTTTTTAAACTTAATCTTTTCGAAGAATCAAATGAAATAAAGTATATACTTTATAAAATCTCTATAATTCGTATTAAAATAATCAAATTTTGGAAAATTTAAAAATACATTGGAACTCATGTGACAAGTAATTAATGTGACCATGGTAGCCTAGTGGTCATAGTCATGGACTCACGTCGACGTCACGTTGTTTACGTCGAGTCGCGGGTTCGAACCCTCATGCCACTAAAGACCACCGGACATCTGGTCAAGGTCCCAAACCTTCGCGTTGGCATAGTATGAAAGTTTAGAAAGGGAGGTGCCAGCTCAGGTATCGTACTCATCACTTGACCTAGGTTCAAAAATACAAGGTCATGTCGCCAATAGCCCTCGTACTACTTATCAGAGCGACGTTAATGAATGATCATCATCATGACAAGTAATTAATAAAATTAATGCTACAATTATAAAAGGGAAATCTATTGGAATAAGTTAAAAGGAGTATTACATTCAAGCAAAAGGTACGGTAAGAACTTTTTATTACATTTTTTTTTCAATGCAGACATCCAATGATTCACTTTAAATTATTTTAATGAGTCTGGTTAAGCAAATCAGTATGACTGAGTTAACTCAATCAACTCTAGAAATAACATTACTCATCGCCAAAGCGAAAAGAAGAAAGATTTTATTACTATGCCATTTTCCTACAACTTAAAATTACAGTTCTATTCCTTTTATGACAATCTGATTCTGAAACACAATATGGAAAATTATTCTCCAATTCAAAAAAATCGATTGTTTGGCTCCGAAGAAAATGCAGACTTAATACCTATAATTTTTAATAATCATAGCGATTTTAAAACCTGTTTTAAAATTATAACACGTATAAGCAATGCAAATTGCGTTTTCTGTTTGATAGAATGCATGTGGGTGAGGTGGAGAACAAAATGTTCCTCATTGGAAACAATAGCTTATCGTATTTTAAGAAATTATGATAAGTATATTAATAAGGAAAAAAGTATACTCATTTAATTTTAAGAGGATCACTTCTTGCAGCATTTTCCCTATCTCCATAATTTTAACAAGATTAAGGAATATTTTCACAAAATTCACGGGTCGTATGATCGCCAATTTGTGCGTGCGTGTGTGTGCATTTATAGCATCGTTATTATTTTTTAATGAAGTATTTTTTAAAATTGTTACATTGTTTTTTAATTCATATGTTGGATAATATTTGAAAACGCCTCAAACGAGTCTCATAATGATGGAAATTATTTAAACCAGTATATATATATATATATATATGCGCGCGTGTGTGTATTGAATAACATTTTTGACAAAATATCTCATCAAAAAAATAATAATGTAATAAATGCAGACAAAAATGTAGTAATTATTCGGCCAGTCAGCCTTTTATAAATGTTCCTTAACTTGGTCATATTTAACATTAGATGATAGACAAAATAATGCGTGAAGTGACCCGCTTAAGATATTATTATAATTTGCGTCCAAGTTCAACAACAGAAGCATCACGAGCAAACAAATTCAAATGTTGCTGTAAGATAACATCCTTTAAAGTTGTCTTCGTCTAACGGTAAGGAAAAAGATTTAAATTCGGCCATTTTTTTCAAACAGAAAAAAACTCCGAAATTAATATTATATTTCAACTTCTCTTTTGTATAGAGAGAAGTATATATAATTATATTATTCATTTCTATTTTGAGACCATCCATTGATTTTGTATAATATATGCTTTCCTCTTCTTTTCCCGTACTGTATTTAAAAAAAAGTATATTTAACTTTACTTATTAAAGTGAACAAATTACATTTTATAAAGTAATATAAAATTCGAAGAAACTGTATAATAAAAAGATAAATGCATTATAGTCACACGAGTTTGTATGAATAATTTTTTTTCCTAGTTAAAAAGGTGTTCCAAGTTTAAATCCTTTCAATTACAGTAGACGAAGAAAAGCCTTAAAACAACTCGATTTATTTAGTATGTACTTTTAAAGGTAAAAATACAATTATATCCACACAAAAAAACATCACAACTTCAATATCCTAACAAAACAATCTTTCTTTTTAAAATAATAAATTTACTTACAGGAAATTTTTCCTTAAAATACATTGTAAAATAATTTCCAGATATAAATTGCACAATGGTAGACAAGAAATACTATAGATTTTTTTTAAAGTTTTAAAAATGTTAATCTCTTTCCTTGGAAGAGGATTAAATCGATCATGCTATCTATGAATTGTATTTACCAGACAAAAAAAAAAAAAAAAAAAACTCTAGGGAGATTTCATCATTTTAATGCAAATATTAAAGATATATAATAATAAATCACAGACACTTTCTCAGAAATAATTATTTAATTCAAAAGTAACTCATTGTATTACTAGAACTCTTTTATCTTTTAACATTCATCTAAATTCGTAGACAGCATATCTATAAAGCCAATAACTGTTTCTCATTAAAATATAAATAAAAATGTTTACAATTTCTGAGCCCTTTTTAAGTATTTTTCTGAGGCATGTATGCCTCAACTTTTAAAAAAAGTGGTAAAATTGATCAATACGTAAAGCAAAACGTCCCTGTCTGTTGCTATTTTGCGTATAACATCCTTTATAATTACAGAAAAAAAGTTGTTTTCATTTTAAAAAAAAAGTCTTAATATACTTATAGATATTAACGTACGCATTTAACTTAGAGTTTATGACTAAGCTTCATTATATTTCCCAATTTATGATGTGTGAGCAGTCTAACAGTTTTTGAGCATAACATGTTGCGTTGGTCATATATATTACGCTGGAGGGAAAAGAATTTATATTTAATTTTAAAAAAAATAATTAATCTGAATTAGTGTGATAAATTATTTAAAAAACCATTTTTATTCTGTAACTTTAAAATTAAAATATTAAATTAGAATGAAAAAATCACGTTGGTAACGACAAAGCGACCAATGCACATTTCACGTCTCAGACATTAGAGAGTTCTAAGTAAAGAATGACGCGTCTATCACAAGAAATTCCCTCTTTCCTCTTAGATTTTCAGATTCCTGCAAAAACATTTCGATTAAGGTGTCATTGATATATGGAATCATTTTCCAGAATAAAGATTTATACAATCTTACAGAAGTAAATACAGTTTATTGCTTTTCATTTAGACATTTTACCACCCCTAAGGTTGCAATGGGTTCTCGCGCAATTCCCTTCAACTAACTTCAGAGGTTACTTTACTACGATGTCTGATATAAGAATCTCACCTTGTGAAAGAACCATAATACATATAATGGGATTTGCTATACAAGAAGAAGTGCAGATAATAGATATGAGGAGTAGGACATAGAGGAATAAAAGAGATTCATAGGAACACTATATTGGTTCGAGCAACGATGAGACGATATATTAAGAGAGTAAATCTGAATCGGATCCCATCACAAGTTTACTTGAATCGGATCCAGTGACTTGAAGTAGACGGTTTAAAGTTACCAAGATAAATTAAAATTTTAATTATAATATTAAATTAAGAACCACTCAACATTATTAATTTATTTTGTTATTGCTCATTCAAGATTCGAATTAAAGAGCTTAAAGAATTTTGGCCGATTACTATTGCGTAGCTATGTCTCTAAATCATAACGATGACAATTCATTGCTAGGATAGTATAAGTAATTAATTGTGATACAAAGAGTCTCTATAACACTATTTGTATATACCAGTTTCATATTCCTATATCAAATCTTAATATTTTGTAAAATCCTTCTATTTATCTCAAATATAAGTGTCTAAACTCTGTAACACCTTATTTATGCATCTCAAATATCGGTCTCAAATATAAATCATTCATAAAACGATTCCGTTAAGTGACTAAATTCACTTTTGTACACTTCCATTTACAGTTTCCATTCGGAAATTACTTTCCACGAAGTATATATATTCGAGCCCCCCACCCCCCCATTTCCCTTCTTTTTTTATTGCGTTTAACAGTTTCTATACTCCTTCAAAAAATTCGAGGAAAATTGCCTGGAATCCCAAATAGAAGGCAAAAAGTCTCTTTTTTTCCCCCTTCCTCTATATAAGGTAGCTCTGAAAACCTCACTGATGGAGCTTATTCAGGACGTGGGATGAAATTTGATGATCCGAGCTGTTCAAAGAAATTCCTTCCCTTTTCTTTAGAAGAGTTCACAAAATGTGTAATGAATTAAAAAAAAAAAATCTAATAGATTCAATTACGTTTCAGAGAGACGTGATATCCATGAGTCTTTTTAGAGAGTAAGATGATTGAATCCTATGTTAAGGATTTCTGCTTAACAGGTTTATGAAAACAAATCTACAGGTGAAATTACGTTTTTCCGTAGGAAATAATTGAGCTTTTTATTGAAAGTAAATGTTTTTTATTTACTGATTTTCTCGTATAAATTAGAATAATATCTTTTGAAAATAACAGGAAAAAAATTATTTTGTATTTATAATTTTATTTATAGGATTATTATATAGTCGATAAATTTAAATAAATTTTTCTACATAATTAAAGCCTCTCGATACTAAAAATCAATATTAAAAATTAATATAATTTTATTATTTTAGGTATTTTTAATAGTATTTAAATAAAATGACAGTAATTTAATATTGCACTTCATTAAACCGCATCTTGTTTAAACTGCAACTAGTTTAAATCTTAAAACTAACAATATAATAATATTATTAATGATTATAATTGAAAATTATGAAGAAGCTATTCTCAATCTGATGGTCAAATTTTCTGTTGCATTGCGATTTAGGATACCTTTCAACAATTGAAAAAATGCCTCACCACAAGATTCGAGCTCATTACGAGCAACTGTCAGAGTCTGAAAGGAATTGTATCATTGGATTGAAAGAGGCAGGTTGGGCCAATCGGAGAATCGCTCGTCATATGGGTCAAAGCGATGCGGCGATTAGAAGATGCTGGCAAGAATGGGTGGATAATGGCAGATTTCAGCGTCATGATGGTATCGGACGACCTAGGGTTACAACAGATTGGGAGGACAAAGTGATTATGAGATCAGCAGTCCTGGTCCGTCGTTATCAAACATCAAACGTACGATCCGCACACGAATGTCCACCATGACCCTTCACAGACGGCTGATAGAGCGAAATCTACGCTCGTACCGACCGCTACGCCACCTGCCACTCACGCCTGCACACTGTCGAGCCAGATTACAGTGATGCTTGGCTCGACCAGGTTGAAATGATGCTGATTGAGGACGTATAGTGTTTAACGACAAATCCTGCTTCCAACTGTAAACTGACAATCATCGAAGACGTGTCTGGAGACGCCCAAGGTAGCGTACCGATCATGCTTTCTCTATTGCACTCCACAAAGGCCCTCAACCAGGAATTATGGTCTGAGATACCATTTCCTTTGATAGCCGGACACTTTTGGTCGTCATTAGAGGCACACTTACAGCACAGTGGTACGTCGACGAAATTCTGAGACCCGTTTTGCTACCGTTCTTTTTGCAGTACCCTGGCCTTATTTTTCAGGAAGATAATGCCAGACCCCATACGGTTCGTGTTGTTATGAGCTTTCTTACAGCTTGTCAAACACTTCCGTAGCCAGCCAGATCTCTCTCCAATTCAGCATGTCTAGGATAGGATGGGAAGGCGACTGAATCTACCAGGGAATGCTGATAACTTAGCCCGACAATTGGAGCAAATTTGGCAAGAAATACCACAGGAGACCATCAGGGAGCTTTATCATTCTATGCCACATCGTGTATCAGCCTGCATCCAGACTAGAGGTGGGTCAACACCTTATTGAGCTCGTTACTTTGTAATTATGTAACTCTGAAATAAATCATTCAATTCTTATGAAATTTTAATCATTTGCTATTCAGTACATAATTTTCCTATCCGCCAATTTTTGGACAACTCCTTTTTGGTGCGTCGTTTTTTTTTTTTTTTTTTATTATTATTTCTTGAGACACTGAACATAATAAAACATTTTCCAATACCCTTCAAGCTTTATTTATGTTAGTAATTTTCAAAAATAATTAAATTATTTAATAAATAAAAATCGTTCTGAAAAGCCATACATAGAAAATAAGAATAAGATGGTTCCTTAATACTTCAAACATCTCCCGTTTTTTGAATGCGGTATAATCTCCTAAGTAAAAAAAAACTCATTGGTAACATTTTTAAGTAAAACAAAATATATAAATTTCTTTGAAATAAAAAAAAAATCTCACAACTATATCACTTAAAAAGTAAATTCTATGCAAATTGATCTCAAATGCATAACATTGTAATAACTTATTTTTATTAAGAATTCCTAGAAATTTTTATGTTTTAGAAAAGTACGTAAAATTCAGCGCGAAAAGAAAAAGAGAATGCGGGAGAACCATTAGGATTTAAAAGGCCTACTAAGCTTCTAAAAATTTTGATTTTCACAATATTTGTGGTCATTATATCATCTTTCAGAAAACTTGATCAGTGAAACATGTATTTATTAAATTATACAAATAAATTATCTCTCTATGAATTAAGTTGTTATGTTACACAAACCTTTCGTATTTTATTTATTACAATGCAAAAGATCAAAATTATATCTACTTCTTTTAAAACATATTTCTATAACTAGACACTAAAAAAAATTATGCTATTCTACATCAGTATTTTGTTTTTAAAATGCATTTGACAAAATCTCGAACATCATGGCTTTTTTTTTTTAAATCTGAAATACATAAATTTCAAAGTTCCATTAATTTGATGGAAGGGGAGGGATTCGTAAAATACATTCCAAATACAGTAACTATAAGAATAAAAGTCTTGGGAAATGAAATTTTATATAAATCTTTGCGGTTTTTTGTAAGATTAATTTCTTTGAATTGCTTCTGTTGCATTTGCTTCTATTTCCTAATCAACATTATTTGAAGAAGTTTTGAATTATTTGAACATTAACTTAAAACAATAATAATTAATATTATAATTAGAATAAACATTATTCTATTTATAATGAAATAGAATACACATTTTTCTATTTATAATGAAATAGAATAAACATTATTCTATTAATAGAATAAACATTAAATTATAAGTATGTTCAAATTGCGCTTTTTTTTTAATCTCTCTCTCTTTCTCTCTCTCTCCCCCCCTTTTTTTTTTGTGAGAAAAGGGAAAAGAAGGAATTAAAATTTACTTGGATTGCTCTAAATGGACTCATAATGCAAGTTCAACTTTTTTCTCACATAAAAAGAAAAGCTTTTCAAATTACACACGACACATTTATACCAATTTATTAATTGAGAGCTAGAATACGAACGAGCAAAAAAACAACAACAACAAAACAAATAGATTATAAATTTAAACATTAAAATATCATAAAAGCGACAGCAAGATGGTTGTGGCTACATTTAAACTCTGTGTAAACCCTGTTTAACAGTTCACATGGAAAATAAATAACAATTTTAAAAAAACTTACTTAAATTTAGTTTGAAGCTTCAAAATAGATTGTCAAAACAGAAGCTGTTTCTCAACATATAATTTTATAGTTTAATATTGGTTATTATATTCAGTTTTTATCACTACTATTACAGCTTTTTAAATTTAAACACAAAAGGATTTTTTTTTTTTTTTCAAATTCAATAGTGTGAGTATGCGCACACACACACACATCTCTCTCTCTCTCTCTCCCCTCTCTCTGTCTATCTCTATCCCTAAAAAGAATGTATAAAACATATACTAAATATGTACCTTAAGACGTTTCGAATGGTATCACACGTATTAATTTTAATCAAACAGTTCATGTGAGGAAGGAAGATGTGATATAATTATCACATCTAGTATTGTGATATAATTTATATAACATAATCATGATTTAATGCAAATAATGTAAATTTTGTATTGAAGAAAATGATGCAGCGGTAATATTGATTACTTAAATGCAAATTGCTTGAAAAGCAATTTTAAAAAAAGGAATTCAGTTCTAATAGGTGTAGCACAGAATTCCTTTTTTAGGTTAAAAATAACAGGAAGAAAAATAATGGAGAAAACCGTTTAATTTGAATATCAGATCTGATGATGCACAAAGTATATAATAACGCAGATTCTTTACACAAATTTACGTTGAATAGTATCTTTTTGTTAAAAATGCATCTTAAAAAATGTTTGTGGAATAAAAAAATTCGAAACAATGTAAATTTTTTTTCTTTTACGTTCACGTTCTCGCTCCATTTTAATTTATCTCAGTTTTATGCATTTCGGAACTTACTGCAAGATAAGTAATTACAAAACAAAAAGTATATTTTCATTTTACTAAGTATACGAATTTTGAGGATCGGTTTTTTTTTAAAAAAAAAAATGTATTAATTTATTTTAAATGTATCCATAAAAAAATTAAATGTTTCCATTTAAATGTATCCATGTCATTTACGTATTATATTAATTATTACAAAATGCTGAAGTAGAATCAAATGTTAAATTCAAGACAGAAAAAAAAATTTTAGAAAATGAATATATATATATATATATTCTATAACCTGAAAAAAATTTTTTGGACTTTTACCATTGATTAGAAGTTCTTATAAATTTCGTTAGCATTGCTTTTCTCCGAAGTTACGAGAATGATTCAAAAAGTACCCGTGTTAGGAATGGGAATTGCGTAATTCTGTGTTGTACTGTCCACTGATTGTTTTTCTTTGCAGAGTAAAAATCATTGTCATAACTTTTTCGACCAATGAGACCATCTTCGCCTTCTTTGGAGAAGATTCACGGGAAGCAACCCATTGTTTTGATTGTTGCTTGGTTACTGGTGTATTGTGATGATTACAGATCCCGACGATGGTGGCAATTCGAAGCAAAATGACGACTACAATTCGAGACGGGAATAATCAGATTTTCAATGGGTAGCAAATGGCTTTAAAATCAAAATAAACTTTTGAATCAGTGTCAAATTTATTCTGACGTCGTTCAACAAATAGAAGCACACAGCAATAACACCGACTTGCCTCAGCAAGGTCATATGTCGTCCAAAACACGAACTTTTTGAACCACCCTAGTATATTATTAAGCTGTCTAAAAAGTTTATCAAAATAAAATAATTTCATTTCCTAATAAATTAAGCGTTTCAACATATTATTTGACTGAATTTTTCTTATTTATTTCGTCTACATATAATGTTTATAGGGGGGAAAAAAAAAAAGAAAAGAAAATGTCCTTCAAATATTAAAAAGAAAATAGTGTTAAATTACCAAAATTCCTTTCAAGTAAACAAACGAAACTTTATTTCTAGTAAAAAGGTGAAATTAACATATAAAAAGAAAAACTTATTTAAAAAAGCCTTTTTAATTAGAAGAGATTGTGGTTTGAGTGAAGCACTTAAGCCTTCAGATTATATTTACAGAAAATAATTTATTTCTCATGCCTTCATTATTCACTTTAGTCTAAATAAAAATTTTGTAATCCTGTTTAAAATATAAATTCTTGCCTCAAGCGACAAGACATCTTACTCATTTAAAAAATTTGATAAAAATATAATCTTAAATATCTAAACTGGAAAAATATTACATATTTTAAAAAAAATAAGACCAGAAAATGTTTCAGTTTGATAGTTTTTATAACATTCTATCATATTTCTAACCGACTTAATAAAAACATAAGAACAAAAAATATTAAAAAGACTACTGAAATATATAGTAAATTATATTCAATGACATGAAATAGTAGCAAATTTATCTAATTTCTCTTTCACAGTCAAAGTGAAGGAATAACTTTAACTAGCTTCTAATTTCATTTGAATTAGAAAGCCGTTATTTAAAAAAATGTATTTTGCTTCTAAAAAGAGGCGCGACTTTTTTTTGAAACTAGGTTAAAGAACAAAATTTGCGTATTTTTTATGAATATTAATGATTTTGATACTTTTTGGAAACTTTTAAGGTAATCATAATACTGAAAAATTTGCAAACATATGGAAAACGAAACATCTACTAATATTTTGCCTTTTATTAAATTCAAATACTAGGAGGAAATACACAATTTTGTTGTGAATAATTAGTATTATAAACTCGATGACAGTTAAAAACGATTTTAAACTAAAAGTTTAGATTAATTTTTTGAGTGATATTTTCCAAAATGCTAATGAGAGGAACTTTTAACTCTTTAACGTAAAATGAACTATCATACCGATATTAACTGCATCGGGATGAAATTTGAGGAGAACAAAAGTGATAGAAAGAAAATTTTGAATTTGATTTTCTTACATATTCATAGCAAGTTTCTCAAATTTCTAAGCTGACTAATTGTCAATAGAGCTATCCAAGAAAATTTCATAATTATATAAATAAATATGGCCTTAACGATATCCACAATCAGTTCGAAATATTAACTTTTATCTACGCATTTTTAAAGTCAAATACAACTTTAAACAGCATAATGACTTTTATACCCTACATAAGCATGGATAGCGAGAAAATAAAAGATTCATGATTTTCTCTTCACTAACCTCGGGGGCTGTATAGTAATTTGTGTGTGTGAATTGCATAAAATTACAATTTCTTCCCAACTAAAATGAAACGTGATTAGATAAATTAGATGAAGGTAGAAGTGAATAAGAAATACTCATATATAAATGAAATAGAATTAAAAGAAAAATGAAGAAATATAGAGAATAACTTCAAGCTGATAATTATTTGAGAATTCAGTTGAAATATCGAAATTAATTTTTTGGATTGAAGTGATTCTTAATCTAAGTGCTAAGATACGAAGTACTTAGATTAAGAATCACTTCAATCCAACAATAGAATTCTTTGTTTAATTCCAAGAATTCTACTGTTAGTGAGAATTCTTGGAATCAGAACAAATAGTTTGGTAAGCTAAAACTTCATTTTAAAAACAAATCTAGGATTGGCGGGTTAAATGGGATTCAAGAGAGGCTCTTGTGTGTATTCATTTGAGGCATTGCGCTTATTGAATTGAAGGCATTGTGCTTATTGAAGAATGGAAGAGAGAGAGAGAGAGAGAGATGTCGGATTAAATAATGGATGATCGCCCCAAGCTGGATTTGTAAATTTTAAAAAACAGTTATTACAGTCATTATTTTAATTCTACCTTTTTTTTTACTAAATTTCTTAAGAAAATAAATCATGCATTTTTCTTAATAACAATAGTATTGCGTTTGTTTTGGATTCATGCTTTTTTAATAACGAGACAACCTAAGTGACAGTGATATATGTACAGTAATTATGAATAGTAATGAAAAAATAGTTGTTTATACTTCCATCATACCTAACATCACATTCAAGCAAACATGGTCCACGCAATTTATGCAGAAAATTTCCCCCTCGCATCATACTTTGCGTGCAAATTTAGAAGTTATAGCTAAGTACTTTTTGCTTTGTTTCGTAAAATTCAAGATGTCTAAATATATACATTTCTATGTATTGAAAATGGAAGTTACTTAAGTAAAAACAAATTTTATACATATTTTTTTTTGGGGGGGAAGGAACTGAATAATGAATGAATTCAAAATAATGACATTAAAATAACATTAAATTTGTGATATGTTTTTTGAGAGAATTTGCGTGCACTATTTTAAATTATTTTTACAACACATTTCGAGATTATTTAATTATTTTATTCGATTTCTTTAATTAATACCGCACAAAAGCAACAAAAGCTGGTTATTGGTGTTAGACTTCCCGATTTTGAACTATTGTCACATGATGAAGACAACACATCATCCATACTTTATACTCCTTATTTTTAAACCATGCTAGTAAAGATTTTTTAGACCAAATTT
>BMAW01000574.1:556339-598183 GCA_019974015.1 Nephila pilipes | reverse complement strand
ATATATATATATATATATATATATATATATATATATATATATATATATATATATATATATATATATATAAAGAGAGAGAGATTTAGTAATTGGTCTATGAACGTCGCACTAAAAAGCAACACGAAATCTATTGGCGACCGACATCGTAATTCTGGACAGACAGACAGAGAGATTAGTCATTAACATTTTACTCGTAAGTTACGTCACAAAAGCTTTCTTTCAAAATTCTTCTTCTGTTTATAAAATCATTTTCTATCGATGGGTTCTAAATCAATTAATCACATCAGCAACTTTTTACACAACGGAAAATTAAACGAACTTTTTTTTTTGTTTATTTCATTTACCGGGGGAAACCAACTACTATAATTACGAAAAACGTTGAACATGTGCCAAAATTTTTTCAAAAGATTCAAAGATTCTATTCAAAAGATTACGCTAGTTAAATTATGAACGAATTACAAGCTTTAAGATTTTGAATCAGTAAATTAAATTTAAATTATTCTAGATTCCAACCTATTTTCATAAAATCATTTCGCAGTTTTTAGAAATCGCTAACTGAAACGTTTATAATATTAAGTTACCTAACAAAAAATCATTAAAAAAAAAAACATTTTTTACTACTCAAAAAGTTAATCAACCGAGCAATTTCTTAAATCAAGAAATATCTTTTTTTTCTTGCAAAGTAAGAGGAAGACAACACAACTATAAATTACAGAGCCTTTTTGATTTTTTGAATATCTCAGAAATTCTAAAAAGAATCTTTCATCTACTATATTTTGAAAGAAAAGTAATAAGAGTTTTATTTCCTTTGATCCGTTTTCTTCCAACCGGGGAATACAGTCAAAGACTAATGGATAAATAAGTGACGTGAGAATGTGAACACCCTACTTCACACGGAGTCAAAGGTATGGGAATTTACAAAGTAAAAAATTACATTACAACCAACGTTGTTTCATTCAAAGGAATTAATGCATTGACCTTTTAAAATGTTTAAAATCGTTAGAGCAGAACACTTTTGGATGCAGGATGTCTAGGTGAACTCTCCAGTTTCACATGTAGCAAATTGCTTCCGAATTCATTTTCTCTGGACAGATGGTGTGCTTCACAAGTTCTAAACACTTGAATAGAAAAGCAAGAGTAGACATAGTAGAGAACCGACTATTTATCGCATGTGATTTATTTAAGTGGGGCAGACGCCTTAAAGTTAAACACCTCACAATTATTTTTTTGAAAAAGTTCGGGTTTCTTTTTTTTTTTTTTTTGGTTTTTGGTCAGATTTCATGTTTATTAAATTTTTGTAATTAAAAACATGTGAAGTATCAGACATACACACACACATATATATACTAAATTAAAATATTTATCTTGCCATACGTATCTTACTATGTTAAATACAAATAGCAAAATTAAATTTAAATTTTCCATTTAAGATATTTTAATAAAAGCAAGACCTATATATATATATATATATATATATCGTTTACTCTACACATCGAGTCGTGAGTTCAAGTCCTGAAGCCAACAAAGACCCATTGTGTAACGGACTTCACGCTCGTTAAATCTGGTAGAGGTCCCCAATCTTCTTGATAGTGTGGTGTCGAAGTATTTTTTATGTACAAAACTGCAAAAACAGAAATGTCATGTCAAAAGACAAAAATAAAATGTCAAAAGACAAAAATAAAATCCTACAATATTAGCTAAAAGCAGCCAAATTATTGCTAGACATATAAAGAAAACAGCAATACAGTAGTAGAAAGAAAAAATCGAAATAATTAACTGAAATTAGAACAGTGGTTGTGATTGTTTGTTAACGTCGCACTGAAAATCAACAAGGGGGTTATTGGCGACGGACCTTGAAAATCTGAGTCTCGATAAAGTGACGAGGACGACATCGAGATGGCACTTCTCTCTCCAAACTTCCACATCGCTCAATGGAAGGGGGAACTTCAACGTTTAACAGGTCCACGAAACGGAGAGTCTTTAGTGAGCATCAGGGTTCGAACCCGTGACTCCAGGTATAGATCAGATGATATATAGTATAGGAACAAGAGTTATAACTTGTAATTCTTGTTTCTATACTAATTTAAGTTCATTATTTCAATCTTTTCTTTATATGTATGAACACATATATATGTGTATGTTTATATTTTACATATGTATATTCAAAGTCCGGAGCTCTATATTTATAACATAATACATTTAAGAGGTATTATACTTAAAAGTTTTCTCAAGTAAAAAAAATAGACATAACTTAATTGTTTTATTTTAAAGAATCGAATATGTAAATAAAAATTTTAGCAAATCTTGTCTACGAAAAATAAACAAATAAGCAATAACTGCTTAAATGACTATTGAAACAACGAAGTCTATTTTCCTTTCGATAAATTTATAATTTTTATCCCTCTTTTTTTTTTTTTTTTTTTTTTTAAATAGAGGGTTCCCGTTTTAATACGAAGAAGAAGAAATCGGTATTTCTATGATTTAAATTACCAAAATGACTTCTAATTTGCTCTATATTTAATAAACTACAATTTGTAAACGAATAACTTCTTTTCGTGCGTGTTTTTTCAGTCATAAACCAAATATTTTAAAGTGCATTAACTACGTTTCCTGCTTGTGATTAATATTCGAATTAAAATCTTCAAAAATATTTCTGATTATTGTCCCATTACTACCTTAAGCTCTAATAATGTTTGAACCCCATTTTGCGACTAAAATATAAATTAAAGAATAAATGAGATCAGAAATCTTGAAAAACTTCGTTTCAAAAAAAAAAAAAAAAAAAAAAAATTACTGCAGAAGTTCATACAAATATGAAAAATGTTGTTCTGGATATTCGTCAATTAATTCTTTAATTTTAATTCAATTTCTTTCAATTTTTAAAAGCAAACCAATTACTCAGCAGACAAGTCATGCAAATTTCATTCAAAAGACGCATACAAATTACTGGACAGCAAACCTATTTAAGTAATTGTCTTTTCTTTAGAAAATCGCCTTATAATTGTAATTCCCCTTTTATTTCTTTTAAAAACATTGCTTGAGCTCAAATGAAAATTCTACTTACTTTGAGTCTGACCATCATGACATATGACTGAAGCTTAATTTGAACGCACATAAATACATTTGCCTACTTCAAATAAAAATAACAAAAGGAAAATATTTTACCTGGCATTTTAATAAAAGGTAATCCAATATCTGGAAGTTTAATATATATTTTTATGCGTTATTGCATACATGTTTATAACATTTAAATTAATGTCACGGTAGTAAATTTCCATTAGATAAAGAAAATGAGGCTTTAAAGCAAGTACAATTATGCAGATAATATAATTTCCCCCACTGTTTATTTACTTATTCCCGTTCACAGTATTTCAGATTTATGTAAAGCAGATTTATGTAAAGCAAAGAAATATTACCTGTCTGTAAATCAAAAAAGTCGGATGAGTTCACAGATATAACTTACCTAAAAAAAAGGTGGAAAAAGAATTCATTAAAACTATATAATGATTTAAACATAATTCATAGAACAACAGTTCGTGCAATTTCATACAATTAATTATTTTCGTACAATTTATTGATTAGTTTGATATATAAGTATTAAACTAATTACTAGATTGTACTAAATGAAACATCCATTAAATATAATCGTGTTTATTAGTTATTCATAAACTTTTTCAATAAAATGTGAGAAAAAGAATGAACTTTAACATAAAAATCTTTTTGTATAATTTGGTTAAAATTTTAACGCAAATTGGGGTCACTTCGTGTCTTGGATACTATTTGCCTGCTCTAGGAATCGAATATATGATTTATACTATAATATAATATTATACAGTTAAGATACAATACAATAGTATTCCATTATCATAATTCTATATCCATTATCACTAGAGAAATACAACGGAACGTTTTTATCAATACATTTTTTTATTTTTTGTAGAGAATAAAGATCTAACCATCCATTATCTCACAAAAAGTCACGCAAAATATAAATTTCAGTTCAATTTTCCATGACTCAGGCTTGAAATAAAAGCTGAATTTTGGGAAGACCTATGGCGCCATTCTGATTATTTGCTGCGGCTGGAAGAAAAACATTCCAGACCGCAGTCATAAGCTCTACCCTTAAGCTACTAAAAGGAGTGTGTGCTTCTTCTTCATTAATCTTATTAAACAGGTTGGAAATTCTACATGATTCGTGTCAAAGGAATTTTTTCTGGCTTTAGGCTTTGGTCGAATAAATTCCAAGCCCAAACACAACAAAATGGTAGATTTCAAAATATGAACTTAGGATATATTTTTGTTCAGACAGAAACTGGAGGAGGGGGATCGTTTAAATTGTATTTTCTCAGATTTTATATCAGCACTAAACACTATATATTTCTTTTATCTTGATTTAAATAACTTTAATACAAAACTGCATATATATCACGATTGATATAATTCTAAATCATTAATAAAATTTGCGCTGTTATATGGAAATTCGAATCCTCACAACAACAAGTTTGCAAACTGCAAAATTATTAATTTTTTTTTCGGATACATAATAGTTTTCATAGCATATTTTTTTTTTCTTTGATAACCTCTACTTCACGGGAAAATTATGTATATTAAACAAGCAACAACGCGTTACTACTAGTGGTAAGAAACTTGGGAGAAAGCCCAATTTTAAAGGATAGATCTTACAACACTACTTCACTATAAAATCCTCTTTATGTATTTTTTAAACCCTCTTTTTTACAAGAATATGGAAACGGTGCACACATACTACATGAGGAAATAAAGATTTAATAAATACATAAACTTGAATAAAAAAAGAAAAACAGCTGCGATGGGGGGAAAGGCGCGAAATTTCCAAATGAATTCATACCACCCCTTCTCGTGAAATTTTCAACACTGTTTTCGTGGCCAAGTAGAGGACGCAAATAATGAAAGCAAATTCGAAACAAAGTTGCATTTCTAACGGATGTGAGGAATCTTTTATTAAAAAAAAATTTTTTTTGACAAAAAAAAAGAAAAGAAAAGCGACCAACTCGTTTTTATTACATCCGTTCACAAATACCAGAATAAGAAACTTAAAGTAGGGGGAGGGGAGAGAAAAAAAGAAAACTGGCATCCCTCCAAGTAGCGACCTCTGTAGGAGTGAAATAAAAGTGGCCGAGAGCCAACCTTTTCCGGAACATGGCGGAAAGTTGGCAGTCTTCCAGATCCCCCGAAAATGTCGTTTGCCTCCTACCCCCCTCCAAATCGACCTCACCCTCAGAATCTGGTTCAGATCTGCCTTGTCGTCATAAAAGGGAAAAGGCACGTGTTTATAGTATAGAGATTACTGAAAAGAAAAAGATGTGGACAATACTTCCCATTATCAACTCAGACCAACCGCAAATATTCCGTTTCAGTGAGAATTTCCCCATCAATCAAAAATTACGAGAAACAGAGATGCCACATGAAAAAAACTAACAACCCATTCGTTACCCATTTTGTACGTCAGCACGTCTTATTCATCATTTCTAGAAAGTCAAATTACATCTTACTCGTAAGAGAAATTCATGTTCAAGGGAGTGAGAATGAAAAATAGTTATCATCATACTTTCATTAGTCTTTCCGGTTTAATTCTTCCCTTTTTTTTGTTATATAATATCAATGAAAAGTTCATCTATTATTTAAAAAAAAACATTCCTATAATAATAAAAACTGGAGCAATCGACTGACAATAGATTTCAGTGGATTACATACGTAAAATTCATTACTTCTTATAAAAAAATCATTCTAAACAGCTCGTTAGAAGTAATAACATTTTCCCCGAAGAGTTAATTACTGCTAATATACCATTGTACGGAATGAGCTTTTTTTTTTTTTTTTTTTTTTATTCATCTTAGCCGAAATATACGTATAACGTTTATAATGTACCAAAATCTTTGCAAAAGACTGAAGACTCTGAGCAGCAGTTCAAGGACGTTCGCTTTTCATCGGCATCATATACCACCGAAAGTCATTATTTATTAATTCCAATAATTCATGTGAGTAAAAAGTGGTTAAAGAAGCACAGAAAGAACTTTTATTCACTTCTATTTTGCATGTTATGCTTTCGTATAGAATGTTTCAAATAAAATTAAAGAAGATGAGATGTCTTTTCCAACAAGAAAAACAGCCAAACAAATAAGTTGATTTAGAACGACAGTGTCTTACAAGTCCTTTACAAACTTTGGTGAAAGAAACAGATAACATCCATATATGATAAATGCTAAATATAAGTAAAGTACAATAGGGGGGGGGGGTTAATTTATACAGAATATAAGCTTCTTTTTTTTTGTTATATTTTAACGCTCCAAACAATGATTACCATAAGGGGCACCAATAACCGGTACTCGACTTGTTTTGTATGCCGCAGGGGAATACAAGACTAGTGATGCATTTACATTACTATATAAAATTAGGTAAACTTAATGAGCGTGATACAGGTAGAGTGTGACGAACATGCTCAAGGATCGCATTGATTGCATTATCCGTTAAAATTGTCGTACCATTAAACGATTCGCCAGAAGCGATACAATGAGTGAAATTTGTTTATTTCTTTTCATTCTCTCTCATGCATATAGAAACCGGTGACTTGATAAAATAACCGGTGACTTTAAGTACGATAAGCTTAACACAGAACCGATTTGTACAGCATTTTGTTACCATTTACTAAATATAACAAGTCTGTCATTTCAATATAATGCATATGTGATAAAATATTATGCCATATTTAAAGTGATACATTAATCTTTTTTTTTTCCATAGTGATTTCGTTCTTCGTCACGTAAAAGCATTTATTTGTCAAGGAAAAGGATCTGACAGTTCTCGTAGCTCAAATATTGAAAAAGAATAATTTATACAAATAATTTATTACATAAAAGCTAAAAATTCTTAATTTCGTTACATAAAATTCAGTTTCAATAGTTTACACGGAATTAAAAAAAAAAAAAAAAAAAGGAAGGGGGTAATAATTGGAACTTAAATAAGATTAAAATTGTTAGAAAATAATTACAGAAAACAATAAATTTAATATAAATTTTTTGAAAATATCGACTCTTTTCTAAAAAACAATTTGTAAAAATCAGTAGAAAAACACTTCGTGAAATATGACTAAATGGAAGTGATGAACAATTAGAAATTGGAGGAAGATCTCAGCCCAAAAGAAGTAAAAAATCAATTCCTTGCTCAAAATTACGAGTAAGAAATCTGATACAGAAATTAAACGCTTCATGGTGAAACAGATGTCTAACTATACGTAAAATCAATGTTTCAGAAGAAAAGGGGATTAGAGGAAAATTGAGTCTTCTGTTATATAAAAAAGGGATTACTTGAAATGTGAGTCTCCTATTATAAGGGCGAGTTAATGGCATATGCAGAATAAGAAATATGTTTGATAAAAAGTTAATTAATTAATTAAAATTAATTGCGTTTATCTCATGACAAAAATGTTGGGTTTTATTCTTTCGATTAATATAGGGAGAAAAATATTTTTTTGAGATTTCCCTTTGTATAACAGATCATTTTTTTTTTGTCGTTTATTCTAAGAAACTGTAAAGAATATCAAACATAGAATTAAACCACAATATTTCTGAATCCAAGAAATGCTTCGTAATTTTACTGAAGCTCGAATAACAGAAGTAAGAATAGATCTAATGGACGAAAATTGCATGGGCTATTTAAATTAAACCATATCATTAATACCTAAATCAATTCAACTGTTTTACATTCCATAAGTGCACCGCTTCTAAACTGAAGTTTAAAACTGAATAATTTTGACAGTTCTAATTCAAATATAACATTCATTCGCATATAAACTAAGCTTTCCATCAAATTTCAACAAAAGCAGTTTTGTCACTAACATTTAGTGGAAATCAATGGAATATTCAATACCCCATTTAGATGTCAATATACATCCGACGAATCGTAAAACGTTTTAATAAACACACATTGAATGAATTGATTGATTCGTGTGTTTCCGAACGGAATGAACCAATGCCTGATGAATATCCTCCGTGAATATTATTCCGGTAGCTCTGGATTAGCTCAACTAATGATTTTAGTCCTTCAATACTGCTTGCCACCAGTGACCTTGAGGTTCTCCATTCCAAACAGATGTCCGCCTACTTCTAAATGCTTTCAAAAACGGAAATGCTAGATGGCTGAACGAGTTCTATTCAGGACTCGGTGTAAAAAAAAAAGTACCTTTCCCACCCTGAAAACAATTGTGTTAAACATCAAATACCGCCATTATACAGACAGGATGTTATTGATCGCAGAACACAGCCACCTGCTCCAATCCCATGCGGACGATGATAGAAAGATCCCGCGGGAGTAACGAAATTCAAGAAAATGGGCAAAGGTAATTATTGAAAAGAGGTAGCGCAACGAGTGACGCCGTCATTTCTCCTAATGATTAACGAAGAAGTCCCCTCTCCGGGAAACCGAATCTCTCAAATGCACCTGCAATAAAAGATCTCTGCTTCGGAATCGGAAGTGGGATTCTGAGAGGCAGCGTTCAATCATTAATGCAAAAGGAATGACCTGCGAAATAACGCGCCGGAGAATCATTCCACTACATGGGGCACGTTTCTTCCAGTAACAGCATCGTAAATAGGAGCTGCAATGAGAGGCCACTACTTACATAGACATCTACGGTTTTCCCAAATCGTTACTCTCTTTCAAACAAAAATAAATATATTTGTGTGTGTGGAACAATGCCACATTATTAGAGCACGATACAATAGAATAGGATCGAAAAGCAGAGGTGGAATAAATAAACCAACAGAGGCCAAACGACAACCCTTTTTGTAAATGAAAAGTCCACAGAACTATTTTTCGAAATAAAAGTAAACACACGTTTGCCTTTTTATTTCCATTTTAAATAAGAGTTTGCGATGATTATAATGAAAAAAGCAACACAAAGTCACACACACAAATATATTCATTTTTATAACATACCTTTTTTTTTCGTAACTGATCATGTAACTTTTTAATTATAAAAAACTTTCAACGGATTTGCTAGGCCAGAAGTGTAATGTAAAAACAGTCTAATATTGAAAGTGTCAATAACAAATTAGTTGAAATTGTGAAGTCTCATTTGTGATTGTGAATATTTATTAATGTCGCCGTTTTCTTAACGATTGAATATATTATTTATTTAAGGCTTTATTAAACAGAGGTGTTTTTTTTTTTTTTTTTTTTTTTTTTGATGAATGGGGCTAAAGATTTGTGCCAAAAATATACGCTGCAAGTAATTGCAATTGAAAAATTAAGGCAACCGATATAGGTTTCACTTTACGAGAATGCGTACATCAAACAAATTCATTGATTGGAGAAATCCGGCTTTGAATGACAAAATGAACAAAGGCTTTACAAATTTATTTTCGAAAAGGATAAGACTCGACCTTTTCTCCAATCTCACCACAGATTGTGTATAGCAGACAAATAATTTTATTTTTACTCCATTTCAGAAACGAGGGCAAATTCTAGCAGCCCGCTATCTTTTAGTCCGCGTCGATTGGTTCTTCACTAAACAAAGGCGACACTAAGAGGAGGGTCCTCTATTGTGCAAGCCTTACCGTGAAAATTTCCGATACTTTCTAATGCTAATGAGTACTCAAAACTAAGCTCTACTCTTGGACTTTCTCTTTAGCGGAGTTGATAGACTACTAAACCTCATCCCCCAGGCTATATCAGGTTTCGTATAGTGGCTTGTTATTTCATGCATCCACTTGGTTGACGTAATTGTGATGCAGCAATCGCTCAAACTCATCGGGAATAACAGTGAATGTTGCGCCTAGATTACAATGAAAGCGTGAGTGGAGGGTGATCAGTACTCCATCCAACCCTTGAAAATGATGCAGGGGTCCTTCTTTAGTTAACATCATAGAGAGTGGGAAGTGTTTCATCAACTGTTGCAGCCTTATTTTATTTCCACATTAATGCATCAACTGTATTTTATTAACTGAAGTATTCATTTTCAGCAGGAAAGGGGCGGAAAGCTTTTTTTCCATTTCTTCTCTTTCATTTTCATTGATTTTTCGAAGCCTTTGAGACCCCCTTCAAAGGTAAAATTTCCTCCAATATCAATATTTTGCAACTTGATATTACCAATTGTAGTATTTTATATGATATTACAAGCATATCTGACGTTAACTACAATAAAATATGACATCACTAGCTTAAAGGATTTCAGCGTTGTAACTTTAGAACGTAGATTTTTATTATATAATTAATGGTAAATTTCTATATATAATAAAACTATTTTACATTAAGAATATCGAGGCAAAGTAATAGGTACACGTTTTATTACAATGAGATCAGAATGTAGAAGAAAAAATATGCGTATAATAATTACACCTGACATAATTGCGTCTCCTTATTTCGTAATTTTTAAAATTAACTTTTTTTTTCTATTATAGTCACATCAATCATCGAATTTAAATTTCAAAAAAACAATTAATAATTTGTTTCAAAAATCAAATCGCAATAAAAGTCTTGATATTATAATAAAAACGCTTTCAAAACAAAGCAATTATCGAAAAATTACAAAAACCTCTATCTATCTATAAATAGGTGACGCTGTAATGAATGAAAAGCATGGTGACCTTGAATGAACAGACACTATGTGACGTATACTCCAATCGAAATCAGACTTCTCGTTATGTGAGAGAGTTGCAAATTTTTTTCCGCAACTGTGATGAGTTTTCCTCCAGAAAGGGCCGGCGAATAATTGTTACAAGTGAATGAATTACGGTAGATATATTTTTTTTATGGGAAAAGGAAAAATGAAGGTCGATTTATTGTTAAGAGAAATCACTAAAGAAATTATTTTTCCTCTCTTCGACGGATTAAACATGTTTCAAAGTTTGTAATATATTTGGGAAAGAATGATGTACTGAGAACAGTTACGTCCAAACCGGTCTCGCAATCAATTTCTTAAGGAAAGGGAACGAATTGAAAAAGTGTTTTTGTGTAAGTTTTCAGAAATAACATTAATAATGGACCTTGAGGAATCGAATAATTGTTTGCGTTGATTTGTGTTTTTTTTTCTGTGAATAAGTGCTGTAGTAGCTGCTTAACAATTGGGGAAACACAAAGTAGTTGAAAGGATTTATTTTGAAAGAATTTTTAATATTTTCTAAAACTATACACATCTTTCTTTCTCAAATGTCTTTGATAAATTCAAAACGAATACTCTCGTATGGATATATGCTTCATAATATACTAATATATATATATATATATATTAATATATTATGATAATATTACTTCTACCTACCGTTGACGGGATGTAGAAGTCAAGAATGGGAAGTGTCGTCCTCTTCACTAGATACAGGCTTAAGGTTATGAGGTTTGTCGCCAATAACCCTTGTGTTATTTCTAGTGCGTTAATAAAAACAACCAAGCAATCAAAAAGGCATATATTTAAGAATAGCTCTTCTTTCAATAAGTAGATAAGAAAATTAATTTTAAAATTTTAACACGATTTCTGGAAATAATTATTAGTCAATAACTATTCACAATTTCCGATATATTCTGGTATCAAAATGTGCATCTCTTCACACACACAAACTGTACAATTAAACTAGAGGACTTTAAATTAAATCAAGCGTTTTTTTTTTTTTTTTTTTTTTTTTTTTTTTTGAAGAAGAAGAAGAAGAAGAAAAATTTCGTAAATTCGATTTAATGCTATTCAAAAATCCGTGATCTTTAATACATAATACGGCTATTGTGTAATTCAGTAGTTGAATTTTTTTTTTTTTTTAAAAAAAAATACTTTCTTTAGTAATTGTATTCAATTGTATATTTGTCTTTTCTTTTTTTTCCCCCCAAAAATTTAAATGTCGAGAACTAAACTAATTTCTCTTGAAGTTCAAAACAATGCTACATTAAAGAATGAATATAATTATTGGATTTTTTCTTACCGGCATATGATACCCTTGCGACTTGCATATTGTGAAAAATATACACGTGTTCTTAACTTGTAACATATTTTTAAAAAAGAATAACTTATTATTCTTTTTCTCTAAATCAGAATACAGAGAGAATTTGTTTTCGTTTTAAAAATGGACACATGATTTCGCTTAAAAATGCCAGGCTCGCAAAACAATCAGTTAGTATGAAAAATTTTAGATCAAGAAAAATCAAACTGACTATATATATATTTGTTCCTTCACTTTTTTTTTTTTTTCACTTCTGATGACAATTAAGGAATAGTGTGTTTATTATGATATACATGTTTTTTTTATTAATATTTTTTCCATGCTTGTTTACTTAAATATTTATCTCTTACAACTTATTAATCTACAATGTGGATCGTGAAGTTTTAGAAAAATATTAAGAAATTAACTATGGCAAGTAGTTATATAATGTTCCATTTTACTAATTACTACATTTACAGTATTTTTATTATTGTTTTTCAAGAAATTAAAAGAGAGAGGGAAAATAAGTTCAGAATAAATTATGTGTTTCCACATCTGTTACACTTAAATGTTGTGAAAGAAAACTGTATGAGTGGCAAGCTGCATTAACGGTATTTTGTTCTGACCATCTTACCGCAAAGCCAATCAGATGCGGTCCGTTTATCACCCAAAAAATAATGATTCAAAAACTACTTGAAATATCTCAGCTTAATGGTATATGTAATCATCTGTCGTTCTACTGCAGTTTATTGATTTGTTTGACCTATTTTCTCGGAAGGGCTATATTAAAATCTTTTTTTTTTTAATATTCGGCTGCAATTACAGCTGTTTTGCGAAGTTTCATTCGATACGAAATTTTCATTTTTCGCTGTTGGATTTTATTTATACCCAAACCATCGCAACCCTTTTTTCTGGTAGTACTTAATACAACGAACCTCAGCAACAGTTTTTACAGAAATTTTTAATGTTTTCACATTTATGCGATTTTGATAACCTGTTACGCATACAAGAGAGAGAGAGAAGAGTTGAACATGTATTCATCACTAAATTTCTAAATATAGATTAAGTGAGAAATTTAACAGTCAAAACATTGTTATATCGTATGCATCTCGGAAATCTAAGAAAGGCATAATGCACGTTTTAAGAAAAAAAAATTTTTAAATAAATTTGAACCATTACTTATAAAAAATAACTTACCACAAAAATCCTTTATCTTTTTTGCTTCAAGAATAACACTGAAAGCACCGCATTAATTACTTTAAAGTCCCGAATTATTTACAAACTAAAAATGAATCTTATTATTTTTAAAAGAAATAATGATATACTTAGATTTGATAAAATGATATATCAATATCGCACAAGGATTCCAACTTAGGAGTTTACCTTTTGAGATAAATACGGGATCAAGGTACCAAAGTGATTTCTCCTCTCTCCCATGGGGTTTACTATCTTTTGTAAACAAGGATAACGCTCCCCGTCCCAGGATGTCCTAGCGATCTTTCCCTATTTTCGATCCTAATCCTTACCAATCCAAAACCTAAATTCTCCCTCCCCCTTCTTCTTTCATCTTACGTCTAGATAGATCAAAGCCATGCATTTGTAACAATTATTTACAGGAAGTAAATTAAGGAGTATTTAGGCAATCGTGACAAAAATATGGCTGAACCAATAAAACTAACCAAACAAATTTCTTTTACGGTTAAACAATGGTGAGACGATCCGGTTTGGCTATTGGCGACTGTTTGAGATACTAGTAACTCCTTGAGAAAGGTCAAGGAATACATGATTACTTTCGACAAAATAAAGAATGGATAATGAATTTAAGACACTGTTTCTTTCCCCTCCTCAACCAACGAGCTACGGATAGATTTTTAATATATATATATATATATATCTCTCTATATTGCCTGCTATATCTGCTCTCCTGCCCTTTCTCTTCTCTCTCCTTATATTCCTTCTTTATTAATGTCAAATCCTTTATATTTTGAGCAACAGCAACGTCCTCATTCATTTTTCAAAGCATTATTAGAAATTAGCAGAAATTATTCTCTCCTTTATTGGGTCATTAAAAAAACATCACCATACTTTTATAGATTAAGATTAATTTGCATAAGCTTACAACCATTTATTATTATCAAAAAAGAGTATTTGTAAGAAAGTTACAAGAGAAAATAGTCAATTAAGTTATTTAAAAAAAAAGATATTTTAAATGAGATTAAAGTTGACAGTGTCTTTTTTAATAAGTAAATAAAAAACACTTTTATCACCACTAAACGGGACTAATAAAGGATGGAAAACGTATCTTTTCCCATAAGTATTTTTTTTTTTTTAAATTTAAGATGAAGCATATATGATGCAATATTAAAGAATATCCACATGCCTATAAATTACCAAGAATACTTAATTATTCTCAAGTAAAGTACTCCTTCAATAATCTAGCATTTCAATTTTCCGGCCCCAGAAATCGAGTGTTTTTACACAACTGACAAGCCTGGGTAATGTAAGCTATCCATACAAAACAGTGCATTTTTTGCTGTTTTAGTCATTTTGCGTGTTTGATGCTTTACATGTGTGAACTGTAAAATTTTAGTAAAAAATAACAAACCGCCTTTTGCAGTTTAAATGCGTTATTTTTAGTGATTTTCCAAACATTTGGCGTTTTCGGTAATCCGGTGGTGCTCTGTTCCGATATCTACCGGATTACCGAGAGAGCATAGTATTGTTTTTTTTTTCCCCAGCAAGAATTTGTAAATGCATGAAAAGTTCAAAATAAAACAATTTACAGCAGTTTGTTTGACTTTCTCCAAGACCTTGAAAAATAATCATGATTTCCAATTTTATAAAAAAAAAATCGTGCCATTTTTCATCATTTTTTTTTAACTAAGACTTTGAATTTGATATTCAAATTATATTCAAATTAAAATTAAATACGAAACATATTTTTAACGGGAAAAGCAAAAGTTACCTTCCAGTTAATAGTTGACTGAACAATTAAAGAGATCTTAAAAAATAAACTAATGGTCACTTTTAACATTATAATTTAATCATTGTATTTATGAGTCGCGATAGTCCAGTGGTCAAAGTTGAGTATTTGTGACCGACGATGTTCGATTCGTATCAAAAATTCCAATCGAACGGGTGTAATAGAGCTAATACTCATTAAATCAAACTAAGTCTCACATTTATCGTGTGAGGTAAAAATATTATAGAAGAGTGAGGTACTAAATCATTTCAGCTTTAATATTAATTTAATTTAATTTAATTTATATCATTTCACCGAGAGCCTTAATAATGAGTACCAACACCAATAACACTCGTGTTGGCAAATTAATTCAAAACACCCAATTTGCTGGTTATACCCTTATGTAATAATATAAGTAAGGCAATTGCCTTCCTCATATTATATATATATATATATATATATATATATATATATATATATATATACACATATATATATCTGTGTGTGTGTGTGTGTGAAATCTTCATGTGCAGTTATTCATTGTGGAGTTATTTTTGTTTATTTGATATCATCATGTTAATTTATAAATGTTTGAACACTTAAATAATTTAGAGAAATTGATCACATTATGACTACATCGTACGTCAATTAACTTGACTCACACAGCAAGAGTCTGAAGGGATAAAGAATTATTATATGGAGCCAAGTGTTTTTATATTATAGAGGGAGGGGAGAAAGAATTTCTCTAATTCGTGCAATTCCAACAGTAAATTGAGGTTCGGGAAGCAAATAACAAAACAAAGTACACATGACTCTTAAAGTGGAAGTTACAGTGATTTAAATGAAGTAATTGTAATTTTAAAAGAATTGGCGTTAAGAATTTTCATTTTTTAAAAAAAAAAAAAATTATATAATTTATATCAAATATATGGAATTTATTAAATGAAGTATTCTTTCGAAATATAATTTATTTAAATACTTTTCACTATTGAATATTTTTCCCATATTCAAATTGCATATTCCGTTCTCTTTTTTTTAACTCTCTCATTTAAATCTATTTGCATTGTGTAGCAAATTACATTGGATCACACAGTAAACTAGTTTAACCCCACTTTTCAGTCATAAGCCTAAAAAACAATTTTTAATTTGTTACTAATGCCTTCATTTTTATCTTCGGCTGCAACTTCGATGGATTATAGTTTGGATAAGTTTACTTTCAACAGAAGTTGTTTCAGTTTTGGTTTCAAGACTATTTCTGAGTAGACTTCATTTTTTATGATTTTAATTACAACTTTTTAACTTCACCGTAAGAGAATTGTCTAGCTTATAATTTATTTACATATTCTATACATAAATTATTTCTTATTATCTCTTTAAGATTTACAATTTAGTCGTTTCTAAATAGAGAAAATTTTTAAATTTTGCGCGTTCGGGTGTAATTTCAGAGAAAAAAATCAATTTATACCAAAAGAGAGAATAAGTTACAATAAAGAGTGTTTGTTTTGAAATAAAACTGGAGAGTTAATTCAAGAATGCCTGTCAAACATTTTTTTAAAGGGGAAAAAAAGGGAGGAAATGAAAAAAAATATTGTTTTTTGTTTCCTCCCCCTCGACCTTTTAATGTCAAATGAAAAGAAAAGAAGAATTATAATAACCTTTCCACAACTTTTAAAAAAATTGACACATTTTCTTCCTTTTTTGTCATAACGAATGCATATTTGGAAAGTATACATCTAACACAGCTGGTTCAGTTAAATAAAAATTTAAGAAAATGCCGATCAAATGATTCATAAAGCAAAAAGAAATGACAGATAAAAAATAAAATATTCTGTTGCAGTCCAGAAGTGAAACACGCTAACAGCACAATTTTAAAAAAAGAAAGAAATGAGGGTATTTCTCTCTGGAAATGATAGAAAAGCAGACTTTTCCTCGTAAAGCTTTAAAAAAAATGTGGATCGAACGAAACCAACCCCCGGGCTCAAAACGGGGACTTTCGAACACAAAAAGTACGAACTGTACGAAGACCCCGAAAGAGGATGGAAAAGGGGGAAGAAGATGGGGAAAAAAATTCTATTTGGGGATCGTGTCGTCTCAGCTAATGGGATCCAGCTGTTAGAGCTCGAAAAACGAAACGAGAAGGATTTTATTTGGGTTTATTTGGGGTAAAAGCGGCATGCCCAAGGGCAAGAGGGGAAAAACTGTGTCATCTAATAAGCTTTCCTTCCACATATCACTATTAGAAGCTTAAGTGAAATAGTGGAAAGTAACCATCTAAAATCCGTGAAACACGAAAAATTAAAATGTTCGATAAACAAAGAAACTATGTGTTAAACTAATTTGTCGAACAAAAAGTAAGAAAAGGGGGAAAGAGAGAAAACACGTTCAATGATATGAAGAAATCCGGAATATCTAAGTTTAAAAAACTGTTTAAGGAACACTGGAATAAAAGAAAGTACGCATTTTTCCATTTCAATGCATGAAAATTTATATTTTGAAAAAAATGCTGCTCCTGATAGAATTTTATTATGAAATAAATAATAACTCGAGATGTGAGTTAAAATTTACATTTAACATATGAAAAAAGTCCCTCCTCTGTTTAAGCATATATAATAAAAGATGAAAATTAATAAAATAATGAATATTTTCTCATCTTTTTACGTAAATGTAATAAATGGGAAAAAAATTAATATAATCTCAATAAAAACAAAACTAACATTTGCATCTTTTTTTTTTTTTAATAAAAGCGTTTTTTAACATTTGATTTTCAAAGTTATTTTTTATTCGCTTAAAATCTTAAAAATGGTTTTGTTTTGTTAATTCACTATAAATAAAATATTCTAGAACATTTATGATAATGTGTTGATGATGAAAGCTTAAACAAGTTACATAATTCGAACATTTTTATTCGCAATTTTAAAATAATATTATTTTCATACTTATCTATATATAAAACAATTTCTAAATAAAAACATTTACAGTTTAAAAATAGCACCAATTTTATGATGTAAAAATTGAATTCCAGTTGATTAATGATGCTATTGATCGAAGCGAAACAAGGAGCCTGTCGAAATAAACTAGAATTTTTGTAAATAATGGTTTTGTCGTTAATTTATAAGACTGAATAAAATTTAATTTATTCCATCGCAAATAAATAAATAAAAAGCTTGTCGATATAAGCATTTTTAATCCTTCCAAAATCAAAAAATTAGTTGCTTAAAAATGTCGAGCATTAATATACAATGGCTTCAAGGAAAATATACATTTAATACTCAGTTTTTCGATTTAAAAAAGAAAGAAAAAAAAACACTGGAATTGCTTAAAAATGTCGAGCCTTAATATACAATGGCTTCAAGGAAAATATACATTTAATATTCAGTTTTTCGATTGAAAAAAGAAAGAAAAAACACTGGAATTACATCTTATCAATTTATTTTAAGGCAGATGAGTTTGAAAACATTTTTTTAAAAAAATACCTATATTCACTTATAATCACAAGTTTTTTTTTAAAAAAAAACCTTTTGAGAGATTTTACAATTTTTTCCAGTTCCATATTTCTTGGCAACCCGATTTTATCAAAGAACAGAAAACACGTAATGAATTAAAATTTTATTATTTAAGAATAAAAAGTGCGCGTCTGCATAAAAACATGCATAGCCAAAAGCTATTTCTGCCTTGATTACAAGACACAACCCTCCCCACACTCAATGAAACTAAAAGTAAAATAAAATATATTTAAGGAAGAACTCGGTTAAAACTTACATAGATTCAACAAATACGAAATATTTACGAAGCAACTCGGCGTTTAAAATATTAACAAGGTGATATTTGGCGGATATTGATTGAAGCATTCGTGTGTTAGCTTAAGGCAAACAACAGCGATCAGAATGAAAATTCTACACGGAATTAAATAGCTCTAAATAAAGCTACCAAATCTCCACTTTAGATAAGAGCAGTCTTATTACAGGAAGAGTAGACTGCTTGATTTAATTCCGTTTCCAAATCAATCCACACTCATTATTTTTCTTTACCAGACTCCTTCGAGAATGAAGAACCGAAATGAAATAAACCGTATTGAGCCCACTGAATAATTAAAAGCCCCTCGTTTATACTGGGAATGGGTTCTTTTCGGTGGCCTCTTCGCGACGAAAATAAAGCTTAATGAAGAAAGCCCGAATTTCTCCAGAGTTGGCGGTACAGGCCATGTCACGTCAGAAATGCCGAGCCATGTAGAAGAGTAACGAGTTCATTTAGTTTTTCCCACTGGCATTCCTGCATACGGGATTTAATTAGGACAGAGAGTTCACCAGACACCCCTTTTCTTTGCTCCGATTTCCCTTTCGTTTTTCCATTTAGCTCAAAGAAGAGCTTAACGTTTGGTTGTGAAATGGGCCGTCTAGCCCATGTATGAGTATTATTTAAGGGGGTAAAGCGATTTTTTACGACAAATATTACAAACTGAGTAAGAAAAAGAGTTGTAGGGGAAAAAAGAAAAATTATTAAATAAATTCTTGCTAAAGGAATTATGATATGAAATACAGGGTTATATTTTCAAAATGAATCATCATATTTCAAAATGCTTTACTTTCATAAATAAACGACATGGAATGATAAGTAATACATGAATGAAAAGGAAAAATTCGGAAGTGTTTTTTTTTTTTACTTACGTTCGATACATCTTCCTTTAATTGCAAGTATAATGTCAATTCGCTATGTAAAATCTTGCCAAACGCGTTGTAAAGCGTCAGGGGTAATTAATTTTACAGTAGCAAAAATCCGTAATTTAAGTTCACATACATTTGTGGGTATTACGGCGCATGCATTTTATCTTTCGTAAACCTTCAAAGGAAGAAATAATATGGGGCCTTACCAGGTGACTTAGATAGCCATCTGTGTAAGTCATCTGGTTGACTGCGACCGATCCAACTGCAACGTACCTCTGTGAAAGCTTCCAAAACAACTTTCGTGAATTAGTTTTAGTTTTTTTTTATTATTATTATTAACGTCGCACTAGAAGCAACACGAGGGCTATTGGCGACGGACCTCGTAATTTTGAACCACGGTCAAATGACGAGGACGACACCTGAGCTGGCACCCCCTCTCCTAACATCCTCACCACGCCAACGGGAGGACTTTGGGCCCCGACAGATTTAACGTGCACCGGCTACACGGCGGGTCTTTGGCGGCCAAGGATCGAACCCGCGACTGAACGAAAACCGTCGGTCACGAATCCGAAGCCATGACCACTAGGCTACCACGGCCACAACTTTCGTGAAACAGCCTAACAATGAACACACGAGGAACATCTATTGTTCACAATATAAGACTTCCACATATTTTCTTTGCATTCATGTCTTACTTATCACTCTGTGCCGTTTATTTTTGAAAATATAGAATTTCGAAATCGTGTTATTCATTCTGAATAACCCTACACAAACATAATGCTGCGCAAGTTATAATTATTCACTAGACGAAAGAGAATAAATTTTGTAAACAATATCGTAACATAAACTTTCAATCAAAAAATATGTTTGCTCGTCCAGTAAACCTTTTCAGTTCTTAAAAATATCCTTAATTATTCAGGATGTTAATGATTCGTCAGTTTAAAAATCCACACACATTACTGGATCAACTTTGTTGAAAGCATCGTTCATTATAAATCGTTTAAGACTGATATGCCCTTCAAAAAGAGCTTTGTCGCAGAAAATTCTTGATCTTCTCGTATTGTATAACACATGTGTAAATTATCGGAAGAAAATAGCCCATAATCTAAATAATCAATCAAAATACGAATAAGTGTGTAATGTATTAATAAGACAAATAAAAATACTTTGAAATCAGTTTTAAATTCCATTACCACAAATACCAAAAGATTATGTTATACAGTTTTAAGCAGACATCTTCCTGGAAGATATATTATTCTTTATTGGCTTACTGCCATATTGTAGCCACGATTCTAAAACTAAATAAGGAGCATCGTGCATATAATCATATATTTATCCATTCTAGACAACAGGTAGAATTTAATCTGTAGAAAAACTCAAAAGTTTGTATGAATGTAGAATAATTTTGAATCAGAAATCAAATTTCCACTCATACAATTCCAATATATTATATTATATCTTTCACTAAAGGACTTCGAATTCAGGAGTTATTATCTGAATATATTGTACATTTAGAATTTTTTTTTATTTATAAATCAAACACTTCGTAAAAAATTAGAAATGTAACTATTTTCACAAAAAATTATAACTATAGGGTAGACATTCATCTATACAAAATACGTAAATGATTCGTCAGTTTCCACCAAAAATGAATTAAAAGATAACAGTGTGTATAGATCTTTAGTTTATTGTTGATGAAAATTACACTACTTACAACAAATTTCAATTTTTGTTTCTGCATCTGGTTAGTAATTTAGTGTGTTTAACTAATTTGGGGATACTGAATTCCTAGAAAGAATAAGATTTTTCCTATTATGTCACACATGTTCTAGATATACAGGTGTGATATAAATGTAATAATTAAAAAAATAAATACATAGATTATAATTTTGTTCACTTGATAACAATAAAAATATACCCATAAGCAAACAAAAAAAATTAATAAGGCACAAAATCTAGAATGTTAATACATACAAAGCGTAAGCAATGCATCAACACCGCATAAATACTGACAACCATGATGACTGCGTGAGTACAATTACCCTAACCAAACCTAATACTAGATTCCTGGCAATACAGAGGGGCCAGCAAGTCGAATTCTTAAGAATGTTAGCTCTTAATATTTCTACGACGTAAATAGAGAGAATACTCCAGAAATTTTCAGGAGTTTTCGACCACTCTATACAATCCAAAGCTTTGAAGGGAAAATTTAAACATGAATCCATAAGTCGAAGAACCTGTAGAGTGTATTATCACCGACTGAGCGTTACCTAATACTAGAAGTTCAGAAGATGCTAGATAATGGCATTATTCAGCCATCAGAGAGCCTTTGGTCGTCTCCTGCTGGCTTGGTTATGAAAAAAAAAAAAAAAAATGAAAGTTTGCGCTTCTACGTAGATTACCGCCACCCCTCAATCAGATCTCTAAAAAGAATGTCTACCCTCTACCACTCGCATAGACGATACACTAAACTGTTTAAAGGATGCTACATTTTTCTCGACCATGGACCTCCGAACCTGTAACTGGTAAACTAAGATATATGCAGCTGACTGAGAATAGGCAGCGTTTATCACTCCAGATAGACTGTTAGAGTTTTAAAGTTATGCTTTTTGGTCTATGTAATACTCCCGAAACATTGGAAAGAATGATAGACAGTCTATTACGTCACTTAAAATGGACAATGTGCCTTTGTTACCTAGACGACATCGTGGTGTTATCTGAAACTTTTGAGAGACATCTTCAATGGTTAAGTGTAGTTCCGAGTTGCATCCTAGAAGCTAGGGTCATTCTCAATTACAAAATTTACCACCCCATATATTAAAATTTGGGGCCATCTTGTTTCAGAAGATGGTATTCGGCCTGACCCGGACAAGATAAAAGCTTTCAGCTGTTTTCCAACGCCAAAGACATGACATCAGAAGTTTTTTGGACTCTGTTCTTATTATCGCCGTTTCCTCAAAGACTTTTGCTATCAGGCTCAAGCACTTAAGGAGCAGCTGAAAGAAAATTCTAAATTTTATCAGAGTCCCGAACAAACCACTGCCTATCACATGTTGAAGAAAGCACTAACTTTCGACCCTGTTTTAGAACTGTTCGACGAGAAGGCTCCCACGTCACTACATATTACAGATATAATGGTTACGAAATTGGCGCATTTCTCGTACAATTACAAGGTTGACAAGAGTAAGTGATTGCATATACTTCACAGAAACTTTCAAAAGCAGAGAAAAATCACTTCATAACTGAAAGGGAATGTTTTGCGGCCGTATGGGTAGTACACAAATTCTAGTTGCACCTTTTCGGGAAGCAATTTAATGTTGTAATAGACCATTATTCTCCGTGCTCATTAAACAACCTTAAAGACTCTTCGGGAAAATTAGCAAGATGGGCATTGCGCCTTCATGAATAAGACATGTCCATTGCATATGAGTGGCAAGAAACATAAAAGTGCAGACAACCTTTCACGAAATCCGTTGGAAGATAACATCGACTCCTTTGAAGAAGTGAACGTCCTCGACTCATTCTTAGATTTTGCGGAGGAACAGAGGAAGGATTCAGAAATCGAAAAAATTATCTCTTCAACACAGAAATCGGAACCAATAGGAACAACTTATGAATTAATTGATGGAGTACTTTGCAAAAAGAACATTAATCCAGATGGAAAAAGGAGTTTACCGGTCATTTCAAAACACTTACGAAAAGATATAGCCCGATATTATCATGACGCACCTACAGTAGGGCATTGAGGATTTGTCAGAACGTACAATAGAGTGAGGAAACGATTATATTGCACTGGCCACTATCGCACTGTATGTCGATAAGTTACGAACTGCCGTGAATGCCAACAAAGAGCTGGCGTTCCGCTTCAGCCGGCTGGACATCTAGTGCCGGTCCCTCCTGCAATCGCACCATTCCATCGGATCGGGATAGACTTTGCTAGACGATTTGCAAAGTTACTGAGGAGACATAAATGGATCATTGTATATACTGATTACTTAACCCGATATGCAATTACGAGGCAATATCTACTGCTGAAGCGCCGGAAATAGCCAAGTTTCTCCTTGAGGACATCATCTTAAAACGTGGAGCTCCAAGAGTCAACATTTCAGACCGAGGGCAAGTGTTTCAATCAAAACTAGCTGAGGAACTTAAACATCTCTGCAACGTTCCTATCGAATGACGACTGCTTACCATCCCCAAACTAATGAGCTAAAATAGCGCTTTAATAAGACATTAACAGACATGCTGTCTGCAGCGGCTCCCCTCAGCAACAACATCAGAAGTTAAAACGCCTTAATAACTAGACCAAGAAAGACGTCTCTTTTAGTCTGGTTGGTAAAGGCGGAACAAAAAGCGACCGGTCAATTTATTTTCGGACCCCCTGGTCCAGGTTCGAAATTCCTCCAGCACCCCAAGGTCAACTCCCTTTCCCCGCCACAGGGTCGAAACCATATAACGCCGAAGTAGTGACCCAGGTCTTGAACACTAGATGGCAACACAGCCTAATGATACTAGTTGTATATGCCCCCGACGCAAAACAATTGCCCCCTGTGTGTCTAAGAAAACCACACATAAATTACAATAAGTAATATAATGGCTATGGCACACGTGTCGACGAGATTCGCCACTCAACTCGAGACAACCGCCAAAGAAATTCACCATCCTGTCGAGTCTATTCAGGACCCATGATACCCTAGCGGAGGAGATCCTTACCGTAGAATTCCTACACAGCGGGACACCGTTTTCAAGGGAAGAATAATGCCAAGAGCTTTGCAAGCACCGATGGTGCTGAGTTAAAGCGCTCATCTACAAAACGAGAATTCTCTCCTGGGTTACAAACTCAGTGATGAACAGCATTTAAATCCACGTTAAAGTTTTGTTGAATTGTTTTCTATTATATAATTTCTAAAACCTTCCTGGACATTCTTCATGTTACCAGAACAGTGTTCCGGAAAATTTTAATGTATTATATAAACCCATAGATTTTCAGTCTCAGAGAATTATCAGCCAAGTATAGCTTCTCTAAGTCAGTTAATAAATCACACGTTATTCAGATACTTATTGTGTGTTCAATTCAACCTGGTACAATATCTACGTGATAATATCACCAAGGAAATAACCAAAAGTACAATGTATATGCTTTTTTAAAACTATTTTGGTGTTAGGCTTGTATACTTGTAACACACAATAATAATAAACTTTCTACACACATAGCAGAAGCCATCAGTGCTGTTTTTGCAACCATGATGTTTCGAGAATGTTATTATGTTACTTTATTATTTCTGTGTGTACTCATTTCGAGCAAGAAATTCTTCAAAGGTTCACTAACCATCGCATGACAAATAAACAAAGATTAAAAATGACAAAATGAGCAAAACAATTAAATAAATAAACAAAACGACTGACACTACGATTCAGCACGTACTAACACTGCTCTGCCATTCGTTTCTTTTCCCAATTATAATACTGCGCTGCATCTGGAGATCATTAATACAAAGTTTTGCAAGTATTTAATACATCGAAATAAAGATTAAAATTTGTGTAGTTATTCCTTTCATCATTATTATGCTGTGAAAAAATACTGCAAAAAATATTAAAAAAATGTATATTTAAAAAATATTTTTAAAATATCTTTAAAATCTTACATAATACATTTCTGGAGGCTATTTCAGTTTCTAAACGGAGAAAAATACATAAGAAAAACTTTATTTCAAACCATGCAAAATGTCGGTTGAGTAGTGTTATTAACCGGCGTATCATGACACATAAGCACACTTCGATGCTATGGATGACACTCTTAAAGAGTTAAGAGTACTTTATTGCATCACTCTTAGATACCTTTTCTACCTTATTAACGAGACAAAAGATTGCATTTTTTTCCCTCTCAGAGAGTTATCCAAAAAAATACATCGGCAAAATTCAGAGTAATATTTTTTAGAAGATAACATTACAAATTGAAAAACTATCATATTTGAATTTTATGTTTGATGCTTGCATATTTGAAACATATTACCACCGAAATTTTTTGAAATAAATAATCAATTATTTCTACTGTTAGAATTTATTAAATAGGGTTTTTTCCCATGAAGGAGTCTAGATATTTCTGTTTTGGATAGAACAGTGTGATTGAGATTTTGTTTATCAACGTCGCAATGAGAAACAACAAAAGGGCTATTGGTGATGGACCTCGTAATTTTTAGCTCACTTCACATGCCAACGAGAGGACTAGGGACCTCCATCAGATTTAACGTGCATCAGTCCCATTACACGGCGGGTCTTTAGTGCCATCAGGGCTCGAACCCACAACTCAACGAAAACAAAGCCAGCCGCGAGTCAGTGAGCATGACCACTAGGCTACCGTGGCCACAACGTGTCTTGAAATGAGATAAGTTCCAGCTTTCATACTTAGAGTAAGTTTTTGTGATTTGTGTTATACATGAAAACTGCTCCATAATTCATTGTTAGTTACACGTGTTTCAAAGGATAGGTCTTGAGAAGAACCCAAACCTAATAATTATAACCAAACCAATTACAAGAGCTTTGAAGCACTTTTTTGATAAAAACAAAGAAACATTATAAAATATGTACATACAAGTAGCACACATTTTAAAAAAGCATGTTAGACACATTAGAAATAGAGTTAGGTGCCATGATCTGTTTGATTGATTGAAAGAATTATGAGGGAAGAGAAACAACAAAAGCTTTTACCCCAGTTGAATTGCTTATTGTTAATTAACAATTTTTCCGACTGTCTATTTTTACACGATCCGCTAAACACAGCCATGTGCGCTTCATTATTTTGAACCACAATCGGAAGAAGAGGTCGAGCAAGCACCCAATTTTCCACATCCATACCTCGCCAACGTATGGACTTTGAATCCATCCCAATAGATTTATCAGCCTCTCTACGCGACAAATATTTAGTGGTATAGGACTCGAACATGCGGCTCGATTAAAGTATTGCTGGTTAAGAACTTCATACCAAGAGGTGAACTTCTGCATGCCCTCAATATATGTGTAAATAAATAAAGAAGCTACACAGAGTAGCATTTGGCCGAAGTTCACGAGCATATGACTGCCGGGTTGTGGGTTCAAATTTTGGTTCTTACAAAAACTGTCATGTGGAATCAAGTTTCAGACATATATCATATCTGATTGCACTCGAAGTCCTCACATCGTATGTAAACAAGTTTATTAAGCGATAACATCACATCAAGGGTCGCTTTCGTCAATCGAATGCGGCAAAGAAGCACAAGATCTGTCCCCAGAATCTATTAAGTGATCTTGAAAGGCGTTAATTAAGCGAATTAACTACATCAATTGAGAAATTTTATATCAATGAATACTAATTCAATTCTTTCTCAATGATCTCCATATATCTATAGCTTGATTTCACACTGAATTTATCTAGATAAAAATTCCGAGAATCCAATAAATTCATTTTCCTATCATTGGAACACGCATGAGGTATGTGACCTTTAAAAATGTTATAATGTAGTTAGATATTAAATTATATGGAAGTTTTATTATAGCTTATGAAACAAATGAACTCGTGGTATTTTAACCCCGGTTGGTTTCGTTCATATAAAGGTGTTTTTTTTTCGTGTAATGAAATACAACCCTGATATTAGTTCAAAAGTGAAATCAAAACATCATACGTCACCCATGACATTTTTCTGCTATTTACTCATTTTAGGAATTTTCGTGAATGTCATGAATCACTTTAAAGAAACTCATCCCTGTCGTGTACATATAAAATTATTTGTTATGCGTAATACTATTAAATTCTACAAATTGAAAAAAAAGGAATTTGCTTTCACATGATTTCAATAGTGACTGCAATCATTGGGGTTCAATTGCCTCATCGAAAAGTTCAATAAGAAGTTCCATCTGAGTGAATTCGTGTTTTAAACTGCTTTCTATTTCAGCTTTTCAGATGGAACGGAAACTGTGCACTAGGTCAAACAAAAGCACAGGCGGAAATGTCAGAGGATATAGCCGAATGAAGTGCTACAGTTGCAAAGGTCCACCTGCTTTTCCTTACCGCAGACACTACATCACTTCCTGTAGGTGCAAAACACGCATCCTTTTTCCGAACAGTTCGAAAGGATAAAAATAAAATAACTTCTCTTCAGATTTATAAGCCAAACAATGCAGATAAAACAAGCCACTGCTACTCTGATCACAGTTTGGCGTGGTCGATTGATAACAGGTGAAGGAATAGAACAGGGAAGCTGGTACATTTTCAAGGAAAAGATTGCGCAACAAAAGCCTTTAGAGTATAATTGAAAAGAAAGTTGTTTCTCGTTCTTTTTCAAGGATAACTAAAAAACTCATTTTAATATAATAATAATAATAATAACCTCTCTCTCACTCACACACTCTCTCTTAATTGGGGGGAGTGTTTTCTAAATAAAAACTTGTTTATTTATTTAATTTTTTATTTATTTTCAATTTTAGAAATTTAAACGAAAGTTCTTATCATAGATTTTAAGAATATGAAGAATTTTAATTGCTAGTATGCAAGGTAACATAAAATATCTGAATAGGGTCGAAAAAAGCTATAATAGCGTAAGGAATGCAACCAAATAAATTGAAATCAATAGTACGAAAAGAATTATTATAATACGGATCACAATTTCAAACGCATTTTGAGTATTACAGTTTCAAACATTTTTCTCTGGCAATGAGTTATTTGCCCTGGTATCTTTTGTGTAAATATTTTGTTTTAAGTAAATATGTATTTCTGAATGTATAAAAGATGGCCTCAGAAGGAAAAAAAAAACACCTGAATTACAGTCAAAGATTCTTGTCTCACCACTTATTTATCTTTACATACAATTACAATGGATTGATTCTATGATAAATTTGTTGTATGATTATTTGTATGATTTTCTCCAAAAAATTCTGCACAGCAGTCATTTGCACTTATTCTACGCTCATTTCTTTCTTTCTTTTCTTTTTTTTTTTAATAATTAGTAGTGTGGGTTTTTTTTTTTTTTTTTTGCTCTTTTCATATATATATTCAATAAAATCTGTTTTCATTGATTGATTCAGATTTTTTTTTTTTTCTCAAATAAAATATTTTTCATAAATGAATGATTCAAATAATATACAACAAATCAATTCTTAACTGAAAAAATACTTATATCTCATTTTCTTTAAATTTCAAAACATATTGCGCATAACTATGAGGTAGTGTGTATATATAGCGAAAATAGTAATACAATAATATTAAGAAATAATTGGAATAATGAACAAAAATTAGAATGGAAATAAAGATTGAAACAAAAAAAAATTTAAAAAAATTACAAAGAGAACTTAAAAATTATTTTTTTAAGTATCAAAGAAGCATAAGAAAATAATTTTTTAATTGCATAAAAACTAGAACAAAAGAAGACGAAAAATTACGCAACTTATATATATATATATACACCAATATAGCACACTCTTCTCAATTGGCTGTATTATTATGCTTTTTCTTATTATTTTGTGATTTAAAATTTAATTAGCTAATTTTATTTCGAGTATGAAAAAATATTTACCTTCATCTATGCATTTTCTTTCCAATATTGCATTTAAAAGATCATTAAAAATTTAACTATGGCAATTTTCTTCAATTTAATTGTGCGGAGATTTTTCTCCTTAAATTTCTGAGCAATATAATTATTTTTCAAATTAATCATTTGCATAAGCATTTTTTTCTGAGCAATTTTAATTTTGCTGTTATGTCTGTCAAGCTTACATATAAGATTTTTAAAACGAAGTTTTATCGCTATTTTTGGTTTTTGTATTTGTCAGCGTTAATAAAACGATATTTATATAAAAGAGAAGACGCAAACACAGGCAATTTTTCTATCATTTGAGTTAAATTAATTATCAACAATGAAGTTTTTTGTAACTTCTCAGTATTTCAAAAAAAATTTCAGGGAATTTTCTTAAAAAACTAAAAACCTTAATTTCTTAGCGGACACGAAAAGGAAGAAAAAGCATATGTTTGTTTCTATTTATAAAATGTAACTAAACTACATGAATCGGAATCGAAATGTTTAGTAAAAAATACTGCTGCTTAATTTTAAGCAGAATTTTCTAGAAGTAACGTCATTCAAGTTAGCAGTGATGGGTATTTTAATATTTTAAATGCGGTTTTAAAAAAAAGCTGGTACAATAGGTTTTTTTAATGGAAATTAGTTTTGAACCAAAGATCCACTTCACAAGAACGATATTATGACATTTACTTCGGCTTGTTACTCGTAGATAGATCTAATTAGGATATTTTGTGTTCAGCAGATATGATGGATATTTTCTACATGCGATTAAATTAACAATTAAGAACTCGTAGCTGGTCTCTTTGATTATTTGTATTTCCCTCCTTTTTTTCCATAATTTTTTCAAGTTCCTTAATTGTTGAACATCTAATCAGAACTTTCAAGATCTAGATAAAACTGAGAAAATCAAGTAAAATGCTTTAATAAGAAAGGGGTTTATTAGTATTTTTTAATAATTCATTGAGCAAATCAATTAACAAGTATCAATCAAATAATGTAAACGCACGTTTACGAATACTAATCATGGAAAATATCAATAAATTAAGCATATTTATGCGTGAAAAAGGCTGAAAACTTCAAAACGAGTAACAAAAAAGTCCTTGAATGAATCATTTAATTAAAAGTTATTTCCATATCCACAGAATAAAAATGCTGGGTGGTCTTACATTGTTATACATTGTTACATGATTTAAATCAAGTTATTTGAACTTTAAGGTTATTTGTAAAAGAGAAACCTTGCAAGACCATTGATTTCTCAGTTGCAGTTTACAAACAATACGGTCAGTGGGCAGGAAGAAGGGAGGTGGGGGAGGGGTTAATGAACCTGATGGTCTGGCATTGATTGAATTCCTATTCAGGAGAGCGAAATAGAATGTCACTCGAACTCGATTCTCAAATTACATTGGAAAGTTTTCTTAAACTTTAACTGGCCTTCTGTTACCCGGTAGTAGAGTGGTCCAGAAAGGCAGATAAAACTGGCGAGAAAATGTTTCAAGACTGAATAATTTAAATGCAGGTCAACTGCTTAACAAGTTCTCTAAGTTTAAAGGAAAGAAATTATCTTATTTAACAATAGAGGAACGAAAAATCATTTTCAAAAATAAGATTCTGCTTGAGTCTTCAAGTATTAAATGCGCTATTTTAAAATTATGATTTACATTGCTAATGAATAGCAACTAATGAATAGTTTATGTTCTCATATTTCTTTACTTTTGAATTTATGGAGAAGTCTAAGCATTTACCTGGTGCAGTTATAGGAGAAAGTGAGTTCATAAAACTAGTTTAACACCACTATTCAGTCTTAAGCCTAAATTAGCTTTTTGAAATACTATGTTGTACATTTTGGATTTGATATGACTCTTTGGTTACCTAAAATAATGTAGAGTGTTCACTATGATCAAGACTTTCCGCTTACTAATATATATATATATATACAAAAAGGTCATAAAAATTTAAAGAACAAGAATTTTTTAATGATAACTAAAATTAAAATAAAAAGTTTGGAATAAAGCAATTTTCATTTGAAAATTAACTGCTTGTAACATTCTTTTTAAAAAACATAAAGGATTCATAACTTTCTGTCGGTGTTTAAATTCTTAATATATTTTTAAAAGACATGATAGCAAAATACGATCAAAATAATAGAAATATGTTTGAACGTATTACTATGAATCTACAACAGTAATTACATACTCGTAACATAGATGCACAGGGAACGTCTTGCATGTTATGAAGGTCAAAATAATAAAACTGTATGTAATAGGGTGAAATTTATAAGTTCTTTCAAATGTTAAATATGAAATAAGGTAAAGCTAAGATCATAATTTTGCTCAGTCGTTAATGTCGCATGACACCTTGAGCAATAAACTTTTGGCACTAAACCACTTTTTTTTGTACCTCCATCAGAAGATGAAGGATTGATCGTGACTTTTTAATTATGGCTCCTCTTCAAAGTTTTAAAATCAGCAGCTTCTAACACTCGACGTGATGATTCTTAGTGATATCAAATTTTGGAGGTATCAAACGTTTGGAGTTCCTAATATTTAGAAATTTTGATAATATTCAATAGTCATCCTTCGTTAGAAGCAAATATCTTTAGTATAGCTATTTTTATGCTATATCCGTAATAAACATCAGAGCAATTCTAATAAAATTACATAAATTAAAGCTATGAAAAAAATACTGATAATGTAACTTCCCAAGTAATATGAGGTTCCTTAGTTTTCTTTCTCCAAATAATTTCGAGATCTTCTATTCCCATTAATCAATTATTTATTTTTGGTAGTGTCTGTGCCTAATTTTGCTTATTTTATCAAAAATATTTATTGTTATCATATAGTATGCAGTATTTATTAATAATTTAAATGTAGAGATAATAAAAAGATTCATGCCAATGAGAATTTGTGAGAATACTTTAATAAAAACAGATCGATTAGGAAATTCTAATAATAAGAATTGAAAAACAATTACACGTGGAAATCAAAGTTAAATGCTTAAACTGAGCTCATTTGACTCTTGTTATCTATTGCTTCCGATAACAAGAGTCAAACGAAACAGACAAAATTTTTGTTCAAGAAAATTTTATATAAAACACACCATATTGCATTGTTTTTACACCATTGAGTCTTAGAATTTTATATAACTGTAAGAATCCTCACACCAATCTCATTCAATTATCTTGAAAAGCAAAAAAAAAAAAAAAAAGGCTGTACTATATACATTCTTGGGAATTTTCGTCTTAATATTTAATTCATCAATGATATTTAATATATTCAGTTAAGATATTGAGGAACTTCCACAAATTTTAATTCACCTGTGTATAAGCTAAAATGCTATTCATTCAAAATGGATAATGTGACTCATTCCCTTCTACATTCATTTCTGAATATAAGTTTCAGTATAAAGAATCTTAATGAATGCAATGTCAGTAGCAACTGACAACGTAAGAGACTTAGCAAATTACAGAGAGAGTGTGCGAGTATCATATAACTCAAAAATTTTGAAAATATTATGTTCAAGACAAAGAATTTTTTAAACTATAGGTTAAATCGTTCGAGGAATTACGAACATCACTCTCTGAGGTCCTTTAATCGTCTCTGTGTCGGGCAGACGAATCTTATTTGCTCAAACGAACCCCGACCAGTTGCTGATACTGCAATCATTTCAGTGTCCTGGTTTACTGTGTAGACACGCATTCGATAACATCAACTACGCCTTAGCTGCTTGCTCAGCAGTCTTTTATCTTCAACGGTTACATCATCTAACTCTCTTTCCATATCATATACTTGGTTGATATATTTCGTCCATGAGCTCAACAATTATCTCTTACATGACCTTTTGGGCACTATCTAAATGATACTAAATTGTGCCAAATTCAACACACTAAGGTTATAATATATATATATATATAGGCATATAGTATATATATACAAAAAGCAAATTAAATTTAAATCTTCCCAACACTATTAACTTACAAAATTATTATATACGTTATCGTCATGCAGAAACAATTCGAAACTGCAGCTTGTATCTAATAAACTACATTCATCATGGAAAAATCTGTTATTCCTCTCAAAGGAGTAATATTGTGATAAAAAGATAATATTTTTTAACTTCAGATCAATACGTATTCCAATTAATTATAATTTTATACATGTCAGAATTAAAATATATGTCTCCCATAGCAAGTGTTTACTTGTGGATTTGTTTCTTGAAAAGTAGAAATTAGTTCCCAAATTATAGTTCAACAACAATATTTTCTAAGCTTAGCTTAGAATTATTTGATTTTATACTTGGAGATCTTTGGCTGGCAGGAGTCTAGAAACTAAGGCTACAAACATCATGAATATCCTGAAATGTGTCATGGCCGAAAGTAACCCCAGAGAGCTCGTTAGTCTCGAGATATGAGAGCTTACAAATTTTGTCCATATGCAGTGCTTTTCTCCTGCTAAAAAAATACGATAAACATAAAGATATATCTGCAGGTTTTCCTAAAAGGCTGACCCTGGACCACTGCCAGTAGCCCATTTTGCAGTTGTAATGCGACATTAATTCAAAACCTAGTCTTAATTTTATGGAAGAAATAATGTTTCCCAGAAGATTCGTTCCAGATTATAGATAAAAGCACGCAATAAAACTCAATGATTGTTTTAAGATCAACTGAAAAAATAAGTGTCCCAAGTTTTTCAGAAAAAAATCTGGTTCAAATCAATTACTTTGTAGGATTTAAATCAATTTCTTGTTTTTAAGGCTGACATTCGTTGTTAGTAACCTGCATATTGAATCGATAAACGTAGAAAAGGAAGGGGAAAAAACTAGTATAAAATAATTTTGTTAAAAATCAGAAATTATTTTGTTAACAAAAATTATAGAAAAAATGGAGATAATTTACTATGCAATATATACTAAAACCCCATTTAAAACATAGAAGATTTGTTTTTTAACCAGATTGGAAATTTAACTTCGTCTGTATTTAGCATTTAATCGAATTAATTTTACCAGAAAGAAAAAGAAAGATATTTTTAATTAAATAATTTATAATCTTCGAGTTTTTTGTATTTTCCCTTTATTTTTGAAGAAAAATTTCATTTTATGTAATCATATTTTTAATTCCGTTAAAAGTCATCAATAAACAAAAACGACGAAAAGTATGCATAAAACTACATATATCTTTCTAATCTGTTAAAAACGCACAGAAATACTTATGCAATAAAAGAAATATCCTAAATACATCAATTTGGGGTGTTTAAATCTTCCCTTACAATAAGTTCTCGAATCTAAACACTGTAAATAACAAAAAAATTCTTTGGTCTCATCTACTTCATGCGGCTAAAGTTTTTTAAACTATTGCTCCTTAACAACAACAAAAATGCACAGCGAAGATAATGCGATAGACGCTTTTTATATAGAAGAAAATAAAGAAACTTATTTATGAGTCGCGCGTTTGTATTGAGAATAAGGAAGCATCATGAACACTGCATCGTTTTTCCTGACAATGGAGGTTAGAGTCGATTGTGGGAAATTCGCCCACGACTCTGCGTGTTGGAGGAGACGCAAGCACCAAGGCAGTAGAGTAGTTCCCAGGGTCATATAGCCTCTATTCTCTGTTCTCGAAAGAAATTCGGACATCGAACAGATACCCAGAACAAAACATCGTTTGTCAAGATTTTTACTACCGCATACAAAAATCTCTTTGAGTGGTTTTCACATCGGCGGTTGGGAGGAAGAGCAGTACGCAAAATTCAAAAAATAGTGAAAAAGAAAGTGAGAAAAATCTTAATAAAAAAATAAATTTGAATAATATGGAAAAAAGTAGTTCTATACATAATACGGTATAAAGTAATAATAAACTCGGTAAAAATAATATCCACATGACTTAAGAAATTGAATGAGAAATTGAGATGTTATTGGGTTATATTATAAAAATGTGAATACAAAAAGTCATTAAGTTAATTCATCTCTAATATTTACATCGAAAATAATTCTATTCATTAATTCTATTAAAGAAAAAGTAAGATATAAAAAACTGGAATAAATGTAAGACCCGTGTGAAACATTTTTTAAAATTTTTTAATACGAATAGCTTAGAAAGTTGAAGAAGGAAATTAAGCAATAGAGATTTTTAAGAATAATTGCTTCATATATAAGTACTGAAAAATTAATAAACAGAGATATTTATTTATTGGTAAGGATATAAATTTTAAAAATTTGTCTAGAGCAGGAGTATTCAATCTTTCACACTTTGGGGACCTTTTCAGCTTACCGTTTTCTTGAAGGAACCTCTTGATCAAAGAGCCGTACAAATGAGATATCAAACCTTTATCCAACTCAAATTTACAAAATTAGTACTGCATCTTTATTTTATTACAATACAAACATCTTAATAAGATAATGAATGGAAAGATTTAATAATGATGGAAAGGTTAAGATAATAATGTTTTTCTAAAATGTACTCTATCAAAAATAAATATAAAAGCAATAATATTTTAAGTTATAACAAATTCATAGAAAGAAAAAAAAATGACTTTATTGTGATTGTTTTTTATTGCAAAGTATTTTAACATCTGGAATAATTGTTGAAATCTGCAATCTAATGTCTTCTTCAACATCCAATCTGTTTCTGTATTTTGTTTCCGTCGTAGCGTACAAAGAGGAGGCTTTCCCGCATACATTGGTTGAAACAAATGACATTAGATGCTTCACAGTTCTTTTGGAAATTTCTGGGTATACTTCTCTAATGTCAATCCAAAAATGCATAATATCAACTTGATAAAATTTTAGTTTCAACTGCTTGCTGGTCGTTATATCAGTTTGAGATATATCGACTGAGCCAAAGAACGGAGACTAATATGTGACCTAACGTGACTCGATTAATGTATTTGAAGCACGTGACTCTTACGAAATTTAAGATTGTATTTTATTTTACAAATAAAATATTTATTTATACTTACTTTTAAAAACAAACTGTCTTTAAGAATTCGATCTTTTATAAAAATTAAAATTTTACTAAAATTTTGGAGCTTTGATTAAGCAAATAGTGATCACTTGCAGAACCCTGTCAAAGTTTCCTGGGAACACTGGGCTTCTGCGGAACCCAGGTTGAAGACATCTGGTCTAGAAAATTATCTAGAAGTTGATTCTGAACTAAGTTGACAATTTCTAGAGCATTCGGAAAATCATATATAAAAAATTCTGGTTACAAAAAAGCTAATGCGTTTTTGTCTTAATTAATGACCTTGATTATAGGTTGACTAACAGAAGTCATTGCGACAGCAAGGCATTTTAGATATACCTTCAGTAAAACGCAAGTCTTTTTATTTTATATATACACCCTCACTATCCACAGTGTTTTAAATATACCATCAAGCATTGATGGTTATTACGTTATCGATATTTCTTATGATGATGATTATAGCATACTAATGATAATGTACACTGCTGGCCATCCAAAATACAACACCATAAAAGACAAGAGATATCGAAGTCCAATCAAAAATCAATATAAAGGTAATACACAATACACTAGGGAAACGATTGAAAATACGACCTTCTACTAGGTAAAGACGATGAAACCAGTACCGGTCACCGTGGCAGGCAATAATCGTTGCTACACGCTTCGGCACTGAATGAAAGATGCTTTGGATGTCTAGTCTTCGGAGTATAGCAGCCCTTGCTACCTCCATACATTGTTAAAGCTGATCTGGTGTAGCAGCGGGTAATGTATGCCGGGCCAGTCGTTTCCCAATCATCAACCAGACGTTTTCGATACGCAATAGATCGCGAGAACAGGCAGGTTAAAGCAGCAATGTAATCTGGTGAGTGAAAAAGTCTTGAACACGTATTATAGTGCATTATCCTGTAAGAATGTGACCGCAAAAAGGCTTTGAAGATTAGGGAGAATAAAAGACTCCAAAACCTCAGAGATATAGTGCTGGCTGGTCATCATACCTGCAATACATACTAGGAGACAACAAAAGAGAGGAATTCAAATATACCTCCAAACTAAAATACCGGGTGCACAACTAGTATGGTAATGCATAAGGCAGCAGTTAGGCAAATTCTCTTCACGGTAACTTCACACTCTAATCCGACCATCGTGGTGTTGCAGGCAGAAACGACAAAGGACAACAAGGTGAAAGTACTCGAATGACTATCGTACTCTTCTTCAAGGCATGCTGAAGATGCTAATGCAAAACAACTGCTCAAAACAGAAATGCCAATACTTTAAAACGGGATTCTGTTATCTTTTATATTGTGCTTGTTGGTGGCGCTGTACATGCTCATGGTAAGTGCTAGCGCTGGCATGCTAATCATTTGCGTATCCCATCGCGATATATGAACAATGAAAATTTCACGCGGCTTGGAAGCTCCCTTCTTGGTGTAATATTTCGGGCAGTCAGCAGTATATTTTTGGGTAATTAGTCGATACAAACAGTTACCTATTTTATTTAAAAAAAAAAGCGTTAGAGATATATTCTGGTAGTGATTTAATATGAATATTTGACTTTAGTTCATAAAGTTTTTATTTATTTATTTTTTGTAGGTTTGTTTCAATATTTACAAAAAATCGAGCTACCCTATAGAAACTCATTTATGTATCTTCTTAAGGGCATATAATTACATACTCAAATACAATAAATTAGAAGAACTAATAAATAAAATTTTGCATTGAAAATACATATGATTATACATATTTACAATTTTTATTAAGTTAGTTTCCACTTGAACACAAAATCTTTATTTCTAATATAAAAATATTCGTATCTGAGACAATAGTTGTTTTGCCTATTCTGAGCACAACACTCTGATTAGGAAATAAATTGAGTTATCTTTTTTCCAAAAAATTACCAACAAGCCCTCTGTTAAAAATTTAAAAATTTTATTATACACGCCCCTGATTACTACAAAACTGCTGCAATCATGAAAAGTGTCAGAAAATTTATATATATATATATGTGTGTGTGTGTGTGTAAGAATTTTTTATGAATTTGTTTCATAAGCGCCTTTAGGAAATTTGTTTTAATATTACGATACCTAAATGTGAATCTATAAGAAAAATTTACAAATTGCACACTTCAGCCCGGGGGAAAATTTAGAAGTGTATTTATCTTTCACTTAATATGTTAAATAAATAAATAAAACATTTCAAAAGATTCATGTTCTGCAATCGTTTTTCTTTTGCTCAAATACAACGTATCGATGTGGTTAAGAATATTTGATGTTCATCCATCCTAACGTGAAATTTTGTTAGCTCACTCATATTTTCTTGCGAAAATAACACAGGCTGCACCACCACGCTATATTATTGATTAAGCAATCCGTAAAGTTGATAGCGTGCGTTCGCTGACATATGAAAAAAAACTTGAAACGAAACAAAAATAATCATTATATTTTGCAGAAGAAATAAATATAGAAGCTTCCGGATTCCAAAATAAATAAATTTTGGTAGGTTTTTTCCTCATTTAAGTTGTAGATAATGATGATATTCAGAAGCAAACACATAATTTTGGCAGACATTTGAGCACATTTTGTGGTTTATTATAATGCATACAAAATTTCAATTTTGGAATGAATAATAAGCACCTATGAGAGATTTAAATAATTGAGCATTTTAAATCTATCACTTGTCAATTTTATCAAATCTAATTTAAAAAATCCTAATACTCGATCATAAAAAAATATTCATAGCACACAAAAAAATGAATAATAATGTGCCGTGTTATTTCAATGTACACCCATGTAAGCATCAGAGTGACATGTTTAAGAACTCAAAAGTAAAATATTGGTCAAAAAAAAGAATTTTGTTTACCTAGATTACTTCTTGGATCATAAGAATTGTTTGTTTTTTTTTAATTGATACAACAAACATTTAAATTAGAAAAAACTGCAAACTATAAATAGATAAATATAATATGTTCTATTTTATGAAAAAAAAAAAAATCTACTTCCGAAAAGAATCTTGCTGTTTCGATTAAAATATATATTTACGTATGAACAAAAAGTCTAACTATAAACTTTCTTTTGTGCCGAAAGACTGTCCTTATAGTGACACAATGCTCTGTAAATACTATAAAACGTTCTGCTTCCCTTTGTTAAATACACTACTTTCACCAAAACATCAGTTCTTGACAACAGTTAATCAAATTTTATCAGAATCAAATATGCGCCTCGCTCAAAGGCATTTGGAGTGAAACCCTTGAATGACCGGACGATGCGACGACAATTACGTCGCTGAACACGCCGCCCACAAGAATTGTGGAACCCCATAATCATGCTTTGCGGCAGTGTTTGGAGGGAAGCCCTTCGAATTCTACACAGCAGTTCCAGGATCTTAATGAAATGCAATGTGATGCATGTTATTGTTAGAGCACTGTTTCCGATTGTGGAAGCCCATCGCAATCCGCCAAATGCATCAAAGGTCAGTATCTGGCTTCAGATAGGTTTGTAGTAGGATACACAGTAATTACATTTAAAAGTTAAGCAGGTTTCTCATGAATATTTGTTAGAGTATCCGAGCAGACTTTACTCCATTGGACAATAATAGCATTTCAGTACCGTAACAAATGGCTGCAAAATATAACATGATTTCTCCATGAGAATGTTGTTTCAACAATGGGGTGGAAAAAAGAAATTGTTAATAATGTATTACATGTAAGAATTGAGACCTTTTTAACTCCCATTCCTTCTGAAATACGCGAATGTCGCCCTAAAAGAAAACTTATATCGTGATAAACTAACGATGAACTCTTTTCGACATTTTCCAAATAAAAGGAATCGATTCAAACGAGTTTTTTTCGCGAAGTAATTTGTTCATTTTCTTAAGATGTCAGCCATTACTTTCGGGCATGTGTGCATATTTAAATTTAGAGAGAAAAAGCTATCTGATTTCAGTCTTGAGCGGGAAAGGGAGTCCTTTTTGAGAAGCGATGTAGAACGCTTAAAGTAACACAAGTTCCAAAAATGAGCAGAGAAAAATCAACGATGTTTTACTTAGATTCGCATGGCTTCATTCTCACAGCATTATACATACATACGAAAGTAAACAAAAAAATACAACGTTACAGCTCATTTAATACATGTTTGACGGTGTTGAGTGTTCCAACCTTGAAAAGTTACTGTCGAAAAACAGTTATAGTGATTTCCTTTAAAATGTTGCTCTTCTTTTAATCCCATTTTCATTTGAGAGATGGGTTTGTTGTCCTTTCTGGGCCAAGCGACTGGCGCCATGCAGCTGAATAAGCAAAAACTCGGAGACATCGTAGCAGACTTCAGAAACAGCTACTTTAATGGGAGTTTAGTTTAGTACGTGTGTGTGTGTGTGTGTGTGTGTGTGTGTGTGTGTGGATTTAAGCACGAGAGAATGAGCCCTTAACGCTTTTCGATCTAGATCATTCCTTACCTTAAACATGACAGTAAGCGAAAAAATGTAAGAACAGTTGTCCGTTTGATTGGAATCATTTATCATTTGGTCAGAGAATTTCATCAAGTACTTTAGCGCGTCACTCAATTTGTTTGAAACAGTTTTTAAAATAAGTTTTAGGTATAATGCAATCTTTTTGAGGACAAAAATTTTCTATTCAAAAGTTTCAAGATGATGTTCCTCATATAACATAAAAGTACGGATATGAGATCTTTCTGAAATGTACAAAAATCTGTTTTGGCCATTTTGATAAACACAGATTTATGATAGTAAAAAATCGTTTTTTGAAACACTACTGATAATTTAGTTTGCAGAATGTTATCTCCACTGCCATAGGAGGAAAGAGGAAATGTTATCAATTAATTATTAGCAACTTTTTTAGCACAACCATAAACAAACAAAAATTGCAGTAAACTTATGGCAGAAATTGATATTTTCTTGGTGCATTGAAATGGATGAAAAAAATAAAGAAAATTGGAAAAGTGTTAACTCAGACGAGCTACAATTTTTTTTCTTCTGGTAGCTCAACACGTACACGCAATGGACTTTAATTATGGTAAGAAAACACTCTCAAAGAGCTCAGAAACGAAACGATAGAAGTGAAAGTTACAAAGAATCAGTCACGCGTTGTTCTGAGTTACGAAATACAGAAATCACACTCACTGCAAGGCAACAGTAATCACAAAAGACCTTGTGCATAAACACTAATCGGGCATTTTTAAGGATGCGCATCGTTGAAAGAGTTTCGGGAAACAGCTAACAGGTGTATAAAAAGATATCACTAATGTATTGTTCAAGTGCTCACCAATCAGTAGCTTCCCTAAAAAACATTCACCAGTAGAATTCAAATGGCACTCCACCTTTGTCCGTTAAACGGTAATCACTCAACCGGCTAACTTAGCTTTCTATAATTTGCCATTTTGTCAGAAATGAAGAATCGTGTCTGAAGGCAACATTTTTCTCGTTAATGCGATAAGAGTGCTAAGGTCGTGGAACGGGAATCCAAGTTATGTGTTCACCTTCGGGAGAAAAAAGAAGAAGAAATAAAAAATTAAAGGTCAACCTGCCATTTGTTCAGTTCATGCTCGGGAAAGGGATGACCACACCACAAGTGGGGAAAGTGGGGAAACCCATTTTCTTTTTTTCCTGTCTCGACTCTACAGAAGCGTGATAACTTCCATGAGGCAACAGATGGAAGCAATTTTAAAAGATTACTCACGTTATATAACAATACACACAGTTGGGATTTTAAATAGGCTACATTAAATATTTCGCAGCACACTAACAAAAAAAGAATGAATAATGATTTTTTTTT
>BMAW01000574.1:527954-549862 GCA_019974015.1 Nephila pilipes | reverse complement strand
TGACACATAAACAAGTAATTACACTATTTACAAATTATACAAGGCTTCCAAACAGTCCATATTTTAGCTTCACCCACTTTTGCGGTCAGGTGAAATTACATCAAAACAAGAAATAACACGTCTTACACGGTCAAGATCCAAATGTACTCTGAAATGTTACTCATGAACCGGTGCGCTCTCACACGAGACAAGGCGCCTCCTGGCGGTATCCAAATAATTTATTTCCAACAGGGTCTTAAACGAAAAAAGTAAGCGTTGTGTAACTTGCGTGTATTGAAACACAGAACAGATATTAAATATTTTACAAGAAATACACTGATACAAATTAAGAAGTTTCCCACCACTTTTTGTACTCACCCCTTTTGAAATAATTTTCTAGAAAAATTTATTTAAAAAAGAAAAATGTATCGTCTAATTAAGACTTGCATGTGAAGCTAAAGTTCACTGTAAAGTCACGCAATAATAAAATAAAGAGTAAATTAAATAAATCCAAAATTCACTTAATTTAAATTGAAAGAATACACAGTGGGGAAGCCAGCGAGGTAAATTTTATATAATTAAATACACGCGAGAGTAATTTTATTCAAAAATAAAGTTTCCATGAAAAGTCAGAATGAAAAAAAAATTACTTTAGAGAGGGCCAACCTTCACACGAGACATGAAAGTAAGGAGTTCGCGTGAGAACAATTACACGAATAGCTTAGAGTAATAATTTAAATGTAGATATCAAAAGATAGTTTATTTCAAACTACTACATTTGGAGCTAACGTAATAGCTAGAATATAAATTAGTCTCAATGGAAATAAAATTCAGTAATTTTAAAGACATTCGGTAGTTTTACCACAAAAATATTTAAGCTCTAGTAAAAAGATAGATACCATAGGCAATCACTGTAATTGAAGATTATATGTATATTCGGTTTGTATTTCAGAAATTTATAAAAACATTAAATATTATTAGATTACATAACTCTCACCTTGTAACGCCTCCCCCTCATTATTTAAATCGACAGACATCGTAAAGCTTAATTAAATAGACAAAAAGAATACAATTCTAATTGAAGAGACGTCTGAAAAATACAATTACAGTTCATTAGTTTTCTTCACAAATTATGAAAGATTATTCTTCAGCGTTCGCTACTTTTCGACACCGTGGAGGGTAAGATATATTGATTGACCATGAAATTACGGCAGTGTTTCGAACCCTCGACCACTGGATCAAAAGAAAAAAAAAGTCCGGTAGCTTTTTTCACTGTTCTTGTCAATTTGGCCACAAGGAATTTTCCCACGGGCTAATTATAAAGACATTGAAACTTCTGTCGTCATTTTTGAAGAAAGCCGCCCAATACTCCCCCTCCATCGTGATGATAAGAAGAGAAACATTCTGAAGGATATTTGTATAAGTTCGCTTTTCCAGCCCTTACTGCAATATATATATATATATATATATATATATATATATATATCCCTTCCCAGTTGAATTGAGCTTTGCTTTGAACAATTTCCATTTGGCGTCATCAGCTGTCTCTTATTGAGTGGCAGGTCTCGTCGACACGAGCGCCATTGCCGGAATATCACTCGTAGTGATTTAAGTACAGTTGTCTTAGTTAGACACACAGAGGCAAGGGTCTTTGCGTCAGAGGCATAAGCAACTAATAGTTCTAGGCTGTACTGCTATTTAGGGCTCAAGTCTTGGGTCACCACTTAGACGTTATTATGATGTTTTTCGACCCCGTGGAATAGAAAAGAGTTGTTTTGCTTCGGGGTGTCGGCAGCGTTTCGAACTCTTTCCCACTGGGCCCGAAGAAAAGTTGACCGATCGCTTTTTGCTGCGACTTTATAAACTAGACCAAAAGAAGCAACCCTTCAGGCTAGTTATTAAAGCATTTCAACTACTAGCGTTGTTGTTGAAGAGAGCCGCTGCAACTCTCTCTCTCGAATAATTCGTAACGTGCCTGAATCCTAATTTAGAATTGATCTAGCTTACCAACTTTCTCGCTTCGAGTGAAATATTTCTAGAATACAGCGGGTTGGACTCCAATTGTCACTTCTCTAACCAGGAGTCACTTTCAATGAATTTTAACTGAAAACGATCAATTTCAGCAATTCACTTCTATTACTAAATAACAAACATTTACCGACTTCTCGTTATCATCTGTCCCCTATTCCTTTCACTATATATCACTAATTCCTTTTACTAATTTCCCTTATATATCACTATTCTTAATTCAATTCACTACACTTCTCATCCTCATCTAATTTGTGAAATTGCTTTTCATTTGAATGGAAAGGAGTTAAAATTTGAAAGTATAAAATCGGAAAGTAACCACAAGTGTTAATTAAGGGAAGTTTCGTGATTAGTCCAATGTTGCAACCTTAGTGCTTCAAATAGGTTAGTACTGGAACTGGAAAAAGTCAAGCTATATACAATAGAAGATGTAAATAACTACAAGAATGGAAGCAACTTTTCTACGAAGTCATAGCAACATTGCCATGTAATCTGTATGATGTGTGTGCTTAAATATATTATCTTCATAGCAATACGATACGATAGAAATAGAATAACATACTTTAAAGACTGCAATTAAAATTATATTCAAAAATGAATATGGATTTCCAAATTTCTTGTAATTAAGATTTTGGCAACAATAAATAAGATAATATCATGTTGCCCGGAAATTCAATTCTAAATTTCATACAGATAAAAGGAAAACTTCATCATATACTCAAAAGCATTTCGCCTTAAGAATTTATTTCGTTTTCGAAAACTAATTAAATGTCACTAAACAGCACTTAAATCCTTTTTATAATAAACAATGAAAATTGAAAAAGGGGGAGGTCGTTTTGAGAGATGATAGAAATTTGTTTCATACACTCATGGACAAAAGAATTAGCGCACCAAGAAGAAGTCATCAAAATGAAACGAAATTTTACATACGTAATGACTACTTTGATATAAGTAAATGATTAGAAAATCAAAGAAAAAGGATCATTTATTTCAGAGAAAAAGGCAAAAGAACGGAGAATTTAATACCCTGTTGAACCCCTTGTAGCGCGAATGCACGATGCGATACGATAGGGCATTGAGGCATACAAGTTCTGTATGATGTCTTGAGACATTTCGTTCCATATTTGCTGTAACCTTGCCTCTAGTTCGTTCAAAAACGTGGGATGCTCGACTCTCCATCCCAAATGATCCCACATATGCTCGATTGGAGACAAATCTGGGGATCGGGCAGGACAAGGAAGGGTAGTAACAGTGCGGAGACAATCCTGTGACACCCTTGCCGTGTGAGGCCGAGCATTGTGTTGTTGAAAAATGGTTCCTGGGAGCCGTTGCATGAGTGGCAACACATGTGGTTGCAGGATGTCATGGACATACCGCTGGGCTGTCATGGTGCCATGGATCATTACTAGGGGTGACCGTGAATTGTAGGCAATGGCACCCCATACCATCACACCGGCTGTGGGAGCGGTGTATCGTGTCGCTGTAAAGCAAAGGCAAGATTGAGGCGTTCACCACGCACGAACACGATTGTCATTACTGCTGAGATTGAATCTGGATTCGTCGCTAAAGACGACCTGGTTCTATTCCGCTGCTGCGCGGCACTACTCCAAACGGAGGCGTCGAGGGCAGCACACGTAATGAGCGCCGCAAACCAAATGTCCTTCAGCCAGGCGCCTTTGTATGGTTCGAGAAGACACAGAGGCCCCTAGTGAAGGTGCTACCTGTGCTTGGATGGCGGCCGATGAAGCAGTTGGCTGTACGCGGGCATTTCTTACGATGTGGCGGTCTTCTCGACGACTGGTCTGTCGAAGGCGTCCTGAGCCTGGTCTTCGTGTAAATGACATCTCTCGGATCCACTGGTCCCAACACCTCCTCACAACACAATCAGAGCGGCCTAATTGACTAGCTACTAGCCTAGCTGACCACCCAGCTTCCATCATGCGGATGATTCTCCCCCTCTCAAACTGCGACCGCTGCTCATATTGTCTTCGAAAACGGCGTAATGGCATGTCTACCTCAGCTCTTCCTTTGTAAACGATTCAGCACACTCAAACAAGCTTTGGCTACCTGTTTTATACTCCACGGAGAATGACGTTAAACGCCCTCTACGTAATACGTAATGTGCAATCAAGCTGCATTTCTAATCATTTGCATATCTCCCCGAAATGTACCTTCATGCCAAGTTTCGTTACGATCCCGCTATTATTTCTTGGTGCGCTAATTTTTTGGTCCATGAGTATATTTCCATCCAATGAAATTGGTTCTAATTTTATCCTGTTAATAATATAAGCGTATAATTCCTTTTTTTAACTTGCACTTAAGACACCCAAATTCAAAAAAACACATAAAAGAAATGTGATTAATGTAACCTACGCAATAAATAATGATCCAATATAAAAGTAAGAAAAGCTAAATGATATAAGTCAATTTCATTTCTAAGGGAACCTTTCTGTGAGTGGTTGAAATTAATCCAATTTGAAAATACTCATTTATAAATATTTCATCACAATTCTTTTTTCAATGTTATTTCTCTGCCATTCCATTTAGTATTTTTCACGTTCACTTATTTATTGTTGTTTGAACAAATTTATAGAACAAATGCTATGTTGATTTCATTATATATGAGAATAACTTTTAACAACTTTTCTTTAGAAATGTACATATGGTTCGTATTTATACTCACTGAAATCCACATTTTAACTAATGCTTTTCACTAACAATTTAAGAAATGCTCGGGGGGATTTCCTCGGACCCGCATTGACACCCTTGCTTATTCCATTGCTTATGTGTGTGTTTATGTATTGTCTCAACAATAACTGTAGCTGCTATTCATTATTAAAGCAAGTAAGGAATTGTGTATTTTACTTTTAATAAAATGATTGTATTAGATTTTTCAGAGTTAGAGTTTAAAGTTAATTCCTTCGTCCATGAGTGAAAAAAAAGGGACGACAAAAATGAAGAGCTAATGATTTAACTTAAGCAAGTCTGCCCAAAGTTACAATAAATTGTTTAATACATAAAGTTAATTCCTTCGTTCCAGAGTAGAAAAATGGTACGATAAAAATGAAGAGTTAATGATTTCCCTTAAGCAAGCTTGCCCAAAGTTACAATGAATTGTTTAATACATATGTCAAAAAATGACATACATATTCTCAACCCTCTACCCTCCCCCAAGAAAAGTTCTTATTCAAGCTGTTTTCTTCAAATCAGAGTAAGATTGAGCTCGTATGACTAACTCAAGTCCCTACTCAGCTATTCTTTAACTAGATTCATTGTTCAAAAATAAAATACTAGATACAAATCCACACATTCTTTAGTAGTGAAAGTATTTTAAACAAATATTGAAGACGAATAATAGAATAAGATTCTTAAAAAAATCAAGCTGAAACAACTAATTGCCCCAACGCTTAGTGAACCATTTCGGTACTTCACTTGTATGCAAAACTTTAATCGATCTCGTTATTTCTAAAGGAATCTTTCCATTAATTAAGATTTCGTACGTTTCTAGATTTGCAAAGTCTTTTGACTGTTTAACATATCAATTAACTTTTTACTACTCTTGTCTAGTTCATTAGCAGCGGGAGTTCAAAAGGATAATGAGAATGAGTATTCAGTGGAAGAAGGATATATATGCAGAAGTAGCTTGTTCTGTTCATCAGGATAAAATATTTCAGAGGTGCGATAGCGCGCGAATGCGAAAAGGGGTTATCGATCTTAAGTGTCCCTGAAAGTTAAGACAAATAGTATTTTGGACTTTAATTTTTTTTTTATTGATCTAAATTAACAGGGTTCAAGATAAGTGTACAAAGATAAGATGGAAAGTGTAATACCAGGATATTGTACATGTGAAACTTCAGTAGGAAATGAAGAAAACGAAATCTTGTCTACTGGTATTATACTTGTCAATGTGAGTTTCTGTTGAGGAGAAAGTCTTAACTAAATTTCTTACTGCAATTAAGGGCTAAAGAAAGACATCAAAGTATAAACGAAGATTTTAATGTAAGAACGGAATGACTAGATATTGTAATCGAAGATCTGAGTGAGAGAAAATTCGGATAAAGGCTCGCCACAAGTTTCGAATTTAATAAATTTTAAGGTATGCCATGTTAGGGCGGTAAAAAATGTATCGAATTTGTTTTAACATACATCCTGACAAAATATCTAATTTGTTGTAATAGAATGAGTTAGAAAGAGGGTGGTTGAATGATCATAAATAGCTTCTGAATTGCTCTGCCGTGGAAGATCTAGAGCTACACGTATCGCAAATGACCACTATTTGCATATAACCACATGGAGACACAGAACCATTACACTAACCTGCCTCAGATTTTCTCTAGTAGAAAACACTGGAAGGCTGGTATCCAGATAAATTGTGCGTAGAATGTTTTACAAAGAATGGTTGTATGCAAGACGTCCAGTATTCAGTGCCCCCCCCCCCCAACTCCAAGCCACAAAATTGAAAGATTTAATTACACACACATATATTATCTGGCGTGTAAGTCAATGGAACTCTACATTTTGCTAATGAGTCTAGAATTGATTTGCAAAGTGACATAAGAAGATTGTTGGCCTTCCCCACGAACCTGCTTTGTCCCAGTCATATCCCTGATTCAGTCAGATTTGTTGGACAGGGAACTCTTTGGGTGGCCACACTAATCTGTATATATTCCCAAGAGGCACCGTTAATGGTCAATTATATACAGACAACATTTTGATTCTATTGCTCGTCCATTCACAGGTGTAGTAAGTAATTCATCCATCAAGACAATAACATGTTTTAGATGCTCCAAGGTGATATATAACTATAGTTAACATACTGCCTGAAATTCTTATGATCTTCTAACTGTCTTGAAAACTCAATGAGCATTGCTACTATCTGAGTACCATCATTTTGGATAAGGAACATCGCTGTTGTGCTTATATTGCTGTTAAAGGTGACCAAACTCTATATTGAAATTGATCACAAGTTGATCTCAGATACTATGCTGTTGGTATGTTTTCATTTTGTGCATTTTAAAGATATGAAATAAACTGTAGCTTTTCCTTTGATGATAGTTCGCGAAGCATTCTTTCATTAATGATTTAAATTACGAGTTTCATTAAATTCCATCAAACAGAATTTTCACTCTCCTAATTTTTCTAATATTTGGGATACCAGATTGTATTAAGAGCAAGATCCACTAACGAATTTGAAACTTTCGAAATAGGATGAGATGATCACAAATGTTCATGAAAAAGAAAATTTCTACTAAAACAAGGGATTAAGAGATACAGAAAGAGCAGAATACATAAAGAAAAATTCATTCAAGTTTAAAAAGTAATATTTTTATTGTAACATACATCTTTTACTACCTTCCAGCATTACAAAGCAAATTGCATTTTTCCGAAATAACTAAATGCGTAAATTAAATCGGAAAATATTTACATCATGTTTGAACTCTAGAATTATAAACTAGATGATGACAAATTCGAAATTTATTATTTATAATATGTTCACTAATGAAAAAAACTGTAATGCAAATTCAAGATGTTATTGAAATAGAAGGACGCGCGCGATTATATATGCACCAATAAATTTGCAAAGTACTGAAATAAAAAAAAAACTATGAAACACGGAAATAAACGCCTGCTAAACGTCATTTGTTGTAGCGTTAAAATACATGATAAACAGCTTCCATATGTTAATCGAAACATGATGCAATTCTTTTTACGCATCATTAATAAAATCTCGGAAATGTCTTGCATTGTTTTGACACATTTGCACACATTACCTATGGGATTAGTTAGCTCTTCATTAAACAAACTTTTCCAAACAAGGAGACACTGTTACATACTTATACACCACAAGGAAAATATTCCTCTCAATGGGATTAATTAAACACTGACTAAGAAAACAGAAAAGTTAAAGTAAATCTGCTGCTACCCTGTTCCATAAAGAAATTAAACATGATAATTATCACATGTCACTCAACATTTAAGATACAAAACAAACATTGAACGTCATTCAATTACGAGCAGTGACTGAGCGCCTACACTTTTGTTATTCCTCGTAAGCCTTAATATACTCGATAGAGAAGTAACTTTTTAGAAAAGACATTCCTAACTAATGAAATCGTGAAGATTGACTTATAACATTTCGGGGACAAAATTTGGATAAAAAAAAGATGTATTATCTTTCCCATAAAATTTCTTAAGGGAATATTTGTTCTCTCTCTCTCTGGAAGTATTCCGTAATTCAATTTTTTATTACATATCTTGGGGCAAAGGTCTTAGGCAATTGTGTTTTTTTGCGGTAACAATCTCTTTGATCTTATCATAAGTTAAATGCTATTGAAATTAAGCAGTGAAATAAAAATTAGAATAGGAATAATCTACTGTTCATTTAATAAGTATAATTCTGAAAGTTAAGTTTTATCGGAAAGTTTCTCGAATGATTACAGAATCTTTAATGTCATTAATGCTCTCGAAGTTGTATTTAAAAAAAAATACGATGTTCAATGAAATTGGTTCAAGGAATTGTTCTCCAATCAAATTAACATGCTATTATTTTCTGTTTTTATCAATTTCTCTTCAATGCTTAACTAATAATAGTTAAGCGGACAGATCAAATTATTTTCGATAGCATAATGATTTTACAGGCAGTTCTGTAGAAGATAAAAATTAATTAATTCAACGATGGAAGCGTTAAAAAATAGCTCTAATATTTAATTTTAAAAAAATGTAATGAGCACAATTTTACAAAAAATGAAATTTTTGTATCAATAAAATATTTTTATCTGAAACCACTCGAATGCATTATTCTAATTAATTCATAAGGTCTCAACTCATTACACTCGAATGTACAATAAATGTTCATTTTTTAAAAGTGAACGTTTTCAAACATCAAGCAATAAAAACAATTATCCTCAGTCTCATAATACATTAATTTTCAACAAATATTCCATTTTTTTTTCAATAATGATAACGATCAAATTCGTACTATTCGAATGCACATGAATACAATAATAATATTGCTGCTATTGAATAGTGAGTATTATACTGTTCAGTAACGATGTAACGCTTAACCCTAATTTGGAATCGAATATGGAGTCTTGCAAATGTGCATAAGTCATCGCAAATTCTACAGAGAATTACTCCCTTTCTAATAAGTTATTCTTGGAAAGAACAGCATTTTCCATCATTAATTATAATAAAAATTCCTCCCCTCTTTAAAATGAAATGAACGAAAGTACTTTCTTAAAATACAAAAATTTTAAAGAAGAGAGATAAATCATTTCATTCCAAAATTTTACAAGCTCCCAAATAATTTTTCAAAACCTTATTTCGTCATTAGACAAAATTAAATACGCATAAGCTACGAAAATATAATAAGAATTCTTAAGAAGATATGAGAAAAATGTAGAGAGTCTTTATCTTTTCTGTCACTGACGCACAGAAATAAGCTCAGCATTGTTATTACCGGCGACGGGTGTAACAGGGTATTGCCAGTCACAAATGAAAAGCGAAATTTTTTAGAGTTATTCAACGACCTTATTTCGAACATCTGGAACGGTGATTACGAAATTCGCCTCGTCCTTTTTTTTTCCCCTTTATGTTGAATAAGTTTACTTGAAGAATTATTACTCTTTCAAATGGTGGTAACCAAGAATTTCATTTTGATGTCATTGTTGTCGTTAATTTTAACTTCAAAATATTTAGATGCACAGATCATTTCCATGTGTGGTTATAGCCGAATATTCATTTCATATTTAGAAGTGCTGCGTCAGTTAAGTTCTTTTTTAGAAAATTGTTGTGACATTTAGAAAATAATGACTGAAATTTCTCCAGCGAGTCATTATTTAAATCAATCAATACAAAAAAGTCATTTGCAATGTCAATTAAATGCTACAGCTAAAAGAGGGATAATTGCCGAATACTAAAAAAAAAAAGAGCTCCAAATGTGGCTATTGCTATAAATACTGTTATAAAAGAAGAGTAATTTTAAAAATATTAAAGAAGTGTGCCAGGGTTTCAATCAGATATTGGCAATTACTAATTGGCATGTTTGTGCTATATTTCTTTTCTAATAACGAGTAGTTGAGCGCAAAAAAATAAAAAATACAAATATAAAAATAATATACAAATAAAATAATAAATACAAAAATAAACTTATAGACAGAAATATTTTTACTAAAACATAAGAGCTGATTAGAAAGTAATTATTAAAAGAAAATTGGAAACGAAATGTAGTGTTTCAAACGCTTTGCATCGGAAGCATAAATTACATTTCATTTGTTAAGAAAATGATTCAGCATCCACACATTATATGTATAATAATAATTATATACTCACATATTATATGTATAATGTTAATTAGGCATAAATTTAATATGTATCAAATTACAAATATATCTAATAAAAACCAAATTTAAAACTTAGAATATTAAAATTAGATATTTATATTATAAACAAGAGTTTTCTAACAAAAAGTGCACAATAAATGTTATAACTCTTCGAGATAACGAGGAATAATTCTAGCGCTAAAATATAAAGAAAATATTCATTTATAACCAATTGAAGTAAATTCCGCAATTTTATTTATATAATTGTCGAAAGAAATTTTTATTTTACTAAGAATACTCTGTTAAAAATTTTTTTACAATGCTTGATACAGGAAATTGCTCTCAAAAGCGATTCATTCGAATTCGCAAAAGTAATAATTGAGAAAATGCTATCAATGGTACAACGGGGCCCAATCTAATCTTTCCTCCTACAACACTAGCATCACGTAACTCGAAAAGGCATGAATATTCGTATTCAAATTTCCAATAATGCAACAGAAAAATCTCGGAAAAATAATATGATAAAAAAAAATGCACAGAGACTTATCTTCACTTCCAGTACCACTACAAACTATCCTCAGGCTAGTTAGAAGACTCTGAAAAAGTAAGTTTCCCCAAAATTAATGCTTCTTATAAAAAGGAAAATCAGGGAATAACATATTGGACGATAATGAGGGGCTATTTGAGATATACGGCGAGAGTAAAAATGCAATTCCCAAAGCCCAGATGACTCAATATGCTTTTGGCACAATGGATGAAAACTTAGTTCATTTTTCATGAATAAAGATGAGAAGTTCTTTCTTATGATATGGTTTGAGTTCGGTTGCAATATTTAAGCCACTACAGCGTTCTTTAATGAAAACCGGGGTGTAAAGAAAAATAACACTTGCTTCCCCCCCCCTCTTTCTTTTTCTTGCGTCCAGGTGAATTTTTAAAAGCTTTTAAAAGGTTTTCATTATTCAAATAAAAAATAATATCCAGAGACGCATAGTTTAAACTTTAATGAAAATTCAATGATATCAAAAATAAACACAAAAAAACTTCAATTCAATAAAAATTTAGGAGATTTATTTATTTTTTTGAGCGGAGATATTTAAATAGTGTTGACTATAATAATAATTCAGAGAAAAAGAATAAGAAGCGTTTTTAAGGAAAATTATTTTTTTTTAATCTCAATTATTAAACACTTCAATTTAAAACCGAATCAGAGATATTCAAACAAGTTAAAATTGGTTGAAAATATACAAATATATCGAACGATGAATTAAAACAACCAAGAAGCCAATTTTTTTCAAAGCTTATTCAGGTACTAGAAACTCAGACGTTTAATGAAAGAAAAATCCGATTTTTTTTTCCTTCTGAATAAGACATTAAAAAGAGTATTAATTTCAGTCCTAATCAATAAGTATAAATTTAATAAAATGCAGCCGATATCTTTATAGATCAAATTTATTCTTTTTGCGAAAATAATATTAAAAAAATATTTTAAGTATAATTTATAAAAAGGCACGCAATTATGTTTTGAAATAAAGTAAAATTAGCAAAAACTCTATCAAAAGAATGTTTGAATATTTATATTTTTGATAAACACACAGTTGTTTCCATACCTTTTTTTCTGTAATTAGGAATATATTTCAACATTATTAAATTGATTTCATTAGGTTTTTATTCATATACTACAAAACAAACTTATATCCAATTATACAGAGAGTGAGTACCTTTTCGTGGCACACAAATCTTCGTTCCTGTGCGATAATTTAAATATAATTCAAAATCATTTTATACCAAATCGACAGACTCAAAAAGCTGTCACTCATCAAAAACGGTGCTCTAAAAGAGTTTAAAAAAATATTTTACAGGGAAAAATTAAATGATGCATTTGCTATTTAAAATGTATAATTAAGTGTAGGAAAAAACACTTCTTTCTCTCATTTCACATAAACATAGCACTGAAAGGCCAAAAATAAATAATCAATGATAATTGGACCCCTCTAAAAATTACTCACCAAAATAAGATTAAATAAATTATTATAGTTGAATTTAAATATATACAATGCAACCACACACATAAGGAAAGAATCAGATGTACTTCTTACCAACGTATTTTATTTGAAAAAACTATTACATGTGTATAGTATTGAGTAGCATTTTTCTCAGAAAAACTTTCTCTGTTCTTCACAATTTTTTTTTAAAATTTTCATAACTTTTAAATTCTCGCCTCTCATTCGTTCATTATCTTAATTACGTTTAAATCGTTTTATCTGCATCAATATCATACTACATTTACAATTAAATTTTCAACATGTAACATTTCATCTAGAATTAAAAATAGCAACTGAAATTCAATTGGATTTCCTTTTTCCTCCTCTTCTTCAGAATAGGTCCAACCAAAATTATAAATACGTTAAGTTGCTGACAACTGTATTTCATCTCATTTTGAGAATAAAATACTTCAGATTTTTTAATTCCCTTATATGTACATTCCAATCTTTTTACAGGAAATGAGCTTACTTACACCAAGTGTTTTTCTTTTTTTTTATCTAGCATTTCAATTACGCAGTTTTAAACATATTTCTTACAGAAGAAAATACGAAATAAAATAACAAGAAAGTGTACAACAACGCAGTAGAATCACCGTCCACCTCAAAAATAAACTCATCTAGCTGACTGCTGACTGGAGGAAAATAACATCTGAAGACTAACAGAAGAAAGAAAAAATTCATTCATTTAAAAGACAAGCCTGCTTGAAAAACTCGCCGTCAACTTAAGCCTCGACCATTTTAAGTGCCTCACTCATATAACCGGTCTGTAATCCCTCTCCCATCCCCCAACTTTATTCTCTATGGGGATGGATATTATTATAAGGCCATCCCCAACTAAATTGTATTTCGCGCGGTTGCAACAAAGATCTCTTTTCCCCGTCTACCTTCCGCACAACTTCATGGCGACCTTGACGTCTAGCACACAGCTTTTTTGCCCCCCCCCCCCACTTTCTTTCTAAGCAGATGCCTTGTTAAAATGGGTGGGTAACATTGAAGAAAAAGCGCGTCTTGTGGAAAGAAAATAGTGTATGTCGAGGAGGTCGTCGTCGATGGGGATTGGAAGGCATTTTTTGCTCGAGTTTAAACTATTTATCGTTCAGGTTTCCTGAAAGAAATGAGTGGTTCATTCGAACAGCAGACCTTCTTATCTTTCGCAAGGTCATGTCTGCGCAATCAGCGCCGTCTTAGGTTCACAGATTGTTTCAAAACGATACTACCTCATCCCATTAACGAAATCGTTTCAATTTAATTGAAAAATCAGCTGGTTTTCTGATTTTAATGGATGATGAAATGTTCAGTGGGGAAATTCATAGCTTTTTGCGAAATGGGCACTTAATGTAAAAATCTACCTCTGGCGATGAGGCAACTTAAAATTGCTAAAATGTTAATACTTTTGCGGTTTTGAGGAGAAAATTACTGAGGTGTTACCCATCGCCTATGATGAGTGAAATCGCATACTTCATTCAAGGAAACTTTCCGTAATGAATTGGTCCTTGATAACCTTGAAAAGTAGTTAGAATTTTTTCAGACGCGAGTCTGTAATAAGGTTCTTCAATTTCGTTTCCTTGTCGAAAAAATAGTTTTAGAAAGGAACGTTGAAATAATACGCAATTTTAGAGAGAAATTGCTTTTATTATTTTAAGCATTATTATTCATTTTTAAATTAATTAATGGTTTGATATTATTAAATAGAGGACACAGTTTGAGAGTTTAATAATAACTTAAATTATTAATATGGTTTCCAATGGCTGAAGCAAATCCAAAAGCCTCGTTAATTGACACATCACTTACAAAAAAACTTGTTTCAAAGACAGCATTTATTACTTAAATATATATTATTTCATAGTCTAGAGAGACAAAAGAAAATATCATTTGCTGCATTAAATTCACTATAATAACATTATACACTTCCAAAATTATTTAAAAGTAATTATTTTAAACAAATATATTTGTAACAGTCAAAATAGGAAATTTTATTGCATTTTTACCGCATATTCTAAGGCAAAATTACAATTTAGAAAGAATATATATTTTGTTTTTGTAAATTTCTTTGTCTAGACTACTTAAAAGTATATATAAAATGTCGCCAGTTACATTAACAATTTATACAAATTTGTATTTAAAATGGGTTGTTGAATATTGCATAGTTCTATACACATAAATTAAAAATTACCATCAAATTTAATGATAAGTATTTAACACAAACATGATATTATAAAAAGACGTATAGTATGTCTTATAAATATTAAACCTTTAACGTCGTATTAGACTATTATAAAAATAAAGATATAATAGCATTTCTTTTTGTAATGTATTTCGATTCATTTCAATTCTTGCAACGTTACTTCAGTTAGCTTGATTTGTATTTTGTTTGTCTATGCAAAATACCTACAAAAATTTAATGAGAGTAATCAGATGAAGAAGAAAAATGTTTTGTCACTATTTCAAATGATTTCTGCTAAATGAAAAAGTTTCTAATTAGTAATATTAGCTCAGAAAAAGCAGATGATGGCTATTTTAGTTTATAAATCCATGACTCCATTGTTAGTTCTGACATTATCTGGTAAAAGCAGAATTCATAAATTAATTCCATATTACGATAGATGTTCAAACTTCTGAATTATTCAGCCAAATTTTAATCACTAATAAATCATTAATATTTCTAATTTCTAATAAAACTTGTATTTCTAGTAAAAATAAATATCTACTAAAAATGTATTATGTATCATGTTCTCAAAATACTCTATTATCAAACGACAAATAAGCACCGATTACAAAAATTCATTTCATTTGCATGTTTGAAATGAAGAAAAACTTCAAATCCATTAAGACACTAGACGAATCACACATCCTTATTAAATACAGGTACTGAAATTTATTATTTAATACTAATAATAGATTTACTAATTTATATAATCATTTGCCCATCGTATTCAATATGTGTGGTTATGTTGAACAACTGAATCAGAAAGGCGTATCGTTTGCAAAAGTTGACGAATAAGTAAGAAGAAACCTCACCTAGATTTGCTGAAATGAGAAAATCTGCTCAAACGGACATTTAAATGGCATCTCTAAATGAATGAATCCTATGGGGAAGAGATGAAGTGGAACTAATCGTGGCGTGGGAGCCATTTGCACAAACAGAAAAGAAGAAAAACCACTTCAATTTCTAGCGTTTGTTACAGTTTTTAGAGCTTTTCTTTTTATTAGGATCCAGATTATTAGTTTAGATAACGTTTCATTAAATAGTCCTTTGGTTCTCTGGAGGTTCTGATTATGTCTATTGTGCCAAAATGGGAATTCGTTAGTAAGTCTTGAAAGAAAAGCTGATTCAAGTGTATAAAAGGTTTGTTAGGCAAAATAAGTCCATTTTAGTCAGTTATATATTAAGTAAAATGGGGGAAATTAAATGCAAAATAATTCATAATGAACTCAGGAGCCATTAAATAAACTCTCACAAAGAAAATAAAATGCTTGATTTCATCGGCAATCAATAAAGGATCAATATATCTTCAATCCAATCCCAGATTGAAAATTTCCCTTTGAATTTTAAAGCTTAACCGTGGAGGTTATGCAGAAGTCTGAAATTCCTTTTACACCTAATTAGGAAATTTAATTATTGACCACCGAAATCGAGGTAAAAAACAACACTAAATTATTTTTTTCAGACATGCAACGGATTGATAGAGTAGCATCTGCAATAAAAATAATTGTTTATCTCATATTCATTTTGGGCATAAAACAGTACTTTTTAATCAGATAGAGCATATAAAAATAAAATCAACAATCCTTCAATTTTATACAACTTTTTGACAATAACAAAAAAAAATTATAAATAAACCACAATTAAAAAATAGCCACTTTGAGATACTTTTTAAGTGGGAAAAAAAAATCTTTAAGACAACATTTTTTTCAGTTTATGAGTTTTAGTAAAAGGTTTATCAAACTGAAGTAGTGCGAGACTCATTTAGGATTCTATATAATAATTATCATCAAAAAATTGGTAAATTAGCTTTTCTTTCTTTTTAAATGTAAGCTACAACCTAATGTAATGAATAGAAAAGAAATCAAATGGCAATGCTTTGTCCTGATTGAAACTAAGGATAATTCCAAAGCTTTCCCTCCTGTGAGTTTCTCAACAAGCCTTTTGTTAAAAAGTAAAATGAAGACTGAAAACCTAGGCAAGGACTTCGTTATCGTCAGTTCAGTTCTGTAATATATATATATATATGTGTGTGTGTGTGTGTGTGCATGCGTGTGTATTTAAATTTAATTCGTAGAGAATTAATTCTAGTTTGTATATCACTCTAAGGAAGGCATTAATCACTCCCCTCAAATTTTAATACTTTTCCCCCCCCCCTGAACATTTGCTGTAACTCTATTACGAATTAATTTAAAATCACTCTTTTGATGAATGAAATAAATAGTTCCATGCACATTATTTATTCAAAACAGCAAAAATAACTGTTATTACTACTATTTAAGCAAAAATATTATTATCGTTTATTTTCTAATGTTCAAAAAATTCAAATTGAGAAAGATCACAAGGATATTTTAAGAGTTTCAAAAGATGATTAATTGCATTTTGCAACTGTATACTCTCTCCAAGAACAAGAACTACGCAGAAGTTAACTGATTTTGCATATAATGATGTTCAAGAAAGATTAAAAGGTTAAGCGTTAAGCTTCAAGGAAAGAATTATTACTTTACACGCAAATATCTAAGCTATGTCATTTCTTCGGGAAACTTAATCTGTGGTCAAGCATAAATGCTTTTATAGCTCTTTTGGAAATCTGAGGAACATAATACATATTACATATACAATACATATAAGTATCAACTACAACTAGAGAATACAAACATTAAAAAAAAACTACACAGAAAATTAGTTAGAAACACGTGTTAATAAATTAGATAAACTATTTGAGTCTGGAGTATCGAAGGTCTTCATTTTATTTTTTTATATTTCCACGGACGAGCCATAAGTGACACATATATGGTTCAAACACAATCTCACAAATATGCATGATAATTTTCACTAATTTTAAGGGAGTATACATATATTTATATCTTTTCGAACCCCTTCAATGTTATCTACTACATTCAAAGTAGATATACTGAATTAATAGAAATTCATGAAAACTGCGAAAAATCATACTTTTAGCGCTTTCATTAGTCTGATTATTACGAAATGTATAAATGGGACTATTATTTTGCGGGTAAAACCTGCAAAGAGAGAACACGGAAAATCAATTGGAAATGCATGTTGATCAAACAGATATCCATTGTAAAAGAAACGTATTTGCTCAGCTTTGTCACCATAAGGAAAAGGTACGATGACAAACATTTCCGTAACCGGCATAAAGAATTACGCTTTCGAAATATTCCTCGTAACATTTAGAGAAAAAAATCTTTTTTCTGTTACAAAACTATGAGACATCAGTAACATTAGAAGGTCACAAATATGTACTTTATTTAAATATGTTGCCTATAAATATCATTATCATGCATAAATGAAATTTCCATTTAAATGAAAAAATGTATGAATTTTCATGGTGACTGACTTAGATATGACTCGTTAAACTTAAGCATTATATGCAACCACGTAATTTAATTTATTATCGATATGAAATCCACTTACAAATATAAATTACTTAAGAGGAGTATATATCCACATCCCACTAAAATAATCTTTTTCAAAATGCATAAAAGAATGCAGCACAGATTTAACTGAAGATTTAAATATCAAATACTCACGTTCGCACACACACACATATTTAAATAATTTCTTTCAAATAAAATTTATCCATTTAAAAGCAACAAATATGCTTCGAATGCGTTAGCAATGCTCAGCTTAGTCACGATATACTTGAAACGAAATACCCCTAATATTTATTTGCTATTGAGCGATCAATAAACATTTCGTCCTACTCAGATTAACGCGAATATGGACTGCTCGGTCAACTCAACATGACGCCCTAATGGATAGTTTCATTTAGGAATGCGTAGCATGGCTACAAGGCGAACAACAATGTATCAGTATCTGAAATAAGAGTTAATGATAGAGTTGCTGAGCTGAAAAAAGAAAATAATTCAGATCAGATTCTCTAAGCCCGTGTAATTTTTCATAGCAATTTATTGGAATATTAAACTTATTTTCTTATTAAATATTTAGAGTGTAAAATTTTTTAAGATATAAAACAGCATAAAAATTCCTTTTACAAAAAAAATTGGAAAGACTTTTAAAATCATGAACATTTTTTTTTCCGTCTATCCAAACTGTACAAAACAAAAAGAAGAAATATCTGCCAAACTTAAAAAAGAAATTACAGAGGTAGTCTGAAGAGTTACTTTATTTCATTAAGTCTATTGTGCAATCATCTTGATACTTTTTGAAGAATATAAGTTTATTAGTGGTCATAAAAAATAACTTTATAATCGTATATTTTACATAACTGATATCAAAATTTCGTTCAAAATACTTGTTATACTTGTCAATGTTGCGATTTGATTTTTTTTAGCACTTTTTGATAGTTTGTAGAAAAAGTTTCTAAAATGTTTAAAAAATATTCGTGCTATTAAATGTTCGTGCTAAATGTTAGTGTTATTAATACGATTTAATGTTATAAATATATTAAATCGTATTAATAACAGTGATTTTGTAAAGGTAAGAAAAACAAGGGGGACCATCAAGAGGGTTATTCCTTATATATCTTTCCATATAAAACACAAAGTGGTATAAGGATATAATGGTACAGTCTTAATAAGTTTCATTAGAATTTAGAAACGAATGAATAATCAAAACTGCAAAAGAAAAAATATGTAAAGAAGAAAAATTAAAATTAACTAAAAAATGCATTCAATATTAAAAAATAGCCTTTATGTTAATTAATTTAATAAAAATTAAGCATAAAAATAATTTTAAAAAGTTTAAATAACATAATTTGGCAAACATCTACATTAATTTTAACTTTCAAGCTTCTGGCAACAATCTAAAATCAACGCAAAAAGATCCAAGTCAAAGATAAGGAGTCCTTTAGGGGAGAAAATTTTGATCAAATGGTCAGCATTTATAACCTATCTCTCGCCTAAACATTTATTTCTAATACCGCTTTAAATCGGTACCCATAACGGAAAAGATTTCAGGAAATTATTTTATTTGTCATTTTTTTTCACTACAAAATATAAGTACAATAAGTACATCTTTCTTAAATGTTTCAATGTTCCTATAATCTTTTTTTTAAAGTGGTGTTTGAAAGGTACAAGATATATATTTTTTAAATCTGAAGTTATTCTAAGAGCGACATAAATTAATAACAAATTTTATTTTATTTTATACTTAAACTTAATTTTTTTTTTATTCAAAATGAGTAAATTGTGACTAACAATTTAATGTTCCAGTAAGTCAGTATTTTGATAAATAAGTTAAATGCAAAGTATATATCAAGAGGCAATATACATATCCAATTTCTCTCTCTTGAAAAACAATGATGCAGCCATAAAATTTTATTGTATTTTTAAACCGCCTTTGTGGTATCTTGGTTAGTCCCGCCAGCTGCAATATGCCTTCCCAGAGACAGGATGCATCTGTCTTGCTGAGTGTGTGCGGTCGTGAAGCGCTTTGGATCCGTCGCGGCGGAAAATCCTATCGGGAGATTGTAAGCCTCGAGGGGTAGCATTCCTTTCAAAAAGAGGCAATATGTTCTTTAGTCTTTCCGAAGGGGTCGGCTCCAAACGCAAAATCAAAGACTAGCCTTTATAGGACCCCATCACACTTATAGTAACAATAACTGCATAATGCTTGCTTGATTAATTTATCGATTTACGTCGTGATACAGCTATTAGTTATTAGCAGTGATCCGGAATCAATCCCGAAAGAAATATCTAGGAATAAGTGGGTAAAAGTGCTTAAAAGCTGTTTTCCCGGGCAACTTTTAAAGGAGAATTTTTTTATGTGCCGTGCTATCGAATTGGGCAATGGCCTATCGACTTTTCAAGGGGAACTGACTCATAGGTGTGACATAAAGATTAAAGTGAGTGGTTAGATTACTGTCGCAACACAGCTGTGCTTTGGATTACTTGTGATTATATGGGATAAGCTTTTAAGGGTAGATCCGAGGACGTACTACATTTTCTGGAAAAAGAAAAACCGTGTAACCGATACTTTTGTAAATTTATACTTCTTGAAATAAATGGTGCTAAATATTATATATTGGTGCTGCTACATTTGTAATTAAAAAAAGAAGAAAAAAAAACCTCTCTTACATATGTTTTATAAAACTGTTTGATTTATTCAATTAGGCTACGTATTAAGATTTATAATTGACCTAACAGAAATTCTAAATTCGACCTGTTTGGTTTCGCAGCCAATGCTGCCACATTTGTAATTAAAAAAAAAAAAAAAACTGTCTTACACATGTTATATAAAACTATCCAATTTATTCAATCATGTTATGCATGAAGATTAATACGAAATTATTCAAATTTATTTAAATGCCGGTAAAGTTAAAAAAAAAAAAAAAAAAACTAGTGGAAACAATCCATAATTTACCGATGACAATCGAGAAAGAAATATCTAAGGACATGACCAAAATGAAATTGAATATATTTACGATGAACTTCACAATTTACTATCAATTTCAGTTGACAACATAATATTAAAACTAAAAATCTTTTCTGACATTTTAAATTTAAACATAAGAAAATACTCAGAATTTTCAAAGCGAAGGAACCTATTCCTCCTTTTTAATTATCATCAATCGCGTAGAGGGGATAATCTTAGTTGAAAGACATGAGAATACTTTTCAATAAAGATTGATTTGATACGTTTTGATTATTTTGTTCGGTTTAACTAACAATCAAATAAATTTCCTTTATTGTCTTGGTCTAATTAATAATTTATTTGGTTTATGTCATACCTGATAGTGTTAACTTGAAGAAATTTCTTAAATGAAGTTCCGATTTTAAAATGATTCGCCCAAAAAGCATTCTCACAAGCCCCCCTTTGAATTCATTAAGAAAGAAAAGAAACAATTTTGTCACCATAAAAGCACCTTTTGCTAAAATTATAATTGGGATGTTTTGTTCAGTTGAAGGTAGCTCTAAAATTCTAAATTATATGCAAAGAGTATGTGCTAAAGTTGAATTTGAAATCCAATTGTAATCGAATATAAAAATATGAGGTGACTGGCTATTAATTCTTCTTCAAAATAAACAAATTATTGATGAAATTAACATTTCTTTTTAATTTTACAGTAATTAATTTTAATAAGCAAAACTAAATAACCTAAATTTGAAAATTATCAATGATTTAAATATTGCATTTCATACAAAAGCATTTTTTATGTCCTTTCCGCATTTAAATTTCAGAAAACAATTCATTAAACAAATAACGAATAAAAATAAAATGTGTCTTGAAACTTATACCAGAAGTATAAAATGGGGGGGGGGGGGTATTTTTGGGGGTCAATAAATTAATGATGGGTTTTGTGAAATTGTAAAGCGGAAAGGTAAACAAATATTTTAAATAAGGGTAACT
>BMAW01000574.1:479850-524954 GCA_019974015.1 Nephila pilipes | reverse complement strand
TTTTTTTTTTTTTTATTATTTTTTTTTTTTTTTTTTTTTTTTTTTACTTTCCTTTCGATTTCGGAAAGCATAAAAAAAATCTAAGCGAAAATAATAAATCCAAACCAAATTAAAGTATTATTTTACGAACGCATTTTATTTATATGAATTCCATGATTTTATAAAAGATTTTTCACCAAAAGTGCATTTAACCCGAACACTTCGTGTGTTTTGAAATTACTTATAGTTCCACATTAAATTAAAAAAAAGTCTATGGCTTATGTTAAAAAAACGTTTCATACAACTTAATTTTAAATAAAAATCTGACGCATTTATTCAAGAGGGAATTATTAATGATTTATATATTGCAGTATATTTTTGAGAATAAAAGAAAAGAAGTTTTTATTCGTTTAAGAACTCGACATATAAAAATGCAAAAAATTCAATTGTTTATATGCCCCGATCAGATAATTTAACTTTTTAATAGATAATGCTTCATTTTACTACAAACTCATTAGTTTCAAAGACGAAACAGAAAAATATGTTTACAAAATCTATTTGTAAGTATGCTTTTTATTTTATTTTTACAAGTTTGATTTTATTTTAAATTTTACTTGTTCCGAAAGAAAAATGTATTTAATAGATCTTACATTAACTTAAAAGTTAAATATTTTAATTGTTAATACATAAACAAGAAGTTTAAATATAAATTTTCTGGATTTAATATAATTTTTACATTTAATACAATTTTTACATTTAATACACAATGTAAGTTTCAGATGAACTAATAAAAATAAAGATATTTTTGTAAAACAGAACGGAGAGATTACATTTTGGAACAGAAGAAATAAATATAATTATAAATACTTGATTGAAATATTGCAGTTGTCAAATTCTGAATGTTAATAATAATTTATAAAAAGAAAAGTAATCTTTCAAAGTTACTATAAATTTCAATATATTTACATACTACATGCTAATATTCTCTCTTTTTTTTAAAATCCAATTAAGTAAAATCAATTTATAGACAAAACCAAAATTTATAAAAGAAATAATAGAGTTTCAGTAGAACTTTATAAGCAAGTTTTTTTTAATTTAGTTCCTAAAAAGGAAATCATGACATTTTAAAATTTACTTTCCTATTGGCACTGAAACAAACACGAATGATATTCATGTATTTTATATATTAATACATGAATTATTCCTACAAAAATATGGTTAAAGTCTTAGAATGTTACTATTATTCAATGAATCAGACGTGATACTTTTTTTCCAGTATTTTTTTTAAAAAAATCGACATGCGTGATTATAAGACAGATAAAATTAAATATTTAATTCATTATGTAATCCTAGAAAAGCTACAAATAAAACTTTCAATTTAAAATTTACGATTTACCCTTATGCATTACAAAATATAACCATAAACAAATAGAAATAATTTTAATTGAATTGCTAAGCAATCCGAACACATCAAAATACTTCTCTTTTATTCGTACAGTACTCAAAAAAATGTTAATCGATTTTTTTCTGCCGAATACATACTTCTACACACCACTCCATTTCTATTTTCCTAAAAACAATCCATAAAACTTGCGAGTCTGAGTTTCATTTGCATTAATAATAAGTATAAGACTATCATTCATTCATTTTCCTTTTCTAGGGAAATGAAAAAAAAATATGAATGAGTAATATTATTTTCATTGATCAAATGGGACGATTGCTCCACGCTCGGTGTCGATGTAAACACAGCAACGGGACGAAAAGTTTGCCTGAAAGAACTCTGCGCGAATATCGGCTCCACTAATGTAAAAACTCCGGTTATTTTTCCCGCCGTCAAATTAGGATGATGTCCGCATTATTTATCGCCGTTATCTGAGTTTTAATATGATTTACTTGAAAACAATGTCATGAAAAAATTTAAAAATGGATTTATATATGAGTTCAAAGTCCTGAGGACCGACGGGACTTAATCTCAGAAACCGGGCCAACTAGCTAAGAAAGCCGCAGGGTTTTTGAGGGACGTAAAGCCGGAGATGCCTATCGGTGCAAGGAATATGTAAACATGAGGTACTTACCTATTTGAGAGATGATGGCAGTAATGAAGAGCACGTGTACACCCCAAGGTAGGAAAGTGTCCACCACTGGAATTCGGACCAACGCCATGAAGACAAAAGATTTAGAACTGTTCGCGTCTTTCACTGCACCGCACACCATACAACATGAAAAAATTATTTGATTTGTTTGTTTATAATAATTTTTCAAACTTTTTTCCGGTGGAATTTGTTTATGTTTGTACGAGAAAAAAATTATTTAAGAGATGTGGAAAAATTTTTTTAGAAAAAAAGTGTCCCGCAATTTAAAGTAGCAGTCACCCGAGCGCCTCTCAAGTCATCTTCTACACGTTGCACAGAGAGAGTATTAGAGATAGGGTGTCGTATCCGGCACGCATCAGTACTCTCAATCCTGCTTCTGTTGGGAACGTCGTTCGTGACGCCGCCGCCCGCTATAACAAGACCCGATGCCTATCCATTTACCATGACTCTGAACAGAGCCATCTGGTGAAGGAAAAATGAAACAGCCATAGATTCTTTAAGAAAAAAAAGGAACCGCTCTTACATTCAAGAACAACGCTCACTATCACACTTCGAATTTTCTTTCGATAGCCGGTGGAAATCATGTAAAGATAATCAAATTAGGTCATATATGAGATCTAAAACGAGTTTAAAATTCCCATTTTTTATAATTGGTGAATAATATATTTTTCTAATATTTCGTACGATTTTATGGAGTAAAAACCCGTTTAGTGAGTTATCGGAAATGGGGTCACTATATTAAATACAAAATGTTGAAATGCGTATATATATCTATATATAATTTGAAATTTATACGTAACTAAACATCAATATTTAAATCAAAAACAAGCTAGAAAAGTAATTCAATAATTAAAACTGTATGTCAAAATCCCCTCTGGGCAAATAAAAAAGGTAAAACCATAAAAATAGACAAAACTGTAAACAGAAAGATGAATAAAAGTAAAATATTCAAAATGAACTGTAAAAGAAAAAAATTATGCAATTTTTTTTTAAAAAAAAATTGAAATGAAATAAAAAAAAAATAAGTTGACAAATACCAGAAACATTAAAAACAATAAAATTTTTGAAAAAAAGTAATACAAACTAGAAATTGGAATATATATATATATGTGTGTGTGTGTGTGTGTGTGTGTACATAATAAAATTAAATGTTTTAAAAAATGTAAACTAGGTTTAATTCATATTGACAAGGCTCTAGAATTCTTCCCTCCACAGAAAAATCACATATAATTTTTGGGTATTTGTTACAAAATAGGAAATATTTTCATGTCATTAAAATTGTAATACAAGCATAAACATACACTAAAGCTTTATTGCTACGTTACAATAAATCAATATACATTTTAGTTAACACCCTATCAATTAGTATTAGACTAAATTTAATATGACATTTTATGAAGCTTTTTCCAACTTTATGATTCATAATTCGATTGATTTTTATTAAATATCGACTCTTACCGGTAAATACGACATCTTTAATTTAATTATTTTGTAATAATAATTTTCTTTCGAATAATAAGTCTTATTTTTTCCTCACCATTTGTCTAAATTAATTTTCCAATCCTCTAATTTTTTAAAATTCAAGACGACCAAACTGTAGTAGCTTAGTATCGTAACCACCATTTATTTAGATTAATTTGCTGAAGCTATTTCCTCTGGAATCAAATGTTTCTTTTATTATTATTTGCGATTTTTGTAGAATAATTAGCATTGAAACAGTAACACTTGTCATTTCACACTTTTGACGGAAAATAATTTTCATCCCTTTTTTTCTTTTCGATTAATTATTAACTATAATTTATTATCATTTCATTACTTAACATCACTTTACAAATTAATATATTAAATCGTATCCTGCTTAATTAATTTTTCTTACTTATTTTTAATTTCCTTTTTTTTTTTTTTATTTATTTAAATGAATGATTGTGATTGCGGAAAGAGTTGTATTAATACTATATCACTTGGAAGACATTGTATTTTACGGTACTTCCATTTTAAATCAGTTATTTGTCTGTGTAATTCTTTTCAGAATATTTGAATTAATCATTCAAACTGAGACGCATTTTTCATTCACTGTCTGTCTGAGTGTAATGATCAACATACTGTTTCCTCTTACATTCAATATTTATTTTTATGTTGTTTTGTTTTCAAGACCGAGTTTGAACTAGTAACACTTTTCATCGTATTATTATTAAAAATTAATTTTAAATCAATTATTGCTTTGTTTTGACTACTCTATATGTATGCAGACTTAAAAGCAATTTCGACTTTCGACTGAGCAGTAATTTTACTATACTTACATTGTTTGACAGAAAGTCAAATTTTTAACTTATTTATTTCTTCTTTTTTAAAGATCATTTGTAGCTAAATCACAGAAATAAATGAAGCATTGAGCAGACAAGACAATTATTATCTCTACATGGTTTTCTAAGTTAAATTTTATAAATTGCTCCTTTTGGACACTAATTATTTTTTGAGTAGTTGCTTATTATTAATACGGTGTTAAAATAACTTTTACATTAATTTCTTGTAATAATCATGTTAAGAATTACCCATTGAACTAAATTTTCATTATTCTGTTTCAATAACGTTAAACAGCAATGTAGTTAAAACATTTTCACATTATTCATCTGGAGTTTATCATTATATTAATTACTTTCTATGAGAGATTTGTTTTCTACTCTTTTGTACGTGTGATCTTCAACATAAGGATAGAAAGTATGATTTGATTTTAACGACTTTTCCCCTTAAATTAAATATTCAAACAATTTTCTCTGGAATAAAATATTTTCTATTTATATCATCATTTTATTGTTCATTAGATTAAAATTATATGTTGACTAGAAATTATTATAATGACTATAATATAATATCTTTAATTTTTGTACGTTACTATGTGTAAATCGTTTTACTGTGTTTTGTGAGTCAATGTACAGAAATGAGATAGAACATGTAAAATTTTAAAAACATTCATTATTCCTACACAATATGTTGAACTAAGATCAAATAAGAATAATTAATTCATTACCCGAAGAAGCATATTAGACTTTGTTGATTACTTATAAAAACTATTTAAATTGTACATGTCTTACAAGAAATGAAAAACAACATAGATTTCGTTAACTTTTAGAGTTAAACTACCCAATAAATTAAAATCATTATAAAATATATTCTTTTTAAATGTTTTGTTGAAAAAGATTAAAGACATAAAATCGTAGTAATACTTACATTAAATTAGAGCACTATATCAAGGCAGTTTAAAGTAAATGTATATGCTTTTACATAACGTGGCTCAAATAAATGTCAAATTTTTGCTTATAATAAACGAGTAATTTCTTATAAAGAAAGATATTTGATGTAATCAAAGAAAAACTACTTTCAAAAATTTTGATATCTCCTTTCCTTTCAATTTGAAAACAATGTGGTGAGTGAGTAAACGATGGTGAAGTTTAATGGCACAAAGAGCCAGATGTGGCTATGCTAGGCCAAACAAAATTATAAACGATTTTAAAGATAGGAAGGGAAAACAATCGTTGACAAGAGGAATGAAGGATAGCTAAGGTATCCAGGAGTCCTTCACCCATGTTTATCAAGACAGTAAACACCATGGGAAAGATCACTACAAATTACCTCGAGGTCATGATTCTTCTCGTATTTGAAGACCCAAGTCCTAAAGGTATGAAGCAGCGTCAATTATTTCTTTTATTTCCATTAAATGTATCTAAATTTAAGACCTTATTTTCTCACTATATAAGTCTCACATTTCTTATGCAGGATCTAAAACTGACCAAATAGTCTTCTGATCATTTTATTGCTCTAACAGTTTTAATTACATTTTACTACTTGATCTAGAAACTGGCTTAATAATTTTGTCGATATATAAATTCACTTGTTTTAAAGCTGATTTATTATTAAAAGATTACATTCAGATTTGAAGTTTTAAAGTTCAGTACATAAAATACCTTACAAACACTCGATGAAGGTAGCAGACCAGTTCCATATTTAATATAATTCCCTCTGAGGAGGCATATTGTTTTTAATAACGAGGAGATTTATACGAGTATTTTCAGATATTTTAGTAAAGTTGCTGACTTCTGCTCAAATTTCAGTTAAATTTACTTATCCTAACTTATTCCATTATCAAACCTTAATTTCTGTACAGTTATTCGAGAAATATTCATTTTGAAATTTTCCATATCATGCATATAGGAGTTTACCTTCTCCTTTGTACTTTAAAATATCACAAGTTCAGTAGTCATCATATATGCCATATATATATATTAATCATTTTAAGTTGCTAAGTATACATTCATTTAAGTTCCTTGGTTGTAATAATAAGAATAATTTTCCAGTAAAGTCTATTTATTTTATCATCGTTGAGAGAAAAGTCATACATGCCACGGCTGTATATAGCTCCGCCTTTCAACAGCACAGAAAGTAGATTTTGCTATCATTTTTGAATGATAAATGTTGAAATTATCATCCTGCACGACCGAAGTGAGAGAATTTTTCTATGCGTTCGTGCTTATACAAAGTTTTCCTTTGGTTTCCGTAGTCTAGTGTGGGTTTCTTGGAACTTTGGCTGCCAGACAGAAAGTCTGGGATTATCCTTACTTCTTCGAAGCGTGGGGATTAAGCTGATTGTACAGATTTGGGAGACGCGTGTTCATAAATTAAGGACAAAGAAATGGTATCCGAAATAAGACCTTTGCATTTAAATGAGAAAGGAAAATTAGAAATTAAATTATTATTCAGAGAAACTATTATAAATTTAAGTTTAATCGTATTCACGTGTATATATATGGAGTTTAAATTAGTATATATATATGGAGTTTAAATTAGATATATATATATGGAGTTTAGAGTGGAGTATATATATATATATATATATAGTTATTTTTAGAATAGGAACTACGTAAAACTCCACGCCTTTGACCATGGTTTGTATGGTACGATTTAGCTTTATGGGTTGAATTTGATTTGGAATAACAAAAGTGTTTTTCGAATTGTTAAGTAAATTAACTAGATTTTTACTATCGAAAGAGATACAATAAGATTTATAATCCTAGAAAATTCTGTAGAATTTCTATAGGAGAACATAAGAATAAGAAAATAAGAGACTTTGAAAGAATCAAGAAAAGAATGTAACAGCTTGGATACCAGTTTGAAAAGAACTACAACTTAGAACACATTAAATACTTCATGTTCTAGACTAAATAAAAGGGTTGTTAAAGTTATTATCACTATTTTAGATTGTATCGATATTCCAGATATTCATGGTTTCCATACCATTAGACAAATCTGTAACTATCTTGTCCATAAAATGAATATCAAATTAAATACTGATGGAAACTACATCACGGAATGTTATTGGTATTTATGAATACATCTTTTAGTAAAATTAATTTTTTCTGCGATTTTAAAAAACATATATCTTGGAAGATTTATTTTTAATAAAATGCAGTTTCCGAGTAACAAAGTCCACAAGTTTGTATATAGATACTGTATTCACAAGCAATACATGGATGCACTATATCAGTATGTTGTTAAAAGCGATTTAAACACTGTTAAAAACTATTTATTTGGGGAATTTATACTTAAAGACTCTGGATTCAGACTAATAATAGTAATTTAATCATAAAAAAGTCACAAGGGACCTTGATGATTTTATTCTTAAAGTCGCAGTTAAATATGTAATCAAATAAAATTAAAATATCATTGAATTACCACAATTTGTTCAGCTATATTATAAAGTCTGTGCAAAAAAGTATAATCACTAATAAGCTTCGAACATATATTATCTATTTCTTAAAAGAAAAAATACTTCTAGTATAATTTGAGGTTTTTTTTTTTTTTTTTAAATATAAAACTGGTTCTAATAACATCAAAGATTAATTTTAAAAATGTTACTTTCTTATGAAAAAAATGTCAAAACAATTAATAAAAATCTTAAAATAAAACTGAGAAGAATTTTTCTGCAGATTTTAAACGAGTATCTTGAATTCCTGAATAAATATTACAAGAGAACTACAATTTTCTTACTGAAATAACACTTAAATATTTCAGATCTTTCACAATGGCTTAAATTCTCGCATACAAAATGAGTGAATAATATGCATCGATCGATACTTGTACCTTATATACTCTATACATAAAGTAGAGTCTGAGAGTATACTTAAAATCCGTCACGTCTGAAAATCCTCTTTGGAGCATCTCTTGAAAGGTGTGAGACCACAAATATTATCTGTGTAGTATCCTTAATAATACTAATAAAAATAGTTGATACATCTCAGATTTTTCCTCAGGATTGATCACCAATATCCTACGGCATAGACATTAGTAAACGAAAATCCATCCTATCAATCACTTTACCTGAAAAAAATCAATATTGTTGGCTTAAGGTACCTGTCTACCATCGTTAGTAATGTTTTGAAAAATGTTAGAATATATTTTCTTTCTCACATTTCATCGATCGTAACTTATTAGAAATTCATTTTCACTTAACAGTTGTACGACTTTATCAGAATTTGATAAAACAAAGGTGAAAATTGTCGAAATTGACTAAAAAAAAGAGCTAATAAAAAAAAATTCTTGCAATCAATCATTTTTTAAAATAAAGTTCTAAAGATTTACAAATAGGCTGAAAATTTCAATATTTATGCTTTTAACAAAAGGTATTTTGTGGAAAACAAGCTTTTAAATATATCACCTGACATAAAATAGATTCTGCAGGATAAACGAATTCTTTCTAAAATAAGAACTTCTGTGATTACCGTTTTATTTTGTTTCAAAAGAGAAATGGTGTAACAATAAGCAAAGATATCAAAAATAAACCTTTAAAATATCATGAACAAATACTACACAAATAAACAATAATACTAAAATCAAGCTCTCCTTAAAAACATGCGATATAAAAACATTCATCAGAAAAATTCTATTTTAAAAATAAAAATATTGGCAACTAAAAATGCCAGAAAATTTCTGAATTTCCACATCTCAGCTCCAAAGCCTCACATCTTAAGACTGGAGAAATAAAATTTGCATAATCAATCTCTTAAAAAAAGGATAGAATTCTGTTAAAATTATTTTTTTTTGGTGTAAGTATGTGTGTATCGCTTAAAAGAATGGCCGCTGTAGCCTCGTGGTGACCGGTGGCGAATTCGCAGCCGGTGTTGTTTCTTTCGAGTTGTGAGTTCGAGTCCAGATGCCATTGAAGACCCGCCGTGTTACGGGGATGATGTACGTTAAATTTGATCCAGTTCCTAAGCCCTACCGTTGGCGTGATGTGGAAGTTTGGAGAGCGAGGTACCAGTTCTGATGTCGCCCTCGTCACTTGACAGAGGTTCAAAATTACGAGGTCCTTTGTTAACGGCCCTCGTGTTGCTTCCCAGTGTGCTGTTAATAAACAATCACTCACCCCTTAAATAATATATTTTAATTACGACTAAATGTGTTAAAATGCTACTGAAATTTTAGATAACTCAATATAAAAGTTTTGATTTTTATATTCGGAGCTTATTCAATGTCTCTTTAATTAAGAGTTTAGCGTATTTCTTAAATAATTATAATACAGAGGCGACTAAGTGTTAGAAAAAAATACTGATATAACCAGGACCACATTAATCATTGCCATGCCTCAGGGCTGTCAGATATTTCGTGACCCCTTCAGCACTTTATAATCATAGTACATTATTAAATATTCTATTCGAAGAAATTATGGCCCTAAATTTCCGAGAAATTGGTGGGCAAATCTGCTCAGTCAGTTTCGTAGGTAGTATGACATTTAATGTGGTTTTCCTTCAATTGTTTTGAAACAATAAAAATAGTAGTAATTAGATAGAAAACGGATGTTTCATAAGAAAAAAAAAAAAGAAGCATTCCATTGATGTTTGTGTTTAATAAACAAATCGAAAGCAACTGCGGAATGTACTATTTCTTTCCACTTAGTGGTCTTGTCGTGACTTGTTTCTTTCCAAAAGATTTCTATTTAACATAGAATTTCTTAAAGATAAATTAAAATAGGCTGGGTGATTCTAAGATATTATTAGAGTTGTTATCTATACGGTGGGAAACAGTATATTGAGATAAATTTATACTTACCATGTTCTTCAAATGAAATGAAATTTAAGAAATTAAATCTTTTACAGTATTTTAATTGTGAATAAGAAGAATTATGCAGCGTTGGAATTTCGCATTGTTCAAATGAAATTTCTTTTTCACAATAGAAGTGGGAGTTTTCGTGGTTTTCTTTTCTTGTTACACAAATACAATCTCGGTTTCCTTGAAGCGTTGTCTAGTGAGTCAATCATATTGACAAAGTTATATTTGTTCCCATGAGTCAAGGGTAATGACTCGATTGTAGCACTGTGAGTCATTAAAAATATTATACAGAATAGGGTTGTGATTGTTTATTAACGTTTCATGAAGAAACAACACGATGGCAATTGGCGACAGACTTCGTATTTTTGAGCCTCGGTCAAGTGACGAAGATGACACCTGAGATGGTACCTCCCTCTCCAAACTTCCACACACCGCCAACGGGAGGACTTGGGACCTCGACCAGATTTAATGTGCATGATCCCCACTACATGGTGGGTCTTTAGTGACATCAGGGCTCGAACCCAAGACTCGACGAAAACAAAGCTAGTCGTGAGTTTGCGACCCTGACCACTAGGCTATCACAGCCACTACAGGGTATTAAATGCAAATCATCAACTAACAGGGTATTAAACGCAAATCATTGCTCTTTCCTGTTAAACATAAAATGTCAAATACAGAAGTTTCTAAGCAAGTGTGATAAATCCAATCCAAATTATTTTAAGGCTTAAAGTATATAAGAAACTGTTACAATATAAAACGATTCAAATCTTTCAAAATATTTAACAAATGAGCATAAACTTCGATTCTCAGTTAATGAGTGATTTAAAAAAAGATATTAAACATTCTATATTACCTTGAAAAAGAATTTTTTTTTTTATATTTTACATCAGGAGGGAAGACTTTTTTTGACTATCTTTAATGGTATCTAAAAAAAATTAATCAAAGAGATTAATGGCTCTGCTGAAAACTCTTGAGCAAATTGAACCATAATTAATAATATATTGTAATTTTAATAAAAACTTTTTCTTTTACACTTTTTTTAATCACTCTTTACAAGACGCTTGATTACACTTGATGAGGCGGAAACTTAGATAATAGGTCCAATATGCCTGAAAAATTTAAATACATACGGCTTCTGGTAATTAAAATCCTCACATTTTTGATACACATTGCTGATATTTAATTTAAGACTGTAACAATAGGCACAAAAGTATATAAATTATCATCAAATGATATTTAAATCAGCTTACTTTCTCATCATAATTACCTGAACAAAGTATAAAACTCTAATTTTATATTTTCTTTTAAAATGTACGACATAAATCTTAATCCTGCTTTAATTTTGTCGTTTATTGTAAAAGTTACTTGATTTCTAACGAGCTGGATGTTTATTTGTTTAATCGTTGTTTAAGATTTTGATAGAAATGAAAACAACTTTTTGGCTAAGGTTCAAGGACAAGAATAATAATATTAGAGATAGAGAGAGATTTTAGGTAATCACATTAAGGTCAACCATGACATTTTTATATAATAAATACTCTGAACTAATAATTAAGAGATGCGGCATATTTTCTCTTTAAAAAGGTATGCGCGGATTTTTTTTTACCAAAATAAAAAAAATAATTTTTAAATGCAAGTTTTTAAGTGTCGGAGAAAGTTGAAGCACATATGTTTTTTGTCTGTGAGCGATGACGAATGAAAATGATTTGTAAAAGTACTTAATCGAAACGATGAAAAGAAATTATCGTTTTGCTTTGAGTGCTTTGTATCAGTGATGGCTATGTCTGAACAAAATCAATTAGCCAAATCGGAAGTCTGGAGAGTCTGATCACTTAGAAGCTAATCAAATTCTAGCCAGAATTGAGAAGAAAAAAAATACGTAGGAGTATCCCAAAATGAGATTTCCAGGTTTTGCGATCGTTTTTTCTTGAGACTGCAAACCATGCCCCAACCTGCCTTGACCAGGGAGAGGTCGTTGATGAGGAGCAATGCCATATGAGGATCGATATTTATAGCTGACGGCCATAAGAAACCGAACGATAAATACCACTCAGCTCCAATAATACGTTTATTCGGCTACTGGCACTACAGTTTCGAGTTAACCCATCAGAAAATGACTCCATACTATAGGTCTGTATACTTGTAGACTTATGGTACACGTTTCGTTAACAATTCGTCGTCATGATGCCCATAAAGAGGGGGAAGGAAAGCATGTCAATAGGAGAAGACATGAATGGAACAATGTCCTCTTCTGCGACGAGTCTCGTTCTATAATCCATCCAGATAAAAAAAAAAAAAAAAGAGCATTTCCATCTGGACGGAACGGGAAACTTGAAACGAATCTGCATTTGTGTAAGAAATTGTCAGGTTTGGAGAAGGTGGAGAATAGTTCTGGTGTGGTATCTCCATTAATGATCGCGCTGACCTCCATATCATTAGAAATGAATATCTGACATTCTATGAAATATGAGATTCTAACACCTTTTCAATCCCTTAAGCCGGAATAACGATCGAAACTGTCGGAAATAATTTCCTTTTAATCTACGATTATTACAAGCCTCATTGTGCTTGGCTGGTGGATGATTGCCTTCTCAATGAAGAAATCATACGAATGGTTCCAGCATGTTCTTCCGATGTGGACCCGATAGAACATGTTTCGGACATGCTAGGTAGGCGAGTTGCTGCCTTCAACTCCCCAATATGTTCCAAAACCATGAAAGAGCTGCTATGGAGCTGTGGAAGAAAGATGAGGGACAGTGTATTTACACTGTCCCTCATTGATAACCTGATAAACTCCGTGCCAGACATGTGTTCAAATTTTCTGTCAGGAAAAACCGTGCCACCTATTAAAACAGATTTTCTGTCAAGAAATTACAAATTTTTGGATGTTTATCTCAAATGCACGCATTGTGAATTTTCCTTTTATACCAAAAACTCAATAAAATGCCTTCTTTCTTTCACTCATGTGTGTCTTCATTTCTTACAGCACACTACATTGTGTGTTCAAAAAGTTTCAGCTATGATCGAATGCTGACCATTTAATCCAGATGGTATACATACATTTGATACTAAACTTTTACATGGTCTCTTTATAATTAAGTGCAACACTTGGAACAAATGTTTATGTCCGTAAACGTCTTTTGGAACGCCTCCGCTCCAACACTATAGCGTTCCAATGTCACTGCCACTTCAGTTTCCTCTATCGACTCGTACTGCTCCCCTTCATCTTCAAATTCAATTATGGAAATAAAAAAAATAATCCAGGAGACAGATCTAGTGAGCACAGAGGGTGATTGATGAACACAACTTGCCTCCTCACCAAAATATTTTGCATGATCATTGTGAGACGTTGCATTATTGTGCTGGTGCATCAATTTCCACCACCCAAACAATTTCCAAAATGCACAATTTTCACTTTTCATACGCCAAATTTGATTCAAAAGCCGATTGAAAACATCTTCGCAAAATACTCTTGTCTCAGTGGAACCTTGACGATGTAATTCTGTTGTAAATGTACAAAACTTTCATATTTTTAAACGAACATGGGCTACCTGATTTCTCATTGCCTTCTGTCAAATCTAATCCAGCTTTAAACCTCGAAAACCACTCAGAGACTCGAGTACGATTCATACCATGGTCAACATACGTAGATTTAATCATTTATTAAGTTTCTATGACTGATTTTCCCAATTTAAAGCAAAACTTGACGTTCATTCGTTGCTCCATTTTTTTTTTTTCGATAACAATGCTGCACACACGCTTTTTACTCAAAGAAACGCTGTCAAGTTGAAACTAATCAGAAATGAAAGCATAGCTGAAGGTCGTTGTCGCATCATCCCGTCAGTTTCATGAGGATAGCGCCATTTGTACTTTTTTTTAAGAGAGAATGTCCTGGAATTTTTTGAATACACTGTGTACATCTGTGAATAATGTATAAACCACTATAACTCTTAATTTATCCTGCCGTATTTATCAAAAACCTCAATATCCTTTAAATTTTCTGAACAGTGTATTATCGAACAGCAATTTATGGACCCCCCCCCTCGCGGAAAATTTCTTATCTTCGAAATAAAAACCAAGTTAACAACTTTATTTCTTTAGTATTGTATTCAAAAGATGTTCACATAAGTTGGCATAATAGTATTATGTTCAAAATTGCTTGATTTCCTTTACATGACAATCATAATTCTGAGTTCGTATTTTACCTCATTTTTTTTTCTATATTTACGAAAGTTGTGTGATGTCTGAAAAATTAGATCTTTATTCATATCCCTATTGCCTTAAAAGATACAAATTGAAATAGCGATGGCAAACTTTCAACGATCGGAGGAGAAATGTTAGTTCAGAACTGAAAGGATTCTAATAACCCTCTGGGATGTGGGAAGGGCCTAATGAAATCAAGAGAAATTTCATTCCCATACACAAACATTAAATGAAACATTCTAGTTCCAACGGTAGCAAATAACTGAATTATTAGGTGTTGAAACACCTTTTGAATAAGTAGGCGAACTGTCGCTTTCAAAGTTACGCCCTAGAGAATCGAGTTGCTTTCAGTCTAGTTTCTTTCTGTGATTAACGTACAAGTATTGTTACTATTCATACTCCAGAGTAAGTCGTCTAGAAGTAGATGAAAACTTCTTTAAAGGAATTTAAATATAGATATTTCGTAACATGTCTTCAATAATGGAAAAATAGTTCTGGTTGTACTAGAATTTAAAATTCTATCACACATTTGATTTTGCATTTTTTAAGATAAATAATTATTAGAGTAGCTTTCACTACATTCTAGATAACAAAATGGGCTACTGAAGATTATTTACTCTTTGTAGAGAGAAGAAAAATAAAGGGAAAAAAATAACCCTTGAGAGAGGGGGATATACATTCAAAAACTAAGTGATGCTAGTTGCAAACGTGGAAACTCCAATACTGCCAATTCAATGAGACCTGGGCTCCTCATTATCAAAAACAAAGGAGGGTAAATACGTCTCTCAGAGCCTCATGCGGCTCTTCAATGAATTAAGTGCAGCTCCAGTTAAAGATTTAAGTCAATTCACACACACACGTATATATATACTCATAACACATCAGTCATGCTCCAGGTCTAACATTTAAACAACATTTTTAAACTTTTTATTCATCAACATCAACACCTTTTTTAATCACCTTTTGGATTATCAATCGTCCGACACTTTTCAAATCTTTTTCCAGAAATCTTTTGTTGCAGAGTAAATAGCATAACAGCTTTCTGAATCATCGACTCGATTGCTGTTTTGTTCCATCAAAAACAATCCTTGCGGCACGCTTGGAAAAACCTTTAAACCACTTCAAAACTTTTTCCTGGTCAATCTGACTTAAAATTTGTACCGTTTCAAGACTGAAGGTTAGTGACTCTAGAAAGACCTTGTTACTGGTTTACTAAGGCGCCATCTGGTTAGTTCAGGAGTTATTGATCGATGTGTTTATATATATATATAACGTTAATAATACATTATTTTTGACACGTATGTAAATCATAATTTTTTTGGCTAGCTCACTACTCTAAAAGAATTATTCTCAAGATGCTTATAAGTCAAATTAATGTAGAATGTAGTAGTAGCGTATTAATGAGTATAGATTATTTTAATGTTTGTGATTATTTGATTTTAATGTTTGTGATTATTTGATTTTAATGTTTGTGATTATTTGATTTTAATGTACTTGCTTACTTTTTCATTTTTCTACTTAGAAATACTATTTGTTTCAGAAATTTTGATTATTCTTGATTTATACCTTTAATGACAATACAGTTACTCAAGTGAAGTTGGTCGGATTGGTGAAATTAGTTTAAACACACTTATCTCATTACGAAGTATAGGGCAGTTCGTATATATTCCATTATCTCACTTTTTGTTTTTATTACTTCTTTTCTTTTCTCATGAGATTTGCTGTGCTCTAGATAGCTTTGTATTTAACTAAACTGTAAGTATTAATTAATGGTTTGCAGATTTTTTTAATTAAAATTATGGTATTTAATTTGTATTTCGGTGAATTAATGGCTTTCTTCCATTATATTTTTCTCGCATGTTTTTAATTTAGTATAATATTTTTAATTTTTTTGTATGGCTATTTTGATAATTACTGATTTTTTTAATTAATTCTGTAATATTTATAGGTTTTTATTTTTTTTATAACTGTTTTAAATTTGTTTTTAGAGGTTGTTATCAATAGATTAGTGTGATTTTTTATATAATTTAAAGTTATACGCCTAATTAGCATTAATAACTATATACACATATATATGCATATACATGTATATATATATATATATATATATATATATATATATATATATATATATATATATATATATATATATATACACATCATTCGCACTGATTTACCCACAGCTGTCACCATCAGCCGACTTGGACTACTCTGGCAAGCGCAGAATAATTGTACAGCCTTGTAACCGGTTATGCTAATCAGTGACAGCTGCGAACAGTTAAATTTTACACCAAGTTTTAGAGTTTTGACTAAAAGTTTTCGTTAAACGTTATACTTTTTGTTATTGAGTTTTCATTATACTTTGATTTTATTGTTTAAATTTTGAAATAATTATATATTGTATTTTCTTACATATGTATAATTTTTACATAACACTTAAAACTTGTATAGTATAAATAACCCATCAAATGAATGAATTAGAATTTTAATATTGTATAACTATGCGGTAGCTATTTATAACATATGAAAAGCCTGAATGATGCTCTCATTTACCCCATATTCATCCACCCCTTCTTCTTTAAATGCATTTTCTTAAAATAATGTTTATATATTTAATAAAAATTAATCTCATAATAGGCTAATAATAAATCTTACACCTTAAATTTGCTTCTATTGTTAGTAAAGATAAATATATGATTTTTAATCCAATTGACCGTTACCAATGGCAATAAGCAATTTTTAAAATTTAATATCAATCCAACATAAGCAAATTTCATCATGAGTTTGTAAAATCTGTTGTACCTTTTATTATTTAGTCAGATAATTTGAACTTAACATAAGTTTAATTAGGATAAACTAATGTAAAGTGAGAGTGCATTGCATTTCGAACCCTAAATTATTTGGAAATATTGTAACTTTTCATTGTACCAAATATTGAAGCATAAATCAATTAAAAATATAATCAATGGTTCAGAAAATGTTGATTTTTCAGTAGTTCCTTATGCACAACAATCTCTTAAAAGATATATAAATAATAGAATGTCAAGCAGTAAAGAATAATGCTTGTAAGGTATTTCGTAAGGTTATCATTCAATGCAATTTCAGTGTAAATTTTGATGTATACGTTCGTGACTTCGCAAGTTACCAATACAATAATGTAACCTTTCCTGTTTGCGGTCATTCTGATAACTACAAGTGGAGTTGAGAAGCTCATAATCCTTCTCTTACACCTGTCTTATCATCAGTCGCACGTGTTCAACATTCGAATGACCTTGAACTGTGCATGGATAAGAGAGGGGTTCGAAACACCCTGACATTCTCAATAGCATTATAACATTCGAATTGTGAATATTATCGACACAATAAAATCTCTGGTTGCTTAATGGTTTGTAAAGATTTTTTTTTGTAACGACTTATTGAAAAAAAATGGTCCTTGATAATCTTGGAATCACTATCTATGTATAGTTTTAAGAGTTGCTTAACAATATAATTTTAAGTAATTGATTAAAATTTGTTATATATTAATTTAAACACATACGCAGCTCTCTTAACAGAAGAAACTACTAATGATTCACATATGCTTTTATCATGCAAGAATTTTATAGATATGCGTCCTTTTTACAAGAATTATTCCAGAGCCATCATTAAAATGTATATTATTAGGATCGTTTGTATAGTTATTCTAATGAAGAAATTAGAATTCTACAGAAGTATATAAAATATTAGGATACCAAAATCATTTCCTAGATCTGAGGAAATCGGGGGGGGGGGAAGAACTATTTCTTGGAAATTTTATTCCCCTCCACCTTTTTTTTTAGGGGGAGGAAGAATGAATTCTTTATTATACTTAAAAACTATTTTCCTACTGATTATATTGTTTTCTTCGAAACTTATAAAAATGTTACTTTTCTTTAAATAAAATAAGCGATATTCCTTTTTTTAATTTTTGTAAAAATTCTTCGAATTTTAATGACTTTTACTTAGTTTCGACTTAGACAAAATTCCTTGGAAGAAACAAGTAAATAATATCTTGCATTTCTTACACCGCATCCGCCCGAATTTTATGGTCGAAAGCTCCGTTTCTTTTTGGAAAGTTTTCTAAGATCCCAATGTCTTGGAAACGGAAAAAAAAAAAAAATTCATACAAATAGAACATTTTGCCTCTCACGCTCTAAATGTTTATAATGCGATGCTCCATTTGAAGGTCTCACAAGCCGCTACCAGCATGAGAAATAGCATAAAACTGTAACTTGTATTCTAACTGAAAAATCGTGACTAGTTTTGTTAGCTGACGTCTGGGTGTGACGTATAGAGTCACTCTTTTATGTTTTACGCAAGCGCAGTTTATAAAATGCCAAGTATCACGTCACCAAAATGGGAAAACCCTCTCGTACTAATGTATAACGTTTGATCACCTTTAATTTTTAGAATTCCTCTCGAAACTACATAATTCTTTCTTAATTTCAGAAATATTATAATTTATTGGATCAAAAGAGGTATGTTTAAAATTTATATAAACGATTAATTTTCTGTAAAATGTTTACATATCGTCATACACTCCATTTCTTCGCTATATATAGAGTCGCATGAAAGTCTATGTTTTATCAGTAATGCGTATTAGATGGAATACGGAAAATACAGCGGTAAACGTTATTGCCGCATTGCAGATAAAACTATCAAGTTAAAGTACGAGATTTCTTTGCAATAGATATACAGTTGTTTTGTGATGAAAATCCTACTGTGATTTGTTTTCAATTCTTAGTCATATATTTTTTTAGTATATATATATATATATATATATATATATATATATGTATACATACACACATAGGAAAGAACACTTTTTTTACAATGCTAAAGTCAATGCTAAAGTTCTGAAACTTACACAAGCGCTTAGAGGCTAATCTTTGCGCTTATGTAGGGTCCAGGAGACTTTGTAGGCTACCTTGTAAAATAGTCGTGAAGAATCTAAGTAAAAACAAATAAGAATTAATAAAATATTCTTTTGAATAGCAAAAACTTGGAATAAAAGAATAAAAAAAAAATGGAAAAAAAAAGAAAAAAAAATGTGAATTATTACATATAAAACTTGTGTTGAAGAATAAGAAATTTAAAAAATTCTAAATCTTTTTTTAAGACTCGTATAATACTTAAGTAAAAATGTCGGTACTTAAAGTTCATGAATAATATAACTATTGATAATTCTACTTAGGTTAAATTTAATATCCCTCCAAAAGCATTATTATACATTACATTAGTTTTCGAACAATTGCATCGCACACGTACTCAGATATTCAATAACATTTCAAATTTCGGGTTTTGACAGTTACACCCTCTAGCATCCTGTCATTGAAGACTGAAAATTACAAAATATAGCTGATGCTATTTTAAATGAATTAGATTCTCCGAAACAAATTGATTGCTATGCACTCTCAGCTTGCAATCACTCATGCACATGTAGGTAATAAATTGATTTATAATAATCTAACTTCGTAATACTTCGCTGTTTGGCGTTTTGGGTTGCTAGATAACTAGATGCACCCGTCATTAGTTGCAACAAAACATTTCTCTTGCGAGGTTTTATCAAGAAAAGATATTTGTTTTATGTAACGAAAAATGCTCAACTGTTATGAAGCTCGGAATATTTTTATACCTTCCTTACAAACTGAAGAAAATGATTAAATTATTAATTAAAGTTAAAATAAGTTAAAATGAAGCATCCCCCCACACATTTTTTTAAAATTTGGAAGTATATAAACCAGTTGCATATTTATGGTTATAAGTAAATGCAAAAGAGAGAAAATGTTTGGATACTCTCTCTCTTTCTCACTGATAATATTTTAAACATATTTGATATATATGAAGCGAGTTGGGAATAAAATATTAAAATACATTAATCCCTTAGCTCTCGCAAATGGTATTAGAAACTTGCAGATTTGCTTCTATGCCCATACGTACTTCAAGATACCTTAAGATTCAGGATACAATAATATATATGAAAGTATGTTGTTTACTTCTTATATAAGCTATATACAGCCTTGTTAGGGATTATTAGGCTCATAACAGACTCCAGAGTGAAAAATTAAATAGCTAGGGGGGGATCATAGAGGAAGGACATTTTTCATTACTCCTAGTGAGAAATCTTATGTCGATTTGCATAACATAAAACGTTTTTAAAAACTATCCTACGAAAATATATTCTTAATTTTTAATCATAAAAAATATAACATAAATATTAATAATTGAGAAATTTTATTTTCTAAGTTATTGTACATGTAAATGAAATTTTCTTTTTAAAAATGTCTTTATCAATTTGGAATTTCTTTCCCCACCAAAAAAAATCCAGATTACATATTAGTTTTAGCAATAGAAAAATATTCATATATTAAATTACGATCAGTAAAAAAATATTTTTGTTGAAAAAAACTAGTAATGAGGTTTTTTAATTTATTAATAGATAATTGTTATTTACCATTGTGAGTTCTCATCCATCGAGTCCTGATGACACTAAAGATCCGCAATACACTCGTAGCTGTGCTGCTGCACATTAAATCTGTCGAGGCTCCAAGTTCTCCCGTTGGCACGATGTGAAAGTTTGGAGAGGGAGATTCCATTTCGTCACTTGATCGAGATTCAGAATTATGAGGTCCATTGTCAATAGAATTTCTGCTTCCAAGTGTGATGATAATAAAACAAACAAACAAACATTTAATAACGAGTTATTTTATTCTTAAGATATCTGATTAATCGTTATGTATTCAAATGAAATCTCTTAGCTATACATATTAAATAAAATAAAATTATTTATTTGACTATAAATATATTTAAAACGTTTGAACTTTAGGCATATCTAATCATTTTTAAGAAAAAGGCAGAAAACAGTTGTTGCGTATTCTTCTGCTATAGACCAAATATACTTAGTTTCGTGAGTGATTCCCACCAACAGCGAAACAAATAGCGCTACAAATATCTTTAGTGTAATGAGATGGGAAGCAGGTTGAGACGAAAAAATTCCCAATGGAATCGATGTTCAGGGAGAATTCTTGAAAAGGTTAACGACTTACAATTAGTCTTAATAGTGTGTTTCATCTGTTAGAAATTTAAGGGGAAGATTGAATAGATATCGTGGCATTATTCTTTACGAAAAAATTTCTTATTTCGAGTAACTTAAGGAAATATATATTAAGTGTGTTCTCTCTCTATATATTATTGTACACGGTCTTTATTATATTTTCTCCTAAAGTTTTTAAGAATAGCATTTTTTTATCGATTGCTTTTAAACGCATCGATATATAAAAATATAAATTTATTATATAATAATTTGTTCGTTATATTTGTATTAGTCCTTTTATGTAAACAGTTTTAGAATACATATATATATATATATATATGTGTGTGTGTGTGTGTGTGTGTGTGTGTGTGTGTTCGTGTGTGTTAAATAGACATAATTGTTAACACATATATTAATTCATAATAAATTAGAAATTATAGTTAATAAGAAACCAAAATTAAAATTTATCAATATTAAAACCCGTAAACTGCGAATATTACAAAATTAAAATTAATATATAGTAAAATAAAATTTTTAATTACCCTTTAAAGTGGAAAACAGATAATCTAAATTTTAAATTAAACGAAGAATCTAAATGTAAAAAAAGTTAATAAGTTTCTAAAAATGTAATATTACAAAATAATCAAGAAAAGTTAAATATGTAAATAATTAAAAATATTTAAAAAATACCAATTACTTAAATAACAATTACAAAGTTCAAAATATCAAAACTTTATCTAAACACACAAAACATATCTCAAGAGAAAAGAAATTAAATTCAAAAATGGCAGTGAAGTAATTCTAATTCTGTCTTAGACTTGGGACTGAGAATAAAGAGTTTATACTAGTATTACAAATCCAACCATCACACTTCAGTGAGTTACTTTATAAAAAAATGTTATAAAACTAAAAATAAGGAGAAATTCCAATTCAAAATAGTAATTCAACCAAAGAAAAAAGTAAGTATAAGCAAATGAAAAAATTCATTTAAACCAAAGTAAATAAACGTAATCCATTAAAAATAATACACATTATACTAAAATTATAATATATTTATTTATACAAGTTATAGTAAAAAAAAAATTCTTGAAGAGAATTTTAAAACTTTTACCTCCATAAGAAAAGTGAAGTTATTAAACCATCCTTCTAACATGACTTGATAATGCTTTTTATCACGAAAGCATTTAACTCCACAAGACTGATTGATTAATTTAAAGAAACTAAAAGAAATTTTACTTCAATTTACTTATCCTACCATTTTCAATTTACAAAAAAAAAAAAAATTCTGCCAAACATCATTATAAAAATATATTAAAATTTTTTTTGCAGTAATAAATAAAATTCTTTAGTATAATTAAAAATTAAAAGTTCGTAAGAAAAAATTGAACTAAAAATAAGTTGTCATCTATTAGCAAAGTTTTTAATAATTTTTTTTTAAAAAAAATTAAATAAACGAAGATTTATAATTATAAAAATATGTAATAGGGGGAAATTATTTTTATAAGTCATAAGAAACATAACTATATGTACAAAATATAGAAAAAAAATTGAATATTTATGGAAATCAATAAAAAACAAATTAATACTTATGCAAATAAGATAAAAATTTGCTTAAATAATTAAATAAACTAAAAATTTAAAACTGAAAATTGAAACAAAAGTTAACGAGCATACAGTTTAAAAGAAAGTAAAGCGACGGAAAAGCAAAATTTAGAATAATGGAAATAATATAATTAATATTGTTCCATACGTTGGAATGAAATAATGTGTGTTTATATCGGATATTACTGATAAAACCATCATACTTCAGTGAATTATATTATAATAAATATAGTAACAAACCAAAATTCAGCAAATTCAGGAAATCAACCACACAAAAAAGAAAGTAAGCGTAGCACAATCTTGTTCAATTTCACAGCAAATGCCAAATCACACTTAACTAATCATCTAAAATATTGTAAAAACAATTAAAAATCTAAATAAAAAGAGCAAAATTAATTTAACCCAAAATTAATCAAAAAATTAAGCATTCTAAAACAAAATGCATTATTAAATAAAGATTTACCAATGACACGTCATCAGAATAACATGTTGAAACTTTTTAAAGACGCCAAAGACAGTTGTAAAAAGAAAGTAATTTTCTAATCCTGAAAAGAAATTTAAAAAATTACATATAAATAAAAAAACAGCATTACTATCAAAAAAGATTTAAAATAATATAAAACACTACACGAACTTCGTGCGAATACGCACGTGAAAGCGCACCTACTCCACTCCATGAAATAATTCACCACAAAAAAAAAAAATTGATCGAATGATTTAAATAAAATAATACAATTATATACAATAAAAGTTTATTATCAAAATTACTTAACAAAAATAAGATATAAATTGAAAAAACAGAATTATAGAAAATATGTTGAAAAAAAACAAATATTTAACAAATTTAAAAAACTCAAACTTATTCTTTATTCTTATTACAATGGATAGCAGGGAGGAGAGAGGGATCGAGGTGCAAGTTGTCAGGATTAAATCATATTCAAAAATCTGCGCCTCTCGACACATATACATGGAAGCAGCGCAGTGTTGCGCTTGAATACAGAGCTATAATTTTATATTGCAGAAGCCAGGTGGACTAACTTTTAGCGCGTAAATTTCTAAAATTCCCACATGTAAATAAACTTAGTATACCAAAGAAAAGGTAAAATCCTTTTTTTCTACCCGACGCACACATGAATTGAAACTAAAACCCTTAAAACTAAATTTTCTAAATTCCCCTAAATTTTCGCAGTACACACACACATGTGTATATATATATATATATACTCTCTATAAACTTTAATCACATTTATAATTCTTAAATTTTAAATCTCCTTTTAAAAAAAAAATTAAGAGGATAATTAACCTTTGTGTGCACAGGTAATATAGAATTTATTTAAGTTATTTTAAAAATTGATAGGTAAATTAACTAATTTGATATTTTTAATTTGATTATGATAAATAAATATTACTATGGTTCTAAAAATATTTAAACTTAAATTACTATCAAAATAAGGCACTTAATTAATATGGAAACAATAAATTACTTGTCTTATCATAAATATTACAAATAATCCTATTATTATCAATTTTAAATTTAAGAAATCTGTTTCAAGAGAATTTGCATTAGTTTGAAACAGATTTAAATATGAAAGATAAAGAATAGTTCAGGTATAATATCCATATTAGAATTAACTCGAAAACAATAACATCATTAATATATCTAAATAATTTAAATTCATTGTTATCTCTAAATTTATATGCTAAGAAATGTAGATAAATATTAGCTAGACTATTACTACTTGGAAACCCTTGAGATTTACCTTTAATTTGCTTACAATTTTTACCATTATAACAAATGTAGTTACCTTTTAGAATAAGATTATTTAGAAATTTAAAGTTTTCATGAGATATAGAAGTATTAATCTTTAATTCATTATAATTAGCCAAAATAACCTTAATTAAATCATCTAAACCTATAGAAATAAACAAATCTTCTAAATCATATCTATCAATGCAATTAATACCTTAACTTTAATATAGTTAATAATTTTATAGTTATTTTAGTAATAGCATTCTTATCAAAACTATCAATAGTATCTTGTAACCTTTTTGCATCGATAATAATGTAAGTATTTTAAATATTAGTCACAATTCTAAATTTAATAAAGAATTTTTTGAATTTTAGAAGTTAGAAATAAGTGAGGACATTTTATCAAATTCAAAGTATTGCCTACTTTTTTACACAAAGCTTGAATTCTATTAATTATATTCCTCTATCACTATTACTAACATTAATAATGACATAATTATTAATTAAATGCTTATTCGTCAAATGAACATAATATTTCTTACAAATAATCGCATAATTCCTTAGAACCTAATCAATGTAACAAAAAATGAATTCATCTTGTAACTTTTAATATGACTCTTCGTATTATCATTTATCTTAAAATTCAAGTATTTCAGTTCTTCATTAAAATAAAATTTATACTCGTATTCTTTAAAAGCCTTTATTTTAAATGTTTTTGGCTAATTTGCATAATGTAACTTGTGCAAAAATTTCTTATAATTATTACTATTTAGGAAATAAATAAATTATTATTGCATGAAATTATTATTTCTAATTATATGATTAATAATAATATTTTTGAAAATAGAAATATGTAAATAGCTGCACCAGAAAAATACCTTATTAAAATGAAATATAAAACGGTCTATATTTTCATAAATTTTAATAATCATTTTATAACCTATAATTTTCAAGCGTATGACATAATTCTCTGATTCGTATTTATTATCATTAATGTGAATTAGATTTAAGTATGTAGGATCAAAAGACAGGTTTATCTTCTGACTTATTATAATTCAAAATAAGTAAATCATCCACATATTTACAAATAATAAAATTATCATAATTTTTACTTGCATTATTACAAATATACACTGGAATTCAAAATTAAGAGAATTTGCGTATTTTGTAGAATTTCATCAAAAGAATTGAACGAAATGTAAAAATACTGTTTCGAAACAAAGATACAAATCTTGTACGTGGAATACATAAAACTATACTTGTATGGGGGCTTAACTAGTCGAAAAACAGGATTCATAAGCCCATGTGCCAAAATCCGCATTTCTATCGCTAGCGCATTTCGCCGAATTTCTTGGTGTTTTTTAGCAGCAATGCTTTAAATTAAAAGTCAAACAGTAAAAGTGAGTAACGATCAACTTTTAGATGATGAAATGAGGTGGCGAATTGTGGGTAGGTTAGATGTAGGCCAGTCTCAAATCCTGATTTGCAAAGAATTCTATTAAACGCCCTGCATTGTGTCCAACTTATGGAAACGGCTTAAGGATACAGATTCAGTCAAGAGAAAGCCTCTGCAAGGTCTCTCAAGAAACGGCCAGAGAAGATTTACCATTTGTCCATTACAACGAGGCGTAACAGGGATGCTATAGCTTCTCAGGTCTTTCATGAGTTGTATGCAGCCACATTAATCCAAGTTTCAAGGCCTCTCTCATGAAAGAGGTCTGTTTTCAAAAATACCTTTTTTTGCATCCCGCTCAGTTCTGAGAACTGGAGAGTCCACTTAAAATGGTGCAGAGATCATAGATTTAAGAATAGATCAATGGGCGACCGTTCTCTTCACTGATGAGTCCCGGTTCAGCCTAACCAGTGATTTTCGCCGTACTTTCATAACTAAAGAGAGAACCAGGGACCCGCTACCTGAACTCCAATGTCAAGGAAATCGATCATTACGGCAGAGAAGGCTTGATAGTCTGGGCATACATAATTTTGGATGGCCATATACACCTCCATATCTTTGAAAGAGGCACTGAGATTCTTGAGAGGTATAGGGAAGAGGTCTTGGAACCCTATATCTGCCTTTTCAGGGGTCCAATTGGTCCTGATTTCCTTTGATGACAATGCGAGCTCACATAGAGCTCAGCTTTTCAATGAATTTCTGGAAAGTGAGGATATTCGCCGGATATATATATATATATATATATATATATATATATATATATATATATATTGGCCAGCCAGATCTTCATATTTCAATCCTATAGAGCATACCTGGGACTCTCTGGGGAGGGCAATTGAAATTCGCAAGTCCCTTCCGAGAACCATCCAACACCTGAAAACAGCGTTGTTGAACGAGGGAGACCAATTGCCACAGGAACGCATAAACTTCCTTATTTCCAGCATAAAATCACTTTGCGAGGCCTATATGTATATGTAAGAGGGGACCATATCTCCTATTAACCCATTTTTTTTTCAGGTTCTGCAGCTGCTGTTTCACACCTTGAGACTTCGATGAGTGTTATGCACAATAATGCGTGTGTATTATAACTGTCGAATGGTCATTTTTTTGTATTATATCAACCCTGTGTACACACCAAAATTCATTAAAATTTGTCCAGTAGTTTTAGAGATAATAGACCAAATAGGAAAATTCTCTTAATTTTGAACACCAGTATATAATTATATTCATAATAATGAAAGTAAATAACCGCCAAACTATTACTCGCAGGAAACAAAAGGTGTGGCATGCTTAGTCAAAGGACTGTTTAGTTGCATGACAATGCTCATCCACACGTGGCTCGTCAAACCCAAGATCTCATTGTATCATATGGAATAACTGAGAATAACTTTATCAGTAAATCCCTTTTCTGGCACCTAATGACTACCATTGTTTCTGGAAAAAGCATTTAGGTGGTCGGCGATATGACGATGATGATGTCAAAACAGTACTGCCGCAGTAATTTGCCCATCAGCTATAGATTTCTATGAGTATGGAATTCAGAAGCTTCTTGTATGATAAAAATGCCTTTATAGCTAGGTAGTTATGTTGAATAGCAGATTAAGGTACAGGCTTTTAATTAAAAAGATAATTAAAATTTGCACTTCTTATATGTATATATATATATATATATATATATATATATATATTGAAACGATACTTACTTAAAAATACACTGATATCATTCAAATTAATCCTATTAAAATGATAAATAAAACTTAAAGTCCGAAATTCTATATTATTATATTGTTTAATATTATGTTTGACATACTTTTTTATTATGTAGTTAGTAATATCTTTAATAATATGTAAACATTGCCTATCTGTTTTGTTATCATTAGCTCGGAAGTCTTTTAGAATGCTTATTTCTTTTTTCTTTAAACTAAACATAAAGTATTTATTGTTTTTAATATTATAATTATTACTTTATTTATAAATCTTTTTCTAGAATTTCTACTTTATTTAAACTTTTTCTTTTGCATTTATTACTCTTTATTATTTTTCTGTTTTATAGCACACACATATATGTATATATTTAAAATATAGAATGTGTGTGCGTGCTCAACTCAGCTACCGGACGGATCTTTCGTGGAATCCGGGTTTGAGCATGCGGTTCGATTGAAACTTCGTCGGCCAAGAATTCTCATCAGTGACCACTTGGTTACTATAGCCTGTATTACGCACGCATCCCTCCTATATATATATATATACACACACAATGTGTGGCTAATAAATAATTAGACTGACGCTGTAAGGTATTCTATTTTGATTTCGTTTGATTATTTACTTATTATCACGTTCAATATACACCCCTCTTCTATCCTTACAACGAAACTTCCATTGGTCGAAACAGCTCTGGATGTCATCTTCTATCAGCTCCTTCAGTAGCTACCTCTTTCGCGGCTTCAACGGATTCAAATCTTATTCCTTTTAATGCAGATTTAGGAACAGATAGAAAACAGATAGAAGTCGTACCTTACACCTTAGGAAACAGATAGAAGTCGCATGGCTCAAGATCCGGCGAATAAGACGGATTGTCTGACACTGGGATGCTGTACTTGGCTAGAAACCTCTTGACAGACAATGTGGAATGAGACGGCGCTTTGTCATGTAGAAAAATTTGTCGAGCGGAATCTTTGTCAATTCCTACAATCTCAGCAATCGCACCAATACTTAACCGATAGTAAGGCCGAACCAAATTATCGAATTTTTTTCGGTATTGTTATCCGTATTTGATGTGGGAGATCGACCAGGGTGTAAATCTTCTTCAACGTCTTCTCAGCCATCTTGAAAACGTTTAAAACACTAAAAAACAAGTGCGCGCAACAAACATTCATTACCATACTCTTCTTTCTGTAAAATATAAGCCTCAGTAGCGGGTTTTCCAAATTTCACAATTAGTTGCTCACTTACCATTTTTCCGGTGAAACAAAAACTATAATGGGCATGAAGGTTACAACTATACGGATTTTTTTTTTATATATATAGAAGCGATAGGCCCTGCATTGGAAGGAGAAGGTTTAAGGCTAAACAACTGTCAGTCACTGGCGCTAAGCACAAGCATACTTCTTCTGCAGCAGCGTCAGTCTCGTTATTTAATAACCACACCTTATATATACACTCATGGACAAAAAAATTTGCGCTCCAAGAAAGAGTCGTCAAAATGAAACGAAATTTTATATACGTAATGACTGCTTTGATATAAGTAAATGATTAGAAAATTGAAGAAAAAGGATCATTTATTTCAGAGAAAAAGGCAAAAGAACGGAGGATTTAATACCCTGTTGAACCCCCTGTAGCGCAAATGCACGATGAGATACGATCGGGTATTGAGACATACAAGTTCTGTATGATGTCTTGAGACATTTCGTTCCTCATTTGCTGTAACCTTGCCTCTAGTTCGTTCAAACTCGCTGGATGCTCGACTCACCATCCCAAATGATCCCATATATGCTCGATTGGAGACAAATCTGGGGATCGGGCAGGTCAAGGAAGGGTAGTAACAGTGCGGAGACAGTCTTGTGACACCCTTGCAGTATGAGGCCGAGCATTGAAATGTTGAAAAATGGCTCCTGGCAACACATGTGGTTGCAGGATGTCATGGACATAGCGCTGGGTTGTCATGGTGCCACGGATCAATATTAGGGGTGACCGTGTATTGTAGGCAATGGCACCCCATACCATCCCACTAGTTGTGGGAGCGGTGTGTCTCTGTAAAGCAAAGACAGGATTGAGGCGTTCACCACTGGGTCTCCACACACGAACACGATTGTCATCACTGCTGAGTTTGAAACTGGATTCGTCGCTAAAGACGACCTGGTTCCATTCCGTTGCAGTCCGATTTCCTCGTGCGCGGCATCATTCCAAACGGAGGCGTCGATGGGTGAGCGTCAAGAGCAGCACACGTAATGGGCGCCGCGATCCCAAATGTCCTTCAGCCAGGCGCCTTCGTATGGTTCGAGAAGACACAGGGGCCCTAGTGAAGGTGTTATATGTGCCTGGATGGCGGCCGATGAAGCAGTAGGCTGTACGCGGGCATTTCTTACGATGGGGCGGTCTTCTCGACGACTGGTCTGTCGAGGGCGTTGCGAGCCTGGCCTTCGTGTAAATGACATCTCTCGGATCCACTGGTCCCAACACCTCTTCAAAATACAATCAGGGTGACCTAATTGACGAGCTATTCGCCTAGCTGACCACCCAGCTTCCATCATTCCGATAATTCTCCTTCTCTCAAACTGCGACCGCTGCTCATATTGTCTTCGAAAACGGCGTAATGGCATGTCTACCTCAGCTCTTCCTTTGTAAACGATTCAGCACACTTAAACATGCTTTGGTTACCTCTTTTATACTCCACGGAGAACGACGTTAAACGTTTTCCACCGGCTATACGTAATGCGCAATCACGCTGCATTTCTAATTATTTGCATATCTCCCCGACATGTACCTTCATGTCAAGTTTCGTTACTATCCCGCAATTATTTCTTAATGCGCTAATTTTTTTGTCCATGAGTGTATATACAATAGAAGAATTAACGTCTTTACGCAGCAAATATTCTAAAAAATTAGCATTATTAAGCGTATTTGCTGCCTCAAGTTTTGAAATTATCTATATTTGGCTCCTTACATTTTTTATTGTAAATATAGACCTCTACTTGAAACTACTTTCTCATTATCAAAAACATGGAATAAATGAAAATTATGCACGCTCTGATAAAAAAGATATTTAACGAAGTCAAAAGATTTTATATGACCCGAAATCAGTCTGCCTATCTGGCAAAAATTCTCTCTAAATTCCTAATGAGTGTATGCTTGTGAAAAATTTTATATCTGAAAGACACAGTTAAAACAAGATACTTTGAAGCACAACTGAGATAGAAAAGTCGGTCTAAGAATGAATTGTCACAGGAAATGATCCGATTGGTTTCTCGCCAGAAATTCGGAAATGGAAGAGTGAATGCATAAAAAATAAAGAAAAATCATTCTGCGTCAGAAAAGGAAAACAAAAAGAAAATCGAAAAAAAAGTGTTGTCCAAATTTTTCTGGTGAAGGTTAACTGACCATGGACTCGTTTATTTAAACGAGTGACTCTGTAAATTAGTGCGAATCTTGGCTTGCCAATATGCTAAACACGAAATTTCGGATATTATTTATCCAAATTGTTTAAAAATAAAAACGTAATAATTGAGAGCGAGGTGAAACATGTAATTTAATACCAGAATGTAAAGATACGTAATTTTAAACTTATCATTTACCATAAAAGGATATTTGAAAAGCTAAAAAATTATGTTCGGGAATAGCTTTTTCTCTATTTATATAAAATAGATATAAAATAAAGGAATGCAAATTTTTAATTTTTATTTTTGGATCACAAACATTTTTTCTTCAAAGCAGGTAACATTTCAAATTTACCGTGAAGATAGAATTATTCATAAAATCTCCATGTATAATTTACTATCAGTGTTATTTGTATATTGGTGAATGGCAACATATATTTAAGCAAATTATGTACAACGAATAAACAACCAATTATTTTTGTATTGTGTGTTACTAAATCTACAGTGAAAAAGTCGTTTTCTTCTCTCTAACTTATTCCTCAGAAGATTGCTTAATGTTAGTTTGGTATTATAATCACTTTTATCGAAAAGAATTACGGTGATTAATTTCAATTATGATTAAGGTATCCGGCTAGGTTGAAAAGATATTTTCTGATGAAAAATTCGAGTTTTTTTCTTCTGTTTGACCGTATAAACAATCAAAAGGAAAACGTTTGTTAACTCTTCATACCGAAATAGCCCTTGTTTTTATTTTTCGTGTTACAGAACTCAAGATACAGTGTTTTCAGTAATACGATGCAGATGGAAAAAGTAACCGGAAGTAGTGACTTTTCAGACGGGAAGTGAAGGATTTATTAAATTTTTCGGGCATTATTTCCCTTAATTAATATTTTACTATCATAATTTTTGTTTCCTCTTTACCAACTCATAGTTTTCTTATAATTATTTCAATCTATTCTATTATAAATTATTACCAACAGCTTTTCGACAATCAGTCCTCCATGTTTGTCTACATTTTTCGTTAGAGTTTTCATGATTCTGCAAGTTGAGTTTCTTTTAAAAATATTTCTTGCTTTATTTTTCAGTTTTTTTTAATTATTTGAACTTAAACTAGAGTTTTACCTCCTTGAAAATATTGAAAAGAGCTGATCGTATCGTCCTCGTAAAAGGTTTCATGGTAACAAAAACACCTGTATTCAAACTGTTTCAACTCATTAAGGAGACATGACTGCTAGTTCAATGAAGCTATAGCATTACAGTCTACCTATACATGAAAATATTAATCATAACATTTATCTAGGAAACATACTGATGATTTTTCAAATTTTAATTGCTGTTTTTTCACTCATGTGTTGTTTAACAGAAAAGTGTAGAACAAAACTTTGTATCTTGTGCAGGATTCTGGATTTGACCTTTATTGTAAATATTTGAGTGTGTGCACTATATTTATACAGAAGAAAATTTTTGGACTTTGAAACTCTGTCTAAGTATTATACAAAATACATTTCTAACCTACCAAATGTTAAGAATCATTGCAATCATCATAAATGACCTTCATTGAACACACACGGAATCGATTGTGTCGTATTGTATTTTTGAAACATTTGAAAATCACAAAATATTGCAATATACTGACAATAACGGTGATGCACATTAAAGCTTTTGATGCTGTAAGAAATATTTATGCAAAATACTGTGTTCAAACCAGAATGTGTTGAAAATATTTAGAAATCAACTGGAATAAGGCTTAGAAAATTGAAATATATATATATATATATATATATATATATATATATATATATAAAATAGACTGGGGGGGAAGTAAGCTAACTAAGAATTTATTAATCAGGCTGCAAATTAATATGGAATTGTTATTCGAAGTAATATTAGAGAATTAAATAATATGTTATAGCCGCATCTTTTCATTGTTGTTCTATAAAACACCAGCCAGAAAATGGACAGTGAAGTATCATACTAAAACAATGGTGCAAATTTCAAAGAGCTTAGTTATTTAATACACTAGACCAAGATTGCCACAAAAAAAACAATGTTATCAGGCCAGTTTATATGGTTTTGTACTATCAGAAATACTTGAAATTCAAATACAAAATATACTGCTGTTTGTAGAAAATGCAACACCATGAAAGAATCATCAGAATCAAATGAAATTTAATGCAGAAACAACTTGTACTGATACAAATAAATGATGAAATTTTCAAAACAAAAGAAACAAATTAAGCGTCCGAAATCAGTATTTGGTGCAGCCACCATGCGCTGCAATAAGTGCTGCTATACGACGTGGCATGGAGTCAAACAGATGTTGAATATCTGCTTGAGGAAGAGAATTCCATATCGCTTGTATGCGCAACCAAAGTTCGTCTTTGGAAACTGCAGGACGCGGATCACGAGCGAGACGCCGACCAACCATATCCCACACGTGCTCAATAGGCGACATATCCGGTGAATAAGCAGGCCAAGGAAGAAGTTGCATGCGTTGTGCTGAACAGAAGTCTCGAACAGTCCGCGCAACATGTGGGCGTGCATTATCCTGCTGAAAGATAGCTCCAGGGATGCCTTGAAGGAAAGGAACGACTTCGGGCTGTAGCACTTCACGGACGTACCTGTTGCTATTGAGATTACCCTCAATTCGTATCAAATTGGATCGTCCATGATACGAAATCGCACCCCAGACCATAACTCCGGGTGTTCGACCACTATGTCGTTCAATAATACACTCAGGAAGGCAGCGTTGACCGGCATAACGTCTAACACGAACACGGCCATCATGGGTCCACAAATTGAAGCGTGATTCATCTGAAAAGACAACTTGGTGCCAATCAGCTCGCCTGTCTCTGTGCTCAAGAGCCCACTGCCGACGCAGCCGTCGATGATTCGCCGTGAGGGGAATCCTGTATAAAGGCACCCTTGCACGCAATCCACGGCGCAGCAGACGACGACGAATTGACGAAGCCGACAATTGTACACCTGTAGCAGTAGACCAACGTGCTGCCAGCTGCCTGGAGGAAGCTGTGCGATCATTCACCGCCATGCGGAGCAGGTGTCGATCATCGCGCTCTGACGTCACCTTCTGTCGTCCAGTGCCTGTTTTTCGAGTTGTTCGGAGCTCGTCGGTCCACTGCTTCCAAACTCGCATCACTGTGGAACTGTTCCGCTGCATACGAGCTGCTATTGCGCGATAGGAAAATCCTCCTTCTCGAAGGCCGATTATCCTCCCTCGTTCAAACTCCGTAAGTTGCTTGAATTTCTTATTCTTCCGTCGTGGAGGCATACTCAGGTCTCACTAAACGTTTGCCACTAACAAATAATCATAGACTTTTTTCAACGTCCCGCTACAGCACTTTATTTATACGCTTTCAGCATCAATTCAGAGGGCGCTGCGCGCGCCGCGCACGCGCGATGGCTCTGAAACTTTATTAATTTGCATAATATCCTATAATTGACATTTGCTGCGAATTTCATTTGATTCTGATGATTCCTTCATGGTGTTGCATTTTCTACAAACAGCAGTTTAGTAAAAGATTTCTTTATACCATTCTGTGATAGACAGGGACGAAATAAATATTTGTTGCACACCAAACATTGTGTTTAAGTGATTGTTGTGCAGTTTAATAATGATTTTCATGAATTATTATCCGTTTTAAATGAAGTGGGTATATTTCTGGTTATTATAATGCATAAGAACAAATAACATTTAATAGTTAATGAGTTGAAAGATTCAAAAAACACTCCTCTCTGTCATCAGTAAGCACTTCCAGAAGAATGTTTAGGGCCACAAGAAGGAATATAAATGTCACTGTTGAGAAGGATGGAATAACATATAAAACTAAAGTAATTTTAAGTTATTATATTAAGTATAACTTAAGGTCATTTTTTAATATATTTACTTTAAATAATATGTAAATATATTTTTTAAATTTTTTTTTTTTTTTTTTTTTTTTTTGAAGTATGAACTTTTTACGATAACTTATGCATGAAAAACGTGATATCCTCAAAAGAATCCATTTAAATTCAACAAAATTTTGTAGAAATACTAAATAGAAACATAAGAGTGTAACAAATCGCAAAGTTTGAGACAGTTGTATTTAGTCACATTTTACAGTCACTTTCAATTCAAAACATGAAGCAATTTTGACGAAAATCCATTAATACTTATGAAATATTTATTTTTTTAAAATAATTGTAATTGTAAGGTTTCTGATATTTCAGTGACATTTTTTAAAGAAGTATATATATGAAATAAAAATTCATTGAGTCTGGTATTTTTAACTGTGTTGTTTCTCTTAAAATTGAAAATTGTTCTAAAATTTCTTTAAAAACCTTTTATCGTTAATAATTTAATTGTTAATAATTTCTATAATAAAATCATTCATAATTTTTAGTTAATTTAAGAAGATTAAATTAAAAACCTTATAAGCTTATTATCGTTGTAGCAGTCATGGCTGAATGAAAAATAATTCTCTGGTTTAAACTTTATTTATTTTATGTTTAGTGAGAATTGCTATGTACCGAATTGTAGTGAATAGAAAAGAGATCGGATTGTTCAGATAGAGATATATTGGGCTTAAAGTCTTAAGATTATTTTGTGCACATAACATTAATACCAGAAGATTATTCGATTGTCGAATAGCTGAGATTAGAATTGGATCCAGCATATTTGTCCTTGACTCAGACCCACTTTTGAGATTGCTGAGATAAACAGAATTTTCAGTTTATCTTTTTTTTAAGGTAAGAGTAAGTTTTCCGTTCACATTCATAATAGAATAATTGATTATGATCATTTCAATAAAATCGTTTAGAATCAGTTTGAGTTTCTTGACTGACACTTTCTTGATTGAACTTTTATTGAGTTTTGATGACTCAAATAAATAGAAACGATTCCGGAACGTAACTCTTTATAAGTATTATAGTATGACAAAATGAATTATATGAAAAGTATTTTTATAAGTGGGTATTATTTTTTGTCAGTGAATTTTTAAATATGTATTTTATCGACAACATTATTTTCTCAATTATCTACTTTAAAATAATACGAAGGTTTTTTAACTTAAAATTATGCTAATTGTTTCAGCCTTCTGTTTTTGAAAGTGACGTGCTTAAAAATGAAATAATTTATGAATGATAAAGCATCTTAAATTTAAATTACTTTTTTACTTAAGTTTTTTTCAAATGATAACTTCATACATAAAAATTTTAAATATTGGTACAAATTAATTAAAATAGTTCTTATACTTAGAATTTTTCTCTCTACTTATTTTGTTCAGCAAGGGGGGGGGGCACTCTTTTAGGGAGAGTGCCACTATTTGAACAAAAGGAAATTATAATTGCCACTTCCAACTTTTCCATTAAGAAAAATATATTGAGAGGAAAAAAAATGCTATTTATAAGCTGATTATGAAGTTTTTGCAAAGGGGGTATCTTTTTTTCATGTAAGTCTGAGTAGTGGAGGTTTAAAAAATAATGTAATAAATAAAGCAAACATTCAAAGTTAGGCTTTATTGTCAATAAACATTATTAAGATTTGTTCAGTTAAACTAGGCATAAAAAAATGTTCTATGCAAAGTTTTGCGGAGAACAGATTTAGACACCTATGTAGTGCCGTTTTTTTTATTTATAAATATTATTAAATTACTCAATTAAATATAAGAATTAAAGAAAACGATGAAATATCGAGAAATGGACAGTAGTAAACTTTTTCAACATTAAAATTAAAAGAAACGGTAAATTATTAAATTGATTATATTGAAGTTAAAAGTAATTAAAATAAAAGCAAACGATAAATTATTAAATTGAATGTTATATCAGTTTCATGTAATTAAAATTAAAGCAAATGATAAATTATTAGATTGAATACATTTCAGCGAAATGTAATCAAAACTGAAGCAAGTGATAAAAAATTGAAAAGTGATCTGGTACACCAAAATTTATCCAACAAAAACAATAGCTCCCTTGGGTGTCTAATAAAATAAATTACTTGAAATATTTGACTCTGAGTAGTTATTAAACAGTCAGTACTTAATTAGTGTGGTTTTTTATTAATTTTTTTTTTCTATAATAGGGTCTGTTCATTAAGTTGTTAACAAAATGTGATGTTTTAGATGCTTATCAGTTAATCTTGAACGATATTTTGATTTTATAATGCTCATCATAGAAAACTTTTGTTCACAAACATATGGTGATCCAAATCGCCACCAATATCTGACAGGCGTAACCGCGCATTCTAACGCATCTTGTACGTACTGGTGTCAGGTGTTTTCCGGGACGATTGATTCAATAGCATATTAAACAGTTTTTGCGGATTTTGACAAAGTTCTTGAAGACTATATTATTATCTTTCAGATTCTTAAAAATTTTCAAACAGCCTTCGTGGGTCACTCTTAGGACCCCGCCACACTATGACTCGCGTGTCCGGGTTGGCCATCCCTAGTGTAGAGCATCATGTTCATATCATTGTGATTTTGCATTATATGGAGAAAGAATATTGTTGTTAGAGCATTATGAATTCCACCATTGTTAGGACCTAGTTAAGACACTAAAGAGGTCATCTGATGATTGGAAATTCTGTTTGATTGTATTATGTCCGTTTTTTTACTAGTTGCTTAATAACTCAAGGAACTTACTTATCAATTTTAATTATTTTCTGTTTCCGAGATAAAGGTCCATTTTAATTCAGTAAGAAACAATAGAATTTCCAGATTTTTTTTTATGAAAGTTAGATTATATCGAATGAATAACTTGTCTCATTAAAACAACATTAAGAAGTATTAGTTTTTTGTACTTCTATACTTCGCCTTTTATATGGTACATACCTTTATATGGTAATCATATGCAGTTTTTTTTTTTGTCAGTTTCATATGCAGAAACTCCTCTGAATTTGATGAGTGTCATTCAGACGTGTATTGTTATGTACACGTGAAACGTGAATCTTGTCGATATTTCATTCAAATCATTAATCCCGAACCTATTTAAACCTAACAGATCGGTTTATGAAAGACAATTTTGACATTTTCCTTGGACTAGATGGGGGTGTAAAAAGTTTCAGAGGAGATTCAAGTACATTATTTCTGTTATTATCACTTGTAATATATAATGAAATAATTTTACTCTTTATTTTTTCTGCTATTAGTCCTGTTAAAGTGTAGTTAAATAAAATATGCAATGGAATTGACCCTCCTTCCTTCAAAAGTGATCAGTAATATTTTTTAAGTTTAAAACTTTTTCAAAAATGTATTTAGATACTTTTACGAATTAAAAACTGTAGCACCATCTGTAAAATATTTTATTGGTATTACATAAATTAGAAATAACATAAAATTAAAACCTTTCTGCATATTTATGTTGCTTTTCTCCTTATAAAATAACTTTGCTAACTGTTTGTATATAGTTATCAAATACATTTTCAATAAAAGTATAGATAACTATTAATAAATTTTATCCAAATTAGTTATATGTTAGAATTACGTATCCTATCAATTGATAAGTCAAATGCTATTAGATGAAAGTTGAATTCATATAATTAACAAACATAAGCATAAAAATAACATATACTTAACACATCGGCTGATAAATTACCGATCTGACTCACAGATGGCACCCCAAATGCAGAATTAATTTTTTTAGTAAGTACTAATCTTCAAAAGGTAACTGTAAAACTTTTATGACGATCTGACGTTTGATTCAAAAGTTACAGTGGTTTTAGTGAAACAACTTTTTATTTTTATTTTTAAAACAATGGGGGGGGGAAAGAATTTCTTGTGTTGATAAAATATTACTTTTTGATGGAAAAAACACCGTTGAAACGAAAGCATTTCTTGTTAATTGTTATCCGGACTCTGCACCAGAAAAATCGACCAATATTGACTCGTTTGCTGAATTTAAACGTGTCGTACGTACACCGATGATGCGCCACGCTTTGGTCGCCCAAAAGAGGTGGTTATACCGGAAAACATAAAAAAAGTTCCCAAAATAGTTATGACAAACCGTAAAGTAAAGTAGCAGGAGATAGCTGATACTCTAAATATATCAAAGGAACTTGTAGGCTTTATTTTGTATGAACCTTTGTCTATTGGAAAGCTGTATTCGAAGTGGGTGCAGCGTGTGCTAACATTAGACCAAAAACTATAACGTGTCGATGATTCTGAACGCTGTTTGAAGCTTTTTCGGCTAAATAAAAAATACTTTTTGCGTCGACACGTAACGATGGACAAAACTTGGATCTAGTTACCATTATATACGCCAGAGTCAAATCGGCAGTCAGCTGAGTGGACAGCAGCCAGTGAACTTCGCCCAAAGCGAAACAGTGTACTGGCAAAGTTATGGCGTTTGTATTTTGGGATGCGTGCGGTGTATTGTTTATCAATTACCTTGAAATAGGCAAGACAGTCAATAGCGATCGCTACATAGCCCAACTGGATCTTTTGAATGAGGAAAGTTTGAAGAAAGGGCTCCATATGTAAAGAAAGAAAGTGCTCTTTCACCAAAATAATACACCGTATCACAAGTCTTTGGTTACGATGGCAAAATAGCACGAATTACGCTTCGAATTGCTTCCGCACCCACCTTATTCTCTAGATTTGATCCTCAGCGACAATTACCTATTCACAGACCTTAAAAAAATGCTCGCCGGAAAAATATTTGACTCGAATGAGGAGGTAAATGCCGAAACAAACGCTTTTTTTGTGGCCAAAGATAAATCGTTCTTTCAAGAAAAGTATCGAAATGTTAGAGAAGTCCTGGAATGATTGTATCGCTCTTGAGGGAGACTATGTTGATGAATAAAATTGAATTTGACTGAAAAAGTTGTGTTTTCTTCATTAGACCGGGAACTTATCAGCCGATGTGTTATAATAATTTATTAATCATGTAAAAATTATTATTTATTAAACTTTGATCAAGCAACTTAAAATTAGTATGTATTCAAGTCCTTTGCTTCCTGACTTATAACTAGCCTCGAAACTATTCTGGGTCGTAGCTAATTCATTATCCCTTTTTTTATGAACGGTATTAAATATGTTTGATTTTTTAAAAAAAATGAAACTTGCCTTATCCCCCCCCCCGCGTTATGGGAAATAATTTAGCAACAGCTTCAATTTTACTCAGCCATTTCACCCAAATAAATTATTGATAAATGATTATTTTCAGTTTATGCATAGTTAATTTAGCTCTCTTCTGATTAAAACGCATTGTTCCAAGAAATAACGATCTTTAATTATAATACTAAAAGGATCATGTAACTGTTTGCTTCATTTTGTCACTGTTAATTTATGTTTGGGCCAGTGTTAATGAATATCATTTTGGGAAGTTTAATCTTATTTTGAAATCGCATCTGAGATAACGTTATTGTAACTGTTAAAATCACATTGACCATAATTTAAGTATAAATTTGCAAGATTCTGTGAAATAAATTTGATGTTCGTCACGTTGTTTAGTTACATCATTGTGTAAGTACGCTTTCATTTTGTTCTACCAATTCTAATTCTTCCAGCTACCTCCCGTTCATTCTCGAAGTTGTCTTATGAAAATATAAACTAATATCTGAAGTGAACTGAATTTTTTAAAATCTGGAGCATCAAGTTCTGGAAAGAGTTTGAGAAGGTGATTGATATTTTGAAACCATTTCTTCAAAAGAGTTATTATCAACCAACGTTGTAGCTTGAAAACAAAACTAACTTTTAATATAATGATTTTATACATAACACATGGATCAATAAGTTCCGAGACTAACCCAGAGATGGCGCTCGTAGTAAACCAGTAACCAGGTCTTTCTAGAGTACTAACCTTTGCTTGAAACGTGTCAAAATTTTAAGTCGATCGGACCAGAAACAGCTGAGTTATCGAGGTTGGAGTAAAGTCGTTTTGTAGTTTGTTTAAAAAATGGAAAAAACCGAGTTTCGTGTTCTGATAAAACATTGTTTTTTAATGGGTAAAAACACCGTGCAAGCGAAACAATGGATTGAAAAATGTTACCCGGACTCTTGTCCATCAAAAGCAACGATTTGTCGGTGGTTTGCCGAGTTTAAACGTGGTCGTACCGACACAAATGACGTGGAACGCTCGGGTAGACCTGTGGAAGGAAAATGGAAAATGGAGTGAAGTGACAAAAATTATAATGAAAGATCGTAAAGTGAAGCTCCGTGAGATTGCTGAGATGACAAAGATATCATATGGAAGTGTATTTACTATCCTTCATGAAAAATTGAGCATGAAAAAGGTTTTTTCCAAGTGGGTGCCGCGATTGCTTTCGATGGAACAAAAACAGCAACGAGTCGATGATTCAGAAAGCTGTTTATCGCTATTTACTCGCAACAAAAAAGATTTCTTGCGTCGTTACGTGACCATGGACGAAACATGGATACATCACAACACTCCAGAGTCGAAGCGAAAGCCGTCCGAAGCGTCCGAAAACGCAGCAGTCAGCTGGCAAAGTCATGGCGTCAGTTTTTTGGGATACGCATGGCGTGATTTTCATTGACTACCTCGAAAAAGGTAAATCGATCAACAGTGATTATTATATTGACTTGCTGGTGCGTTTGAAGGAGGAAATCGCAAAAAAAAAACCACCGCACAGTCTCGGGACTTATTGATCCATGTGTTAGTATAACTTCTGTGTGTGATGATGGTGTTTAATGGCGCAAGAGCCAGATATGGCCATGCTCCACCAAGCAAGGTGTAACTGTGACCTAGATGTTTGAAAAAATAGAAAAAAGACAAAAATAGGTGGACAAGAAAGAGGTTCAAAATTAGAGGAAGATCTCTTGGGTATCCTAGTTGCTCGTCACCCATGTTTATCAAAGATATTAAGCCCTGCGGAAAAGAAGAAGATCATAAAGGTGCCTCGGGGTCATGATTCTTGTACCTATCTAAAGGAAACATGCCCCTGAGGAAGGGATTATTTCTAGCCTCGCGAATTATTTAGTTATAACTTAAGTAATTAATCCATTTTTGTTGAATTGTTTCATTATTTTCAAGATGTATTTATAGTCTATTGTTAATTCACCTACTAAGCTTAGAGTATTGAGAATTTACCATTATATAAAATAACTATTTTAGTTTTCAATGCAACATGTCTGAGTTTGGCATAACAACAAGAACTCTCTGAACTATTCTTTTCATGTACAGACTCTGTATATTTATGCAATGGCTCCCAAAATTGAGTACACACCTTCCTTTTTCGACATTGAAAATATAAAAGTAATACTAAATACTTATATAAAATTAAAATATATTTAAGTGATAAAATACATTTTAAGAAATGTACTAGACGTGGAAACAAATATGAAACCTATTTAATAAATTAATTATATAATTTTTAAGCAGAAATTACAACATATTAAGTCACAAAATTGAGTATACACTTGGAATAACTTTTAAATGAAAACATAAAAAGACAAACTAACAATTGGTTGCACACCCTTTCAAATTAATGATGGCTTCCAGACGTCGTGGCATCAATTTAATCAGATTTTGGGTAGTTTCACTTGTGATTTAAATTCTTCTCTTGATTGATTCTTTCAAAACAGTTTTTAAATAGTCTTTACTCTTGATGTGGTGCTTTTGGATAGATTTTTCCAACTGTGACCATAAATTTTCAGTAATGTTGAGATCATGTGATTGTGGTGGAGTGTGGAGTGTCAGTTAATAAACATTAACTGACTACATCCCCATACGAGTACAGAGCCAACCCTATACTTGACAGTAGGAATGGTGTTTTTAGGAAGTAACTCACTGTTGAGTTTCTGCCAAATATAGCATCACCTATCACTTCCAAAAACATTAAATTTACTCTCATCACTAAATATAACTTGATTCGGGAGGTCTGAAGACCTTAAAATATAATTTTCAGTAAATGAAAACCTTTTCTTCTGGTTTCGCTTAGAAATGAAAGGTTTTATCCTGGCCACACGAGCATGTAAGCCTTCTTTCCTGAGTACTCTTCAAATTGTTTCTGCAGAAACAGTTCTTCGAGTTGTAGAAGAAGTAATTGCACCATTTTTTGGAGCATTCACATTTGGAGCTTCGGTCACTTTTCGTAGGACCCTCCTCTTGCTTCTCTGTCATCCAGGATCTCCTTTCGTCCTCTTCCGGGAATATTTTTAACGTGTTCCAACTCTTTTTACTTTTTGATGATTTTCGAACAAATCCGTAACTTCGCTGAACTGTTTTGCATTTTTTCAAAGAGATTTACTTTCTTCAGTCATTTTAACGACCAGCTCTAACTTGAGCCGCAGTTTCCATTTTAGAACCTATTTTGAAGATTAAAAATCCATATTTCTACAAGAAACTTATACAGTAGGATCTAAATCTAATGTCAGTATCAAATACAAAAACTTAAGTAAAATAGTGGTGGCTAATTTATCAGGTTGTGGTCACTTTCTACAAAGTATATACTTAATTTTGTGATATCAATTCGTGTCATTTGGTCAGAGCATGCAAATAATTTTATTAATATACAAACTTCATGTTAATTTTTTCGATAAATATCTTATTTAAGAAGTGATTTATCATTCCCTATTAAAAAAAGCCTTTACATAAAACTTTTTACCATATGTTTGTATTTTCAAAGTAAAGAAAGAGAAATGTATGCTCAATTTTGGGAGCCACTGTATATACATAATATATATATATATATATATATATATATATATATATATATATATATATATATATATATATATATATATACCCAACTCTTTTTTTACACGGTACATACGCTTCTTAGAAAATCGTGTAAAAAATACATGCGACATATGGTAAATTTGGGTCTATGTTTCCGAACTTAAAATAATTGCTTAAGATGGAAAACCTCCAAATATTTTCCTAAAATACCGTGCAAAAAAGTATACTAATGAAATCCATGTCACACATTTAAAAAAATAAAAATAATTCCTTTTTATTTTAAAAAAATAAAAATAAATGTACAGTGAAAATTCAGTCTATAGGTACATGCAATATATAAGAATTCAAATTATAATTAGGAGTAAAACTACTAATTAGCAACTATTCATCGCTACTTGATAACAAGCGCAGATGTTTATTACGAACTGGAACTGCTATTATCAGTAGATGTGACATATACATCTAGCACAACTGTCGACTTTGATTCACATGTAGTATTAACGACTTCTTTTGTTTTTTTCGTTTTTACAAAGTCTGTTATTAGTGGCTATTTTTTCGGTTTCTCAAGTTGCTTGTATAATTCTTGATGTCAGGATCATGAGTAAGAAAATGTTGTCTCATACTTGTAGCAAATTTCAAGCCCTCGCGAATTAAATCAGCTGTTAATAGCTGAACTTAACCTTCGATTTTGTTATTATCGACTTCTTTATTGCCATAAACTGTCATAAATTCAATCAAATCTTCCTCATCCAAAAGGCTTTCTAACATCAATTCTTCGATGTCAGCTGTTTGCATGTTGTTAAAAACTTCGCCATCAATTGTATTTGATAGAGTTATAACTTTAGAACACACAGCTGATTTTTGTACTACAAAATTTTCACTTTTGACGCATGGTGGTAATTTTTTTTTTCTAACAAGCATTAAAGGCTGAAGAACGAAATACTGTGTTCATGTTGAAGTACGACGAAATAAAGAAAAAAAAATGATTATTAATTCGGGTATTTCCCATAACTCCAGAATACAAAGTATATATACATACATATACATACATACATACATACATACATACATATATATATATATGCACGCACGCACGCACGCACACACACACATATATATACATACATATATATATATATATATATAT